>JAINUG010000030.1:3365359-3935359 GCA_029706075.1 Aldrovandia affinis | reverse complement strand
CAGGGACATCAAGTGATTATAATAGATTAGAGAGGGCCTACTTCCACAAGTGTCAAATGATGGGTTCCATTAGTTTGGGGTAACAGCAAGTAACCAATGCAAGCATAAGTTGTATGAGTTGTATGAGCAACAGGGACATCTGGCTACACTCCCAGACCAGCGAGTGTATATGCAACATCATTAAAGCACTACTGTAACACTCCCAGACCAGCGAGTGTATATGCAACATCATTAAACCAGCGAGTGTATATGCACTACTCATAACACTCCCAGACCAGCGAGTGTATATGCAACATCATTAAAGCACTACTGTAACACTCCCAGACCAGCGAGTGTATATGCAACATCATTAAAGCACTACTGTAACACTCCCAGACCAGCGAGTGTATATGCACCATCATTAAAGCACTACTGTAACACTCCCAGACCAGCGAGTGTATATGCAACATCATTAAAGCACTACTGTAACACTCCCAGACCAGCGAGTGTATATGCACCATCATTAAAGCACTACTGTAACACTCCCAGACCAGCGAGTGTATATGCAACATCATTAAAGCACTACTGTAACACTCCCAGACCAGTGAGTGTATATGTAACATCGTTAAAGCACTACTGTAACACTCCCAGACCAGCGAGTGTATATGTAACATCGTTAAAGCACTACTGTAACACTCCCAGACCAGCGAGTGTATATGCACCATCATTAAAGCACTACTTTAAAGCCTAACATTTCTCTTGACTTAAAAGCACTCTTAAAATGTGACGTATTTAAGAGACCTCTGGAGCTCTCTTAACTCGGCTAGAAGTAGGCAAGGCGGCACAGTTGCGAAGACGGAGACGTGCGCGCGCCTTCCAGGGAAGGAAGAATGTTTTAGAAATGTTTGATGATGCACAGTTAATCAAACATTATCGCTTAGATCGTCAGGGAATCATCATTGTCACTGATCTTGTGCGGGATGTAATATCACCAGCAACATTGAGAAGTCGTGCAGTTACGGCAGAGATGCAAGTTATTTTAACATTGTGCTTTCTAGCCACAAGGAAAATGCAATTATGTAATGCTGATGATTTGGGACCTTCACAATCCACCATCAGCAGGGTAGTGGCAAAAACTGTGACAGCCCTTGTAGCACCTGGCATAGTTTTATATGTATTATGTAGTTATATATATGTTTTATTCACAAATTATTTTGAGTACTGAGCTACAATACTTTTATAAGTATCACTTATAAAAGTTGCTCACTCCACAGATTGTGGCATTATTTTCTCCAAGGATGGGGAGCACTACCTCTGCCACTGCACTTAAAGGTTTAGGTGCAGTACCTCCACCTGAATATAAAGTATAACTACAATAAAATAATTGTAGCTCAATAGTCAAAATAATATTAATAACTGTTGTTGTTCATCAACAATATTGCAATATGAAACAAATGTGTCTCATAAATAAATAAATAAATAAATAAGACTATGAACCAGTGCCAGATGTTCCTTTCTTGAAAGCAGAGATTCTCTATGCTTTGGATAGAACATTGTACCATTTTTTTCCTGCTTTCCTCCGGGCTCCAAATGGCAGAGGCGAAGCTTGCCTTAATGTTGTCTTCAATCTGGCTCCATGCCTCTTTTTTATGACGACTTGTAAGTGTGAGGCAAAATATTCCCTTAATTATTTCCTTTTTCACGTCTACCTCCTCTACTAACATCACCGTTTCCACCACAGTTCAATTCGGTTTTCTTTTCTGCTTCGGTTTTTTCTATTTTGCTTAGCCTAACATTAGCCAACAAGGCAGCTTTTATAACGAGGGTTTGTTTAACTTTATTGGAAACTTGTGTTGTCCATCAAAGAATACAGATTTTCCAAAAGCAGATTGGTTCTTCCTCCTTGCAATTTCAGGGATTGATGACCTCATCTTAATCTTTTCATTTGCGGCACCTGCGATTGTTGCAAAAACACACTTAAGAGTTACTCCTGAGAATATTGAAAGACTTACCTATGAGAAAGTGTGAGCTGCTTGATAACTACGTTTACTGACCACTTTAAGCGAAGAATGATTTCACTCCAAAGGAAGCTCTTAGGAGGTGTGCTAAGTGTATTTCTTAAGATATTTGATACATATGGGCCCAGGGCTCCACTTGGGGTTTTTAATCTGCAACTCAAGGGCTTATAAGCCCCCTCTTTTTTACAGAAGAACAATTTGTAAACATTTTCATCAGAAATGAACAAAGCAGCCAAACAACACAATATGCATCATTGAAAATGCATCTATTTTTCTATTATATCCACATGAGCGTACATCAATGCACACTCAGTATCGCCTGTCACATGTCTTTTATTACTCTCGCCTGTTGGCCAGTCAGTTACTGAAAAAGAAAAAGTGTTCTCAATAACTTACCTGATTAAATAAAGTTACTAAATAATATAAAAATCTAAATAAATATTTGAGGGGGTGGGGGGCAGAAGTGAAAAAAGGGATTGTAAACTAAAGGCAGCTCAACTGCACATTGCACATATGACAAGCTGCCTTGCTTAACCATTCGATCCACCCCTCCACCCCTGTGAGAGAGGAAGTTTGCCCTCACCCCAATCTAAGGAACAGCTGTGAGGGATAAAACACCTCATGTCATGTGACCCCCCGAGTCAGCATTCTGTACACTGCATGGGGACATTGGGGACATAAACGAACGTGGGGACGGACGGGCTGACAGACAGAGAGACGGCAGGATGTTTTGTGTTTCACACCGAAAGTAAGGAGAGACAGAAAGCATGCTGACGTGCCCCTTTGGTGTATAAAGGTCGCCGGTGTTAATGCTAATGCAAGCGTGCTGCTAAAATTAACCTTTAAGCCCTTTGGCACAACTTGTAATACGGTACAATACACTGTAATATAATATTGATAAATCAATGATTTGTTTGACATTATACTCAGTTATGCAAATTTGTTTTCCAATACAAACATACACTCAGTGGCCACTTTATTAGGTACACCTTTCTAGTACTGGGTAGGACCCCCCCTTTGCCCCCAGCCTGAATTCTTTGTGGCATGGATTCAACAAGGTGCTGGAAACATTCCTCAGAGATTCTGGTCCATGTTGACATGATAGCATCACGCAGTTGCTGCAGATTTGTTGGCTGCACATTCATGTTGCGAATCTCCCATTCCACCACATCCCAAAGGTGCTCTATTGGACTGAGATCTGGTGACTGTGGAGGCCATTGAGGTACACTGAACTCATTGTCATGTTTGTGGAACCAGCTTGAGATGACATGTGCTTTGTAACATTGTGCATTATCCTGCTGGAAGTAGCCATAGATAGGTAGACTGGAGACTGCCATAAAGGGATGCACATGGTCAGTAACAAGACTAGGTAGGCTGTGGCATTTAAATGATGCTCAATTGGTATTAATGGGCCAAATGTGTGCCAAGATCAGAGATGCTCTTCTGCATACCACTGTTGTAACGCGTGGTTATTTGAGTTACTGTCGCCTTCCTGTCATCTTGAACCAGTCTGGCCATTCTCCTCTGACCTCTCTCATTAGCAAGGCGTTTTTGCCCACAGAACTGCCGCTCACTGGATGTTTTTTGTTTTTCGCACCATTCTCTGTAAACTCTAGAGACTGTTGTGCATGAAAATCCCATGAGATCAGCAGTTTCTGAGATACTCACACCACCCCGTCTGCCACTGAAAATCATTCCCCGGTCAAAGTCACTTAGATCACCTTTCCTCCCCATTCAGATTTTTGGTCTGAACAACACATGATTAGCTGATTAGGTAATTGCATTAACGAGCAGGTGTACAAGTGTACCTAATAAAGTGGCCACTCAGTGTATATATGTCCATGCACATCAGCATTGGTAAGGACTCCTTGGGTTATTGACAAAACTTTATTGACAAAGAAGAAATATGTTTTAGACACTCAATTGCGCACCAACAAAAATATGTGTAAAATCATTTATTCATAAATATTTATGAAATGCATGTATTGCATGTATTATACTTTCCATGCATGTACCGTATGTATTATATATACTTGTATGATAATCACAGCATGTGTGTTTCAATATTTGCATGCTCCATATTTTTCAAAAGCAAGTTTGATTGTCATTTGCACCCATTGGAGTAAACATTGTTTCCCATTTAAAAGTGGTTTTGTTTTTGTCTTGATATTTTTGACTATTGCAATTTGACTACTTTTTTTATTTAAAATATCTAAAACTATGTAAATTCATATTTTGATATGTACTAATTCAATTGTTTCTGTCTTACTAACCTGTTTTGATTGGTCTCACCAGGTGCATAAGAAATAAAAAGTCAGTTAAATGTTTCATAAGACATCCCAGCTGCTTAGTGTGTCTACTTAATAACTTATTTAAACTTTTTATACTGCAATTATTTTTCAGTGACACCCTGCACTGTGCTGTTGCTTGAGGCCCTCTGTGGAATCATGCTGTGTTTGAGGTCTGATGGTAGGACTCCAATTGAGTTTGGGAGTAATGCCAATCCAGTGTTACTGTGAGCCTTGACTGCTGAGCTCTGAAATTGTCTTGCCCCGTAGTTTGACCTCACATTTGAGTGACTGATGGTAGGGCGGTGAAACAGCTGGAAGGGGTCCTGCTTTGGGCTGTCTGCGATGGTGCTGGACACAGCGAGTCAGTCCTGTCCCTCTCTCTCTTTCCCCCGACTTAGCCCGGTGACGCTGTCTGTGTGGTGTCTGCTGTGACGGCTCACACGGACTCCGGGACTCCATCACCTCTGGAAGCTCTTCCATTTGGCAAATGGCCCGAATTGTCACAGCTTTGTTTGTGTTGGCATTTAAGATTTGCATCTCATTTAGATTTACATTAGGCTCCCGTGGCATGTATAATCGGGCTTGTCTATTTGTGGTTTACATTCAGGGCTGTTGTCTGCCACAAAGCAAAGTTGTTACCATCCTCTACTACTAAATTACAGCCCCACAGTTTTAGTTTAAGTAATGGCATACAATATCTTAGTTATCCTCAAATGCCAGTATTACATTATAATACTGTTATTAAATAGTTTATCGTATTTAAAGGAGTTTCAGGTCCTCCACTTGATTCCTACTTGTAAAAGAGAAGAACATATTTTTTGGGCTATGGGAGTGAGCTGAGTGAGGTAGTCGGGGTGAAAGGGCTGTATTAGCTGTGTTAAGGGGCTGCATGGTACTAAGAGTGCTTAGTGCAAAATGTTGAAACTAAAATATATCAGTGTAAAATGAACTTAGTTTTAGCATGAAAAAGAGTTGTGTAATATTTAGGTATAAGGACTCTGCAAAGTCATGTCACATTATCCAGGCGAGCTAGAAGCAAGTAATATGATCCACTTGCATGTCATAACTCCTAGTTGCTATTTGAATGCCCTCTAAAACCAAGCACATGTTTAAAGTGTATTCCTCTGCGGGAATGAGCCAAAATGGACACCGTTTGAACCCTTAGTGGTAGTGTTTTTGAATGACATCCACGTTAACAGATACTGCCTGACATAAATAGTTAATCCCTGGTTCTTCCTGGACTATTAATACATCGCTCACAAATGCGGTCAACTGTTGGCACCCCAGCACTGAAAACCAAGTCTAGCAAGACTGTCACAGAATCTCAAGCAGCATGCAGTAACCCCTCTCCCCCACCTCCATGAGATATTACGACAGCCTTGCTACCTGCTGTTTACCGACGCGCAATAAAAACAAACACCCGTTTTATCGCCCACCATGCTCAACCTGTCCAAGGAAAAGTTTTGCTGGGGACGAGTGACACGCGATGCATCGCAGAGACATGCCGTCTCCGCCGGCTATTTGAGTCGTCCCCCGGCAGCCCTCCCCCTAAGCAGAGCCAGAGTGCTGTCACACACGCTCCTGTGCCGGGCTTTAGCGCTGCTTCTCTCCTGTCCCCCTGTCCCCACAGGCTCCGTCTGTCCTCGCACCGCGCCCCGGGATCGCCATGGAGGAGGCCGAGCTACTGAAGGAGCGTCTCCAGGCCATCACGGTAAAAACACACCGGAATGCTCTTTGACCGATGTTCATCGGCATTCACAGTCATTCCTCAGGTCTCACAGACAGTTGTGGCCCGTCACTTCATAGGCCTTTAGGCATAATGAATGACAATACAGCACTCCCAGGTAGTTTGTGTCTGTTGTAGTAAGAATAGGAATGCTTGTGAATGATTATTAGTGTTGATAGATACCTGTTGTGTGTCAGTTAAGAATGCAGTAACAGTATTGTTCATTCAATGTTATGAATGCTGTTGTGTTGTGTGAAACGTAATACAGTGTTTAATTAGGCTTTAAATAGCCGAGGGAAAGGACTGCCAGTCCTGCTATTTTTAAAGGTCTAGTTCAAGAAGGGGGCCGTCCTGAAGCAATCTGTTCATACCGCAGTTTCCTCTGAACTCACGGAGAAAAGGACGAGTATCAGGATATTTCTGATTCTTTCACTCTGCTGTAACGCTTGTACTCGGTGCTGAGGGAACCTCTCCGTTGTAGGGGGGGATTTGATTCGCTGAGTCAGGGGGCGGGGTTTCACTTTACACGTAGTCTGGGCATTGCTGGGATCAAGTCGCAGATATTCATAGCAAACAATTAATTCAGCAATAAAGTTTGTTATCAGGTCAGGGGAAGTGCGGTTACTTCTGCACCGTGCTTCTCCTGGCACCAGTCACATGCTCTCCTTTGATTACTGTCCGTCCAGGAAAAGATGGCGGCCAGTGTTTAACGAAAGGGGTGCAGGGAACATTTAAACTGACGACAGACCTAAGAGCTTATAGTTTGTTGGCTGTTTTAGCATACTCTTTGCCTGCCTGACTGATAGTTTGTTGGCTGTTTATTCAGAAACCTTCCCTGATTGGCTCGCCTTTCAGTGAGCGTTTGCATTGCCTTTCAATGAGGTCAATGTCATTTTAGTGCTCTGACCTATTCTCTGATTACCGCAAGGTATCAAATGCCAAATAGAGGTGCTCTGCCAGAAAGCAACCCTTGGGAAAAGTAAAAGCAAAACCAAGGGGAATGCATTTGTTTAGCTGACAAAGCATTCTATCTATCAGTCTTGTAGGGACCACTTGCTTTCTGCACAACGGATACATCCAGGAAAACACATTCCCTTAGTTATATTTTCAATGCTGACTTTTACAATGGCACTGCCAGGTTCCCCATCCTGCTAAGACTGGGTTGTGGTGCAGTGATGCATTTTATGGTTTTGGCGGGCAGCACAAATTGACAAGAGCAACCTTTTCAAACTGTAGGTTTGTTGTGGCCACATTTGAATATTCAGTTACAGAGAGGGGCATTTCAAAGGCTTATGTGTTGTTTTTTAACTTCCTGTTTATGTATGCATTTCTAAAGGAAAAGAGGAAAATTCAAGAGGTTATAGCCATCAAAAGGAGAGAAATTGATGAGAAAAAGTTCAAGCTGCAGTACTTAAAGGTAGGATTTTAAAGAGACTTATTTTTGTGATTCCATTTAATGGAAACCAGAAAGTGTTAGTGTCACACGCTAATGGCAGAGGAGTGGGGTTTGCCGGTCTCTGGACTGGATCTTATTTCAAATCTCTCTCCGAGACACAGGAGAGAGAATCAGGGTGAGAGCAGGATAAATAAAACAAACACAAAACACAGTCTTCACCCTACTCGCCGCAAAGCTTTCGGGCAAAAACAACAAACTAAAATAACAAACTAAATGAACAAACTAAATTAAACTCTGCCACCTCTGAGGTGGGAATCCCCTTCTGGGGAGACACAATGAACACAGACAATCGGCGGCTTTCCACACCGCTTCCACACATTCACATTTAACAGGACACCGTGCCTTCTTTGTCCGGATTCCCTCTTTAATTTAGACAGGCACACACATATTCAGTGACTTTTCAAGTGCTTCCCAACTCATGCACACAGAGGCACTCAAACTTTTCAGTCCAAGTTCTCAACCCAGACACATCGCCACTTTTCAGTTCGAGTTCTCTTCACAATCACACAGAGAGAGAGAGGCACAGACACTATTTCAGTGTGCCCTCTCTCTCTCTTTCCCATCCACACAGGAACACACACCGAACTCCACACACAGACTCTGACGTGGAAGCCCCCTTCCGGTGAAACAACACTGAACAATATGTCACACTCACAATAAAGGACAACTCTCACAAATGTGATGCACACATGAATGACCAGACCAAGACTAACACTCAACACTACACGATACGCACACACACAAACACACTCACATTCTCACACACAAACACAATCAGTCAAGTGAATAAACACTTACCATTTACACCAATTAACGATAATAATAATCAATTATGGCCTCTGGAACAACCTTCCAGGCAACAGTTCACACTCCCGCAGTCTCACAACCTGTGAGAGTGCCAGACCTGCACCTGGAAAGTTCCATTGCTCCAAAGGCCTCCACAGTCATGCTGTCGCAAAACAAAGGCAACCCTGCCACTCCCCTGTTGCCGGGACAGACGCCCTCCACAGTTAGCCTGTTAGCATGTCACCATGTCACCTTGTGACCCTGAACAATATCAACATCTTACAGTCCAAGAATATCAAGGCATACAAGGTTTCCATGTATATGTTATTAATATGGTATCCTACATTTGTTCATTTTTATCAAACTTTATGCCTTTTCTCTGTTCTCAGAGATGTACACTGTATACACAGTGTTTTAAAGCTGAGTTGACTGTATGCGCCTGTCGCCCAATCAGAAAAAAGTCCTGCGGGAGCAGTGGCTCCAGGACGGTCTGAGTGTGCAGTGTCCAGAGGAGGCTGAGGCCAGGAGACTGCAGGCCCACAACAACCAGCAGCAAGTCAAACTCCTGCAGATCACTATTCACAGGTAAGCCTGACCTGGGACCGAGCCACGCTTCAGAAGTCCCATTCGCTGCCTCTCCCTTCGTTTGAATGTATGTGTCTTTACGCAGTCCATTCCAAACTTGGCTCTGTGCCTTATACAGAGGTTAGAATAGAATAACATATATTGAGACAAGGAATGGAGAAGTACTACAAAATGAAAACCCCCAAAAAACGAATGTCTTAACAGTCAAATGCCCTTGTTTAAGGTTCAGCACTCTGAACACAAGTGGTATTACATGTCAAAACCCCCTAACTTATCCTACATGCAAAATATATTTATTTTATTTAATGTAATAATTACTACACAGGATACCAATGATCAATTAAATCACCAAATTTGTTGATAGGCAGAGCAATCTGGTGGATCAACTTTCATCAAAATATGCAACTCACAATTCAATTAAAAATAACAGCTGGTTTATTAAGTTACAACAGTTAGACAAAATATTCAACGTCCAATCTACAGACGTAGGTTCAACTAACTTAACAAATATTAAATCCTAGACATAAGATTGACATGTAACAATCACAAAAGAGAAGAAAATTATGCCAAACCAAGCTTGTCTCTCTCCAAAAATGCAAAACACACGCAGCTGAGATGTGAGCTGGAACCAGCTCTTCCAAGAGAACAGGAAAAAAACTTGTAGAATCCAGGCTTGTCATATCATATATTTGGACTTCCAAAAAAACATTTGACAAAGTTCCACACGAGAGGCTCATTGTTCATGTGAAATCAGTAGGAATTACTTAGTTAGTTATTTAGTTTAGTTATTTCAAAGTTCTAAAACAGGAGAAGCCAGTGGGGTGTCACACTCTGTTTCCTGTAAATATTTAGCATTTACATTTTAGGCATTTAGCAGACGTTCTGTAGACCGACTGCACAGATTTGAGTTTCACAGTGTAATGCTGTTCCCTGTACAGATGTTACAGTGTAAGGTGTGGCGCTCTGTTTTCTGTGTGTAGATGTTACAGTGCAAGGTGTGGCACTCTGTTTTCTGTGTGTAGGATGGAGCAGGAAATTGAGGCCATGGACAGGCAGGAGATGATGATTTCAAAAAATGAAGGTCTTATCCTGAAACGGCTGAAAGCCGTTGAGAAATCAGCGGAAGACATAATAAAGGTATCGGTGTACGTGGCAGAAATCCATGCTCAGCTGCACCTTCCTGCATTGTGATATTATGTTTATACATTTGAATTATTTTCTTTCCTTGTTTTTTTATCTTCTTAAAATGAGTTTTTTCATATTGATCTTCTGTACCACTTTTTCCTCACAGGAAGTAAAGGCAGATGTCACACAAGGTAAAAAAGCACAGCTGTTACTGTACTTCCTCCCATTTGGTTTTTACTTTAAAACTGCCTAAATACATATATAGATATATATATATGTATATTTCTCTTGCAGAGCCAGTCCAGTATAGTTATTCAGCAATTCCAGATGTCCCAAAGTCTTACAACCCCTCAAACCTGAAGAAACAGAAAAGTCCTGAGCTACAAGCCAAGGACCAGCCTAAACCAAGTATGGTACCACATCATGTTGTCCATGCATAAGTAACAAAAATGAAGCATAAGTAGCAAGAATGAATGATTTTATTTTTTAAAAGGTAAACTGGTCCTTCTGTCAGGGCAGAATGAATGAATGAGCAGTCCTGTGTGGAGGGTCTTAATGATACGCCTAACCAGGACAGTGCGCCAGTGTTTGTTTTATGGATTCAATTAATATGCCAAATGAGGCTGGAGAAGGTATCAGCAGGAATTTAAACAGCATTGTGTGGATGCCTCGAGCTTTTCAATCTGTTTAACTGAGCATGAAACGTTTTTTTCTCTCACTTATAATGTGAGCCTGCTGCTTCCATTTGGGTAATTCGACAGTAATTCGAGTAATTTGACATTGCTTCCATGCAGAGCTTGGGAAGCAACGTTAAAATTGGATATGTCAACTGATGTATATGTATGTATATATATATATACTGTATATGCATACATATATATATATATAGATAAGCATAAGTTGTGGAATATAATTTGCTTGGACTTCTTTAGACGATGTGATGAGTTATTTCCCTTCAAAGCTTCTAAATGCTGCGACAATTGGCTATTGACTATTGACAAGTGACTCACCCTGTGATACAGGGTGTTATTTCTGACACCCACATGTACTGCGTGAGTTACTAATAGGCTGGCCTTTACAGTGGCCTCGTACCTGCCTAATCAAATCAGTAAGCATGTGCATTTCTTTATGTTCAGGCATTTTCCTATTAATAATAATAATAACCCTCATTTATATAGCATTTTCATCGCAGAGCGGTCTCAAAGTGCTTAACAGAAAAGCAAAAGAAAAGAAAAACTGAAAACAAAGCAAAACTAAAATGTATTCAAATTAATATAATTTTAAGAACTGTGTATGTGTATGTATGTGTGTGCGTGCGCATATTTACGCCAAACTCAGCCATGAAAGTTAGTGAATAAGTATGTTTTGAGTCTGGATTTAAAAACATTAGTGGAATCAGCCTCCCTAATAGAGATGCGTAATAACAGCCTCCCTAATATTGCATTGGTGCTGTGTAAGGTGTGTGTAAGGTGTGCTTACACAATGCACACTCTGTACCTGCACTGCCCAGCACCGAGGAGACATTCCCTGCTGTGTTCTGAACTGGCCTCTGACCCCTTCCCCTACAAACTAGCCACTTGAAGGAACGACACTCGACATGATGTTTTTTCTGAAATCAAAAGGAGGACCACTCACAATGAAGTACTAAACAGCGAAGGGGCTATTAAAGACATTTCCCTTCGGTTAAAATAAAATATCGAAGGAAAGTACATTCCATATAATGATTTTAAAAAGGCCTTGAGCCGGCCTGCTCCTCTGCCTCCTCCCTCCTTGCCACTGCTGGCTCCTCATACCGTAGTGTCGACGGACAGAAAAGAGGAAAAAGCTCGGTTCAGCACTCTCCTTTGTTGCTACGCACGAGCGTAAACACAAACTCAGCCAGTGCTATCGCAGCATCCTGTACGTCTCTTCCCTTTTGTAGCCGATGCACAGGCGCCGGACGCAAAGAAGAGGATCCTAAGATAATCACTTCGCTCCCGAGCCTGAGAGTTGCAGACTCAGTTAAAGTGGGTATTTGAGGGTGTACGTATCTAGCCTCTAGTCCAGGGGTGGGCAAGGAGGGCCGTATCCTTTCTGGATTTCATGCCAACTTTTTTTAATGATTTAATTAGCCCAATCTAATGATTTAGCTAAAATGTGATCTGACATTTCTTGATAAGCCTATGAATGACAGCTGAAGTCTTGTGTTCCCATATGAAACATGTTACTGTGGTCAAATCTACAAGTGAACCAGCATTGGTGTATCCAACTAATTAGCTAATTGAGCCAGGTTAATTTGTAGAAACAAAAACCTGCATACACACTGGCCCTCCAGGACCAGAATTGCCCAACCCTGCTCTAAACCCTTGCTGATATTTTATTGCTTAGATTTGGGACAGCCACGAATTTGGTGGTGTCGCATGTGACTTGTCCAAATCTAAACAACAGAGTCTAGGGGGATGCTTTAGGGGCCAGTTCGAAACTCAGCAATACAAGCAAAAAACGGTCAGGCAGTACGACGATGTGATTACATCACAATATAATAACATGAATGGCAACATGAAAGCTGGCACGCAGTGGCCGCAGTGTAAAACGTGATGTGACGTTGTAACAGCTCCCTGTCCCCCGCAGCCTTGTTTGCTGCCATGGAGATAAATGTCCAGAAGGACCTGCGGACCGGGGAGAGCCACGTCCTGTCCACGGCGGCCATCACTGACCGCGAGTTCCAGCAGAGGGGCGTCAAGGTCTACGATGACGGCAGGAAGTCCATCTACGCCCTGGGGTCGCAGGGCCAGGTCCTCCCGAGTGGGGTGGACTTGCTGACCGCGGCGGAGGTAGAGGAGCTGCTGAGGAAGGCCACGGAGAGGAAGTCCAACGTGGGGCTGGAGCGCCAGGAGCCCAGGTTCTCCAGCCCCCACAACGGCCGCAAGAAGGCCGAGCCCCACAGGCTCCAGGAGCCTCATCAGAGGCCCCCCCTGGACCCCCCGAGGACCCCGCCGGAGCTCCGTCACAGACAGTCTGGGGGGGAGGCGTGGTCTCACATTCCACACTCCCGCAGCAGCAGGCGGGACGCCGCAAACGGCCAGAGTTATTTCTCCAACGGCTACGAGACGGGCTGGGCGACGAGTGCGCAGAACGGCGGGCAGGTCCCCCCTTACCCGGAGCCCAGGGGGGACCACAGGGGCGCACTGTTCTCCCACTCCAAACACAGGGAGACGCCCACAGCCCACTCGGCCAATTCCAGAGTCACCGTCCTGAATGCCATGCCGGCCAACCTGGACTCGACGGAGCCGGTGACCATGATCTTCATGGGCTACCAGAGGGCGGACCCCCTGTGCGAGCAGGGCGAGGAGGGGACGGGCTATGAGGGGGCCATCCGGGCCGAGCTGGTGGTCATCGACGACGAGGACGACTGCGAGGCCCAGGAAACGCGCCAACCAGTTCAGGGCCGAGTGGCTGGAACTCCTACGCCCGTGACGACCCAGGAACAGGTCAGTACCTCGCGAGAGCAAACTCCAACGGGAACAACATGGCCCTTTGCGCTGCTGTGGCCCAGTCCCGGGGGCACAGGTACAGGCCCTGCCGGTACTCCGACTGGGAGATGGACGAGGACGACGCGGACCTCTCGGCCACAGGTAGCAAAAAGACCAAAAAGAGAGATAAGCACTGCTGTTCGCTGATGTAGCTCCTCAACAATTGCTAACCTCACTTGCCTGGCATGATAACGATCTCAGGATCACACTCTCTCTCTCTCTCTCTCTCTCTCTCTCTCTCTCTTCCTGTGCAATGCTGGGAACGCTTACCTGCCTGTCTGCGCTTCACTTCCTCCGTGTCTTAATAATATGTCTGTAATGCTGGACAGACCAGAACCACAGATTATATAAGACAACCCAGATGGGAAGCTCCTTATTCACTACATAGAAAGTGCTGTCTCTCTGTCGTTGAAGCTTAAACAATCAATTCGACAATCCGATGCATAAACCTGGAATACTTATTTCGTGAAAATCTATGAATGGGCGTTACCAAGGACAACTCTGGTGACAATGGATGTTCTGTTCTTGGGCCCATACTCTTCATGAATGGTCATGAACTGTAGTGGAGCACTGGAAACTCAACCGGAGCTTCCTCAAGTAAGGAAGTAGAGAGGCTGGAAGGAGCTGACCCTCTGGTTAGAGAAGTGGTTCCTGGTTCTGGGGATCCATTGTGTATGCTGATTTCCCTTCCATAATTGTTCCATGTGTTTTAACAAAAATCACTTTTGGTCAAGGGACTTGAGTGAGTTTTGGAAAAACACTCTTCAATTGCAACCTCTGAACTCGGTTCAGCTCTTAACTAGCTGTTAATTGTTATTAATTAGACATTTTTAATTTATATTAAAGCATGATTTATTCGCTTAAGGCCAAATTATGTCAGAAACATCTCTGCATGCCAAGAACAATAAATGTCCAATATTCACATCCAAGGACTTTAAATCAGTCAGATAAACTTATGCACTCATTTTCTGTCATTTTGTGCTATATGACACATGATTCCTTTAGAAAGAGGTTACCTTTTTTAATTGATTCAATTATAGACTGGCAGGTGAAATCAGTCTGGGGGCCTAACTGATGAAAATGTGGATGCGCAGACCGGTAAAGGCCCGGCTCTGGTCGGGAGTCCCATTCGGGGGCAGCGATTGGCTGTCTGCCTCAGGGGGAGGGGGGAGAGGGGAGGGAAGCCGGCAAGAGATCCCTGCAGACACAGAAAGCTTCTCTGTATGTATCAGATCACAGTCGACGGCTTGGTGAGTTCCGTCTCGGAGGAGGCGGTTCAGCGCCTTTGTCACTGCCAGCCCCAGAGTAGCGGCTGGTCATGTAGTTGCAGGCAGTGGGCTCGTGGGGGTGATAATTTAATCAATAAAGGGTACAATTGGCCACCAAATAGGGAGAAAATGGGGAAAAAATCTGAAATAAATAAATAAAAATAAATAAAGTGTGAACACCTGTTCACTGAAACCAAACCATTTGTGGAAAATGAGTTCAATGACAGCACAACTGGCAACGACCCAAAACTGCATTGTGTTAAAATAAGTTAAAATTAATGGTAGTATTTATGCACATGTGTTAAACAACCTTACTTGATCTAGAGATTGGCTGTAACTAAAACCAGCATACACACTGGGTGCCCAGGACCAAGGTTGGAAACCACTGCTATAGAGAATCTGTACTTTAACTATTACAGTAATAATGTATTACAGATGGAACAATTCTTCCCTCTAATCCCACAGAATTTCTGTAACTTTGGGAAATGTTTGCTCCACAAACCTTTTTATATACAGATTGCTTGGGTGCTTTGACTACTGTAAACTGTCTAGAAATGTATTAAGTTGCACTCTACCTCCACCTAGTGGCTGCAATGCGCATATCACTGATTCAGACTTGGGATTCCTGGATGTGTGTAGCATATAATGCTAATTTACTGTTGCGGACTGGATTTAGACTTGCTTATTTGTGCACTGTCTGACTTGTGTGCTGTGCTATAACTTCATGTCAAAGCTGTTGTCTTGTATGCAATCGCAAAGATTTGCATGCTCGCTTGCTTGCATTTTTTTTTCTGTAACCATAGCAATTGTGACCTGCGCTTTTCTTCTTCTGCCTTGTGTGGGGGTGTTCCACAGCCCGTTTTTTAAAATAAATGTTTGCAGAACAGTTACCTTTTCTCATTTATGTCATTGGACTATTTACAAATCATAGTTTGGATGTAAAAAAAATTCATTATTGGTTCAATTAAAAATGCAAAAAAAAAATTCTGATAACATTTAAGAAGCCTTGAGTAAATTTGACTGTCCTGTAGTGTCTAATTTTAATCAGGGTTTAATTGTCTTCAAGATTTATCAGAAGATTCTTCAGTTGCTTTGTCCCCTGTCTGATACAGAGTGATACGGCGCTGTCAAACACTTTATTTTTCAGCTTTATTATACAATCAGTATAAACACTTGAAATTGTGTTTCTTCAAACATTTAAAAGCTTTATGGAGTGGAGCTGTGGCTATGCACATTGCATGCATGCGAGCTGTGGGTTCAATGCAAGGCGCAGCTTGCCAAAGTCAAAAGACGGTTTATGCCCTTTGCAAAACAGCATAAATGTATTTGGGAAGAGCAACGAAGCATGAGGACAAAGTAAGTATTATTTCTTTGTTTTTTTGGGGGGGGAGGGGGCACATACAGGGTGTCAAGTGTGATTACCCACCCTCACCCTCAACAATTACATATGGTTATCGTTTCTGCATCTGTCACTATGTCATCTCTTGCTCTGTTTGTAGGAAGCTTGCATAGGCAGTGGAGACCCATCTGTTTTAGAAGTTAATGGTTAATGGACTTGCAGCACACACACACACACACACACACACACACACACACACACACGCACACACACCCACTATCCTAATCTTGTCATCTGGCCCTGGATCTAGCTTATGGAAGGCCTCCTTGCTGGTCAGATCATTTCAGATGTGTCCACCAGACTAAGAATTGTAAACTGCTGCTGTATAATGTCTGCTTCAGAAGTAGTTACATAACCGGTTTGGATGGATTATATATTATTAGCATTTCCAAACGCACTGCATTCTTATTTCGATTATGCACTTATTTTACCTCAGGGAATTTGCCTTTGTGCATGCACATAACTTGTCTTTGGGGACAATATTCATGAGTAGAGTCATTCCGTGACAATGCTGCATACAGCTGTTCACATGTTTATACCACACTGGGTAGAGTGCACAATCCCTCCAATTACCCACTGACATTGATGTTAAATTAAGCATTTCTGTTGACTATCGGTAGGTCAACTGACAAGGTTGTTTCTGTTTGACTACGCTTATTTTGTCTAGAGAGAGTTTATTTTCACACACAAATGAGAGGCATCTGCAGCCCCGATTCAGTCTACCCACAGTGCGCTTTGTCCTTAACTTTCAGTAACAATTGGAAGCAATTGTTACACCTTTTCATTGCAGCACACCTTGCAAAGGACCATCCACCCATCTCCAAGTCTCCATAGCTTTTCCCTAAACTGTACCGGGGCACTCTGTACTCGTGGGGCGGATCAGGGGCTGGACAATTTAGGGGATCTCGCATTTAAGTGCACAGGGTAGCTCCAACACCATGAACTATTGAAGAGTGAGACTCCATGAATCCAAAAATGGGAAGAAGTATCACAAGCTATCACTGGGTCACTGATTATAGCCATTCACAGCAGTATGAGCAAAGGGTGAGCCAAGTCTTTCAACACAATTGTTAGCACATGTTACCTCCACCCAGTATGGCGGCTGGTCACAGGTTCCATGCAGCTGACTCAGACAGATCACAGGCACGGACCAGAAGGGCAGACAGCGGCGGGGATTACCCTGCCAACGGAAACACTCCCTCCCTGTCCCCCGACATTCTTGGGTCTGCAGGCCACAGTCAGTACTGGCGCGGTGCACATTTGAACCGAGCTGCGGGAGGCGTAACTACACTACGCATGAGGGCATTGGCTGGGCGTACCAATCAAAGGACCCCTTTGAGCCTTCTGTGTTTTTAATGGGGCCCTAGGTTTATATTTTTGCTTGGTGTTGTTAGGCCCTTGTACACCATTATCACATCGTGTTTGGTAAGAGACTGAACAATGGAACACTGGCTCGATTTTACCCACTGGACGTTAAGGACAAAGCGCATTACAGCTGAGAGTAAATCTAGCCCTGGCTGTGACCTCCCCATCCATTAGCCATCACACTGAAGACTTTAATTCAATCTAAACGCCAAAGCAATTTATCCTTAATTCAGAGCAACAGTCCTACTGTACGTTTCCATTTTGTTTCTCGCATTTTTCCAACAGTTTCAGGCGACTGCAAAGCCTATAATGTTGCCCAATAAACAGAAAGAAGCTGCAGTACCTTTAGGAAGTTCACGGTCAGGACCTTGAATCTCTTAAAGGAAAAAGCATATTGGGTTCAGACTGAATATAAGAATGGGTGAGAACTCATTTTGGCAATCATTACAGGAGCTATGACATTTTCATTTCATGTCCCCCTCCCCCAACTCTGTTTTTCCCCTGTAGCATTCAGTGCAGGAACGGAATGACCCAGCCGCACGGCCTGACAAGCAAACGGCGTGATATTCGGTTTGACTCCGCAAAGAGAAACAAAAGACCTTACACCTTATGCTCATCAGAACAGCAGTTTGTCTGACTGTCCCGACACAAACAATACTTTTTTTTTTCATTTCATTTCCCATTACCCCCAACCCCACCCCCCTTGGAGGACTGCTTAAGTGATGTGATGTCACTCCTCAGGCAGTCTCCCCAGTCTGGCCCACCTCCCCTGACCCGGCCTCTCCCAGACCCAAATCCCCATACACACCCATCCATCTTAGTAAGGTAACAATTAGAATCTTAAAAATACCATAAATTAATATACGTATATCTTAAAGGACAGACAGTAATGGATACATGGACGGATGCACCTAGACTTGCTCATGTGACAGAACAGAGAACATTGTGTTACAGATAAATAGCCAAAAGATGGACAGAGTTATAGACAATTAGGAAGAACGCAGAAGTACTTAGATACAAAACAAGACTTAACTACTCTGGACTGTGGGGCGTTTCAGAGTGTAACGTGTGGTAAGTAAGACTGTTTCTCAATCCTGGTTGATCTCAACGCATGCCTCCATCCTCCATCCTTACACAAATTACTTACGGCAGACAGCTGTCAAGGGATTTCAAATACAGACCGGCACTGAATTAACAGCTCAGTCAAACTTCATTAATTGAGAGCTCCGTTAAACCTGATCTGAGCCGATCCCACGAGCTGAAACCAGCATACACAGTGGGCTGCCAGGACCAGGATTAAGAGAAGCTACAAAGAGGTGGAACATTTGCACAGGAGCTATACAATATGTAAAGGTATTTGTTTAGAATAAAATACATTTCAACAACCTTATAGAAATGACGTTTATCCTGTCATTAAAGACCAGATTACCAGAATGTCCTACCTAAAAAAAAAATCATGATTTAGGAAGAGGAAATATCTATTTTCTTGCCTTTTTTGCTTTTAAACTGAATGTTCCATATAAATGTCATTACTTTGTGTGACTTACACTGAGCTAGTGCCTTTGAAAACTGCTTCTTAAGCTATCTCAGTTTGCAAGCATTTCACCAGTGTTTAGGACGTTGTATAACTGCTATTAATCCATAAATCAGCACCACAGAGGTCCATAAAACCATAGCAAAGCAATACGTACTTCAAATTCAATAAAATAATCCTGGTTAATCTGCAGATGTGCTTCCTAATGTTTGTTAACATATGGTATGTTATTAAATTATTATTATTATTATAAGACAAGATGTGTCATTTTTATTGTACAATGGAGTGTGGTTCTCATCCAACTGATGTCCCCTGTTAATTGTGATTGTAATTATTTAGTTGACAGGACTAAAGTTGCCAGCCCCATGTGTCTGTTTAATTCAGCTTTAAACTCAATGTTTTCCAGAGACAGAGATGTTTACCTCGCCCGATCCATTAAAAATGTCTGCTCATCGAGTATAATCAGAATCAGCTGGGGACCACACATCAATGGAAGACTTCTTTCAAACAAATTCTGAATAGTCCTTCCTTATCTACTGATTTACAAATAGATCTTAAGGACTCGACTACCCTTAAAATAAATGTGTAGGGTGATCAATGCAGTTATGAAAATCATCTGGTCTGGATGAGTTTCCTTCTGACTTTTACAAAAGAAAGTCTTGGCCCAACTTTTTCCGCTTCTGTCGTCTGTTTGTCCTAAACCACTACAGTTGAAATCACTCCCTCCCACATTTTATCAGGCCTGCATTACTTTAGTTATTGAAAATATAAAGTGAAACTCTGGAAAATGGCTCATATCTCAGAGTTGGATATTCTCTAGAACAGGGGTGCCCAAGTTTGGTCCTTGAGATGTACTGATTTCATTAATCAACTGCTGATCAAGACAATGAATATTTGAATCAGATGTGTTTGTTCTGGAGCAAAGTCAGCACACCCAGTGTGGATCTCCAGGACCGAACCAGGGCACCCCTGCTATAGACTGTAGGCACATAACGAGCCTTGATGGGCTGAATGGCTTGTTCTCTTCATGATATGAGTGATCTCCCTGCTTAATGCTGACGTAAAGATCCTGGCGAAGGTACTGGCACATACACAGGAATCTCTTGTTTTTTTGGGGGGAGGGTTTTAAAAATAAAAATAAATATTTGGAAGTTGTAAACTAAGAATACAGACATCCTACAAGAACATACTCCATGCTCTTGCCTGTGTGTTATATGTAAAGGGTGCTGCATTTATCGATGGAAGATTCAGTACAACCAGATATGGAGAAGATAGCTGCACTAATCTGAGTGGCCACAGGGGGCAACAGTCAGAGAGAAATGCATGTGTGGGCAAGGATATATATACACATAAGAGTTTAACCCACAACCTAAGCATTGTCAGCACCATGCTCTACCTACTGAGCCACACAGAACCCTGGTGGATTTTATGAGAGAGCTAACTCTATTAGGCATAAATAAATGCAAGTTTTGTTATGTGGCTCAATATGTAGAGCATGGTGCTGACAATGCTTAGGTTGTGGGTTCATTTCCCACTGGGATCACATATACTGAAAAATGTAAGCATTCACTAGTATAAGTTGCTTTGGATAAATGGCATATATTAAGTTATAATAAATATAAGACTAACTGTAACTCAACATCATGCATAACAGTACACTAATGTCAGAGGACAAGTAGCCTTCAACATGTCTAATAAAAAAACAATAATTATGTTGGCAATTATCCACAGAATCATACAATTATTCTTATGATTTTTTGTTAAATTATGAATTGAAGAATACCGATGAGTTGAGCCATCGTGCCAAGAAATGACACCTTTTCCTGTCAAACCAGTTCTGTCAGGAATTCACAAACTCTGACATGTCATTACAACCTGTCAACATTGAAGGGCACGATCAAATAAAACATGACGTAGCAGCGCATCAAACACATCGAAACAGCATGACAGAAGGACACTCGAAGACTTCAAAGATGTTTCGCACACTATTTGAATCGAACAACCTCAACCTTTTCGGATCTGTGGACAGAGCAACATTTCCAAAGGTCAAACTACAGAGGGCCTGATGTTGGTTATAAGGGACAGGGCTCTTAGCTTTTTGTGATCTTGGTACATTATTATTGCATCATTTGGTTGCTTAGCTGACACCTATATCCATGGCAACCTACACAGCTTTATTTTATTTTTTGCTGCATGCTAATCATTCACACAGCTCCACTTACTGAAGCACCTTTATGATTATGACCAGTTCCTACAAGTTTAGTGAACATAGCAGGCATTACTGCATTATAATGCTCAAGCATATCAATATAATTCTTACTCAATTATCACTGTTGATGTCAAGAGAATATCACTTTTTTCAAGACATGTCATGAACCATTAACCAACCATAAATCATCATAATTCAAATAACATTATGACTGGAATTACATAGGCAGTAATTATAAGGTGACTATAAAAGAAATCACATGGTGTTTGTGTGTGTGTGTGTGTTTGGGTGCTTATGCATGTGTTTGTATTTGTATGAGTGTGGGCATGCGTGTTTGTGTGTTCGTGTGTATGTGTGCATACATGCCTGCGTGTGTTTGCCTGTGAGCGTGTGTGTCCATGTATGTGCATCCCTGCACATAAATGCATCACTGTGTGTGTGTTTGCATGAATGCACACGATCATGTGTGTGTCTGTCACAAGAGACCCGTTCTGCCATTGGCTCCTTCCCACACACTCAAGCGCAGCTCCAGCTGGCGTGGCTACCATCAGGCAGCGGGAGGCACACACAGACGGCGCTCCGGAACCAGACCAGTCACAGCACCAGTACAAGGTAGGAACCGGAACAAAAACAACACAATATATATATATATATATATTTAACAACTAAACACCAGTTTACCAAACGGGGGAGAGCAAGAATGCTATTATGATTATGTAACGGAAGACTGTGTGCTGTAGTTTACCACCCACCACAGTGATGGAGGGGGCAGGGGGGGCGGTCAAACCTGTACTGGAGGACTGTAGGAAGTATTGAACAATCTATAAAGAGGTAGGAGTGGCAGAGGGGACCAGGGTGGGTCTGTGAGGTGGGAGATATTTGCATATACTGCACTTCTGCTCAAATGTGTGGGCTGGTGGGGAAAACAAGAGAGAGAAAAAAACTGCACAGGATGGAGCCAGGTATAAAATAAAACTGTGGACAGGTGTTCACAGCCGTGGGAATGCTCCAGTTCGCCTCTCCTGTGCGCCAACAGCGTTCTATTTGTCATGTACTCCACTGCATTGCATGCTGTTTTTATGCTGCATGCGGATGAAGTATGAGGCTGAACAAATAAACTATTATGACGCTGTGCGGTACTTTCTAACGTATGGGGCACCAAACACAGTTCCCAGAAGGCCACATGCGCACTGGTTTGACCTCCAATCTTTGCTCTTTTTATCCCAAATAGCCCAGGCTCTTAATGACTTAATTAGCCCACTCATACGTTTTTGTAAGTTTCTGTTTTATCCTAGCCCCTATTTAACCAGGAAAGTCACATTTAAATGAAAATGTATTTTGCAAGAGAGACCTGACACAGGATAGGTAATGACACCTCACATTTCAGACTAATACTTATATATATTAAACTTATAACACTTGGACTAATACTTATATAGTCAATGTAACACTGCTTTGTATTTTGAGAAATGCACATGCACACATGTGCAAAGGCAGACGTAAAGACGGATAGCTAATGAGCTGAATGGACCAAACAGGTTTGGTAGAAATTAAAAAATTCAAAACGCATACACAATGTCCCCCTCCCAGCAGAAGACCCCTGTCCAAAAAATATCAGTTCCCCGGGGGGTGGGAAAAAGATCTTCTCTGATCCTTAGGCTCAGTCAATGTGCCTCCTTTGCCCTGGAAAAGGATAGTGTGCTACAGCAGCCCATAGGAGTGATGTTTTGCTGTACTTGTGACACCACCTGAAAATAGTAAAGGTGCAAATCAGATTGTTGCTGTTGCTGTTCTGAGAGTGAACAGAGTTCTGTGATGCCTGTGTCTGGTGAGTCCACCCTCGGCTGAGTCTAGTCACGCGATTTGCAGAGTTTGAGGTGCGGTTTACAAATCAGGGTGATTGATCTCCTTTAACCTCCAGTGCTGCACCTTCCCCTGTTGAGTAGATTGAAATCATTCAGAAGCAACATTTCTGTATTGAAGGCAACTGGATGTCACTTTGCTTGTTGTTTTAGCACATTGTTTGATTCATTGTTCTGGGCTACACAAATCGTTTGCTGGCGGACAAGGAGAACAAGGTTTTATGGGAACAATTTCCCTGAAGAAGTGTGTTCTTCTCATACATACATAATTCAAGGGATCAGATTCAATTGAGAGCCACAGTTGATCTTTCCCTCTCAAAGTGTATATTACAGATGTCGAAGAGGTATATTAGAGATGTCAAATGTCCTTCACTTTGCATATCACTTTGCTGAAAAAGCTTAATTAGATCTTTGATAGCAAAAACCTAGGCGCATTAAAATGTTAGTCTACTTTTCTTGTAATTCCACAGTTTGTTTTGAGTTAAATGTATGGCATTGGATTTCACAAAGTACTTCCTGTAAGAAATATAATCATTATAATAATAATTTTAAAATAAATATGTTTCTTTAGCCGCTTCCAGCTATGACTCATCGGCATTATCCTACTGTAGGCGCGAGTTCATCCTTGAAACCGCAAACGCGAATTTGGTCAGCACTGTCCCATTGCTTTTGAGCATGTCTTTAGGTGGCGGAGATTCACCTAACTGCGTGATTCTGCGAGTGGTGAATAAACAAAGTTCCCCATGCGCACAATACGCAAAATAATAAATAATTAAATACATCTGTAATAAAAAATCGTGCACTCATTTAATTCTCCTCTGCATCCCGTGCACAACAGTTTGTATATCACATAACTGAAACGATTTTCGCAGAGGAACAGTGACCTTGGCCGCGGTTGCCGATCGATTGCGTGTTAAAAGCGTGTGGGCAGCTCAATAGTGGGTCTCAAAGTGTGGGAGCCCACGGGGCGCAGCCCAGCCTCGAGCGCAGCTCGCCAACGTGCCGGAATAGAGCGTGCGTCTGATATTTGGCGAGCGCCTGAGGGAAACGCAGCCGTTTCGATCATGAAGAACATTTCAGTGGCGTTTATGTCAATACCTATCGCGTTTGTCCGTGTTAATTTCAGTCGCATTTCCTCCGCAGATCAATAGCTCTTACACAAACAAACAAACAAGAAAAAAATTAAACCTTATGAATTACTCGCGACGTGTCGCTATTTGGCTGTTCAGATTACACGCATGTTTGGCTCAGAAATGTGTGTACTTTGGTAAATTGGAGATGATATCGTTCTGGCTGCTCTGTTGGAAACTGCTGGTAGGTACTGGAAAGCTAATTTTACCTTGCACCTTTCTGTTTGTGATGAACGAATCACTGATCCCGATCTACTGCATGCGAAGGTTAGGACAGAAAATTACCGCTGAAGACTTTTTGACAAACACGTTAAATGACAGTTGAGAGATAATGTTATGTTTTGGGTTTTACCAGGTGCATGTCTTTTGCTATATTTTCCGCGCGTAGTTTATTTGACTCGGGATTTTCAATGAAGCGTTGCCTGTCTAACAGTTGTTTTCAGAGAAAATATAATAGTCAGCAGTATGGTATTTTGTATTAACCGAGTCGACGTTATCCTGCAATCTAGTTCATCTGCAGGTCAATCAGATTTTTCGAAGGCGATCAACCAAGTGACAGTTCTCAACACCCCAGTGAACCAGTATTACGAAGGTTCGCTGAAGAAATCCTAAAAAGATGAGATTACATCGTATCTTTCTGGATACGAGGTATCCAAAAATAGCTGTGGCAACGGGAACATACGCCCATGATATTATCTTTCTTATTATAATATTTGGCTATCTCATTTTTGACAGTATGCAGTCTATATTATTATTTACACAATGGTCAAATTCAAATAAATGCAATTCAAATCATTACAATATTTATTTCGAGAAAAACAACAATGACAACATGTCACTGTTGTTTTTCTCTAAATAAATATTGTAATGATTTGAACAGGGTTCAGTGCCAGATTCCTCAGACATCACTGATAATTTAGGGAAAACTCAGGGAAGGATTATCCGATGCATAAATGTTTTTACACTATGTAGGTGCCAGAAAACAATACCCACTGAGGAATAGCACACGGTAATTACACTGTTGTAATGCTTGTGATGTACTTTTAATGTTGTCATTTTGCCATTTTGTGTCAGCACTGACCAATGTGGCACTTGCTGGGAGGGAGGGGGGGGCATTCAAGCAAGACACACCGTACAAATCAGCAACCTCAAAAACCAACTGCCCATTTTTGACCTGCAGACGGCCGATTGGACAGGGGGTCAGGGGTTGTTTTCAAAATGGAAATGTTCTCTGCCGACGGGTACATTGCCATTCCTGCCTTGTACTCAGGAAGTCATACACAGGGAAGTTTTCTCCAACGGTCGAGGGTGTACCGTGACATATCTCTTCAGGTGTAGAACACATTAACCACTGTACCTGGCTGTGTGCTGTATCCAGGTACAGTGTAGAATGCAGTGGATATAGGCTGAAAATACATTTGATCACAGTGTTGGGGGGTGGGGGGCGGGGGGATTTTCCAGAACTGTATCAGTTCAAACTCTCTTGTATCTGTAATTTCCATGCATGGTTCTGAGCTTTTGTCAATAATAAAAGCTATTGCCAACAGGCATTTTAATGATTTCAAAAGTAATTACGGCTAACATTAAAAACATCTATGAATTAAATGAGGCAGTGATAGCATTCAAGGAGACAGTAGTTACACCCCTGTCAGAAAATTAATTGACATTCTGAAAATCTGTGCCATGCCTGGACTTTTTCATTATCTGCATGGACATGGTTGTACATAATTAATATATACAGTACAAAACGGCATTGTATAATTGACCAGACAGGATGATTGTCAAGCTACTGGTGTAGATGACAGTTGGTGACAGTTTGTGACTGTTGGTTCCAAAGAGATTTTAATGGCACTTGCTATATGCTCTAGGTGCGGTCCTGATAAACATTAGGAAAGACCTAATAGGAAAGAATTGCCATGCTTATTTCAATACAACAGCATTTGCAGTTTGCAAATATAGCGACTGCAGCAAAATATTTTCTGTCCATCTTTTTTTTTATATCTGATATTGTTCAACTGGCTTTGTCTCATTTCGATTGCATTGTACTGTGTATATTTGCCAGTGGAAGATGCTGTCATGGTTACATAACTTGTCCAGTGTGAATTGGTAAACAAGACTGGTGCATGAATATATGCAAGTACAGCTTCTGGAAGGTATGCCAGTGTTTATTATGTCCATCACAGGAGCCGAGTTGCCCTAAAAAGTGCTAGCCTATTTTCTCCTATATGGCTGTGCTTAACAAGCTATTCTTCTCTATGTCCAACATTACTCCAGGGGTTCAGTTTGATTGCCATTTAAGGGGTCAAGGAATCATTCCAAATAATTTCCAATTCCCCACATTAACTGAAATGTAGTTTTTTTTATTCCCTCTAGAAGCTGTCCATCGTGAGGTACTGTGTGGCTACCCTTTGTAAATAGCACTATTCAAAATAAAGATTGTATTTATTAATTGATTGGTTGATAATTAGCCTAGGAATTAAGCATTTTAGCTACCAGGTGAAAGTGGAGTGAGGGCTCAGGTTAGTTTGGAGCCATGGACCATAGAACATGCCTCTGCTCATCCACACTCACATAGTGATTTTTGTTGGAAGGCAGTTGTAAGTGGTTGGTTGGATGCTCCAATGTGTTTACATGTCAGCCTTGTGTGGTGCATGCTGGGTGCGTCCAACTAGACACTTTCCTGGGGTTCATTTTCAAATACGTGAGTGAAAATGTTGTTTTATCCCTTGAAAAATCTGTGAGAAGATTTTACAACAAATACATGTATCCATATAGAAGCATACAGTTCAAGCGCTAGCACAACCACAGTACGATTGCCAGGTGGTTATTGCTAATGGCTCAGTCCACTTGCAACAAATCAAAATAGAAAAATTTGACAACCTTTAGTGAAGGACTAGGAAAGTGTGTAGCCTTTGGTAATGGAGAATGCCTCTCTGTGAGCCAGGCCTGCTGCTTGCAGGGATGGAGGCAGTCTTTGGTCCCCCTCCCCTGAGTTTTGCCTTCTCTCCTGCAGTATACGAGTGCATTGCTTATATACCGCAGGAACAATGCTGGTGTGGGAGTGATCTTTAATTCTGCAGTCTTACATAACAGATCCACTTAATTCAGCAGGAATTCAGTTCTGTGCGACAGTGCCTAACCCCTTATACCATGCTAAGTGTAGGGGGAAAAAGGCAAAGTCTATTTCTTAAATACTTGTGAAAGTGGTATCCACCTGAAAGCCAATCATTTAGCTGTAGAAATGACAGTTAAAGTATGGCATATTGTCACCTTCTTAAAATAATGGCCATAAAGTCATATTTTCAAAAAACAGAATAAACTGAACCAAATATGGAATATATGATATTTATTAACCATTTCACACAAAAAGGTTATGACAATATATGACTATTGACATACAAATAACGCTGTCTGTCAATTATGTAACATAAGAGGATTAGATTACTTAGGCCAATTTACGAACATGCCGTTGTGACTTAGACAATTTTAAACCTGACTTAGGCCAAATTACTTCTGGAGTAAGTGACTTAGGCAAAAACAGTGCACTTCTTTTATTCCCACTACTGTGACAGACCATGGTGAAGGGTCAGCCACAAACAGTTTAAAACGCTAGCGGAGCACACAGAGACTCAGGAGACAGTTTTTCTTGCTTCTTGAAGCAGCCGCTATCTTGAAAGCTTGTAAAATTGCCTAAGTCACATTGTCTTCTGACTTAGGCAAAAATAAAACGGCCTAAGTCACACTCTTGACGTAGGCCATTATACTACCGGGGTAGGAACAGCATGATCTTTTCAATTAAGGATGTTAGGCAAAAAATTTTAAAAATGACAGAGGTGGCCAGCATTATGAAGAGATGACTTAGGCAAAAAAAGGACTCGTATTCCTCAAAAAATGACTTAAAATAAAAATTAAATTAAATTAAAAAAAAATGACTTGGGCCATTATTTTAAGAAGGTGACGATAAGTGAGTGTGGGTGTGATCGGATCTCAGGCTGAGCAAATAAACATATTTGTGTTCTGTATGCTGTCACAATGACACAATGCCACAATGAGGCCTCCCGCGTGGTCTAGTGGTTTCAACGTCCGACGCTGGCCATGGCGACTGGGGTTCAATTCCCCATCGTGCCAGAGTCAGCTCTGGCTGGGAGTGCCACCGGGGCAGCAGAAAAAACTAACAAAAAAAGCAATGCCACAATGAATAATGAACAATGTTTTGACTTTATTTAAAACTACTGTTCCCCAGAATAATAAAATGCCAAACTTACTGTTTGTGTGCTGGTTGTGACTGAGTTTTGTTGACACAAGGCTTGTGAGGCAAACATGTATGGCAGGAACAGTAGTCAGTGATGTACAATTCCAGCTAAAAGGTGCTGTAATGTCCTTTCCCAGCAGTGCTACAGCAGCTACACGGATATTGACACTAGTATGTTACAGTATCCAGTTCATTTGTTACTTGGGAACATTTTTCCCTACATGCATAGCTGATTAAACCATGAAAAAAAGCTAATGCTAATTCTGGTACTCATGATAATAAACCATGCCCAGGAAATGTCATGCTTTGTTTGAAAAATGTCTCATGGTGAATTGTGGTATCAAAGCCTACTTCCCACTTCCTATGTGTCACAGAGGGTAAAAAAAACAGGGCTAAGTGCTTTGACGAAATCAAAGTGACATGGTAGAATCTCAGTGGCTTATTTCTGCAGTGAAAGTGAGGGGGTGTTGAACTCTTGTTATATAGGAGAGTTACAGATGAGAAATTCCATTCAGGTTGTCTGGTGACAGACTTGGACGCAGACACGGGGCACAGAGGTGAGTCTCTCTTTGCATGAAACTTTTATAGACAGTTGAGGTAGAGAGTCAGATCAGGTCAAATCTATTTACGCATAACACAAAAACAACCATCTCTCTTCTCTGGATGGGGCTCATGTCCTATTTATGTCTCTCCCACTGTTGGCTGAACATATTTTTCATTTTATTTTACAGAGAGCTACAGCTGGTGTGAAAAGGACGAATGGAAATGAACTGAATGAAGGGTGCAGCCACACTCTAAATCAGAAACAAAAAGAAGGAGACAACCACTCTGAGGCAGTAACCATGGAGACCAACCAGCTTTCAGAAATGGCCCCTGTAATTGACTGCAAAATGGATTCCGTGGAGACGGAGACGACAGAAAACACAGAGGAAGACAACAAACAACTCAGTTTTGGCGCCGAAGCAGGCGGTGCTGCAGAAACGTCCACAGACCCTCTGCCAGACAAGACTGACGTCGATGATCAAGAGGAGGCAGGAAACCGACAGGAGAGTGGAACAGACATCCCCTGCCGAGGGGATGCCTTGGTCCAAAACACGGAGGAGCTCATTACTTTGTCCGTCTCCGAAACACCATCCAGCACAGGAAGCGTGTACGAGAATGAGCTGGCTGGCGACAGACGGGACCCACTGGAACAGCAGCAGCCGGATAGTCCAATGCCAATGGACGACGGCAAAGATAACCACGTCTCCGAGACGATGTACCACCAGAGCGAGCTGCAGGAGGCCCTCCCGAAAAGCGACAGCCAAACGGAAACGCAAGAGACCGTCCTGGAGCAGCAGATCCGGGAGGAGGCCTCGTCGGACATCTCCACCGAGTCATGCCACGATCCTGACCAAGATGACGACCTGAGCGACTGCCTGCAGGTCGAAATAGCTGTCGTCTCCTCCGACAGTGAAACCGACGAGAACTGGAGGGCCATATTTTCGTCCTCAGTGCATAGGGAAGGTGCCGACGAGCTCTTCCTGGATGGCGGTCGGGAGTCGAACGTCAGAGAGCTGCTCGATCAAAAAGACATAGACGCCACAGAATGCGGCCAGGTAGACGAGGCCGAAATGGGGGCAGTGGGCACTGATGTTTTGGAGCAGCCCGAGCCCCTCGGGGAACCTCTCTCCCGAGTGGTCCCCTGCCCGCATGATGCCTCCGCCCACTTCCACAGCTTGTCAAAAATCTCAGAGGATGAGGAGGAGCTGGGATCGGGGGCGAGACCCAACGGTGGGCGCCCCTCTCGTGCTGCCAAGACAGACCCCCAGAAGAAGGTGCCCAACGACTACTGCGTGATCCAGGAGACCAAGAGCGAGAATGTCAGCACGGAGCACGTCGATTTCCGGGTGGCCCGCGAGCAGTGGCTGCAGATGGAGGAGCAGACAAAGCAGCAGGTACACCAGGCCCCAGCCAAGCAGGGCACCTGCCAGGGTGGCCAGAGCTTTATGTACACCCCTGTCCGGACTATCGACAAGCCAAAAAAGGACCCAGAGCTCGATAGCCTGGCATTGAGTGATTACCAGTGCACCCAGTTCAGCCCCTGCTCAGAGGACTCAGGCCTGGACGACTCCAGCTACAGGTCGGCATATGACGACCCCGAGACGCCCATCGAGAGGGAAATAAGGCTGGAACTGGAGCGTGAGGAGAGCCTCAGGCGGGAGAGGGGCCTCACCACAGCAGCCACTGCAGGAGAGACCCCGCAAGCCAACCCCAGGCTGCCCAGCCTCCTCTCAGCCAAGCACAATAAGGGCCCATCGCGGGAGGCTGAGGAGAGGAGGACGAAGGCGTTCGAGGAGCAGACAGACGGCTGCAGACTGCCGCGGTCGCCCAGCGGCTCCAAGACGCCGCCGTCATTCACCATCACCTCCTCGCCTTCGGTGGCGAAGGCCCCACTGTATCACGAGATGTCAGCCAACAACGTCATCATCCTCGAGCCGGCCGATTCCTACCCCACCAGCCCGCGGCACAGCGCCAAGGGGCTGCGAGCGCCCCGCCCAGCAGGAGGTTCAACGAGTGGCCCTCCGAGACGACCAGCGTCATCATCCTGGAGACGTCCAACCTGATCATCCGCAGCGCCTCAGAGTTCTGCCTGAACACTGCCTGCCAAGAGACCCAGGACAGGACTTTCCTCAACAACCCCTTCTTCAAGCTGCGCTCCCGCAGCACCCAGTCGCTGGTGGACCAGGAGATCAAGGTGGTCAAGCGGAGGGAGGAGGAGCTCCGGAGGCAGAGGGCACAGCTGTACACCAAGGAGAAGTACGACACTGTCGTGGTGTCCCCGAACCTGCTGGACAACCTGTGCCTCGACAGATCAGGTACGCCGAGACCAGACAATGTTGTGATCACTTTGCTGAGAGTAAGCAAACACAGCTTTGACACTTAATTTGTGCCACTTGATGCATGCGATTGTGGGGATTTCCCAGGCATGAAATTTTAACAATGGTTTTGCCAAGTGCGTCATTGTGTCTGTGGAGTGTCTTTTTACATATGTGTTGTTTAAGCAGTGGTTTTTCCATGTGTGTTATTTAAAGGGGAAAGTTCCCAGATTTCAATCATTTCATATGTTTTTCCTTAACTCAAAAAAACGTGGTTAGATTTTTTGCAGGGTCTCATAGCTGCTCCAGTAGGGATTCCCCTCGAGAGTATGCGCATGCATGCTGTTGAGACTTCCTCTGCTTCTGTGTGAAATTAACAAGGTTTCCAAGGACAATGCATACGTTTCCTGATTCACAACCAATACTGATATCAAAAAGATATCAATTTAATTGTTAATATATCGTATTGCAACAATTTTCAGGGAAGTGAGAATAGCCCATACATTCACATGGGAGAAGGTAAGACTTTCTGCTCTGAACTACAAAAGCAGTGCTTGGCACGACATCGCAGTTCTGGCTACTGGAGCAACTATGAAACCACCAAAAATGCATTTTTCATGTGCAAGTTGCCCACTGTGCCCGGAGTTAGATCCCTGGCTGCCGGGAGCCCATTTGGGGGTGGCAATTAGCTGTCCACCCCAGAGGGAGGGGGAGAGAAGCCAGCAGGAGGGAAGCCGCGTGCAAAGTGGCTCTGCGTGTATCGGAGTTACGGTTCGACAGCTTGGCGAGTTCCGTCTCGGAGGAGGCAGTTCAGCGCCTTTGTCACTGTCGGTTCCCAGGGTTGCAGCGGCGAACCGCAGTGCAAGGGAAGGGTTACTTGAATTAGAAATAGAGTACAATTGGCTTCCAAATTGGGAGGAAAATGGGGGGAAATCTGAAAAAGAAGAAAAGAAAAGAAAAACAATTTTTTAGGTAAAGAGAAACATCAAATTATTGAAATATTTTATAAATCTGGGAGCGTTCCCCTTTAAGCAGTGCAATTTCCATGTGTGTTGTTTAAGCAGCGGTTTTCCCCCATGCTTTTCAGCGGAACTGCCTGTGAGGTGCAAGTCCTCTCCATCCTCACCCATGAAAACTGTGCGTAAAATGGACCGATCCACACTGTCCTGTGACCACAAGGTACAGCATACGATTCCCTTTATGCTTTATAGCACATATATGCTTTATACTTTGTGTGCCTGCTCATGTATATGTGTGAGTGCATGTACACAGATTCATATACACAAACTATTACAGATACAGAGATATATAGTGAATGTATGTACACAGACAGATAAGATACTTCAGTACTGCAACTGTAAGATGTAGAAACTGATGTGGAATTTTCTTTAAAAGAATAAAGTTGTTCCTTCGTACCTTTGTTAGTAGAAAAATGTATGCAGGCTGAAGTCTTTGTTTCCATGTTTCAAAATGTATTTCTTTAATAGAGTAGAGAACATACTGGGTCTGTCCCCTCAAGTACAGATCGACAAATAACCAAAGATGTAAACAGAATGGTGGTACTTTATACATTGTGGGTCTCCCGCACCCTTCCTTCTGATGCTAATCACATCTCACACAGTAACTGTTTTCACACAGGATGAGGTTTCAAAGAGAGGAGATTACACCTGGGGTAGGAGAGAGGGACCAAATGGCCATTGTCTTAAGACACATCAGGGGGGAAGACACACAAAAAGTGGGGTTAGTTGAATTGCAGACTCTCAGGTCTATTCCAACAGAAACCAGCCCAAGACTGGTTGCCGCAACATTAATAACTTTCCCATAATTCAGTTAGTCTTTGTTGAGTAGGTTAAGTTAAAAACAAAAGTGGTTCTGTGTGGCTCAGCAGGTAGAGCATGGTGTTGACAACGCTTAGGTTGTGGGTTCGATTCCCACTGGGACCATATATACTGAAAAATATATGCATTCACAACTGTGTTGGATAAAAGCGTCTGCTAAATGGCATATATTATATCAAAGCTGCTCTAAATCTGAAATGGCGGCTGCAGTTTTATGGACAGACGCTCTTCCCCCCTCCAGTATATGGACACGTTCACCGGAGCACGCCGCAAGAGCGCCATGGCCATGCGCTGGGAGGCGGGGGAGTTCGCCACTCAGGACAAGGAGTGAAGCTGCAGAACATTCTGCACAGGGGCATACGCCAAAACGCCTGGATGTTATATTTGAATGGAGTGTTGAGTTCACAATTACTCACATGTTTATATTGAGCAAAGCTATATAGCTAATGTTTTTTTGATGTACTGTATCATCTTGGTTACAAAAAGAGGAGGGTATTTATTGTATTTTCATATTGTATTTTCTTCAGAATATAAGAGAAATTTGCACATTTCTTCTTTCCAAGAACATAAGCCTTTAAACCGAACTTGTATTGTACGAGTACGATTATTAACCCACACAGTTTGAAAATAATATTAATATTTTGGTAGAGACAGTAAATTTAAGGCACTTATCCAACCATTTTAAATATGTTATGCTAGCGCCGAGCATTAGTTTACTAAACCTTCTGCCATGCACAAAGCTTGTGTCAGTCAATTCCCTGTGAATCTCTTAGATTTTTGAGAGGAGTGGGGAAAGTAGAAGCTTTATGGCACTAATAATTAATTTGCTCTTTTATTGCAATGTAAAGAGCCTCACACCCTTCAGGGAGTTCAGTCAACTGCTTAATGTCGCTGTGTTCGCCAGATTTCTGGCATAGTATTACATCCTTTAGCCTGTGCTGTGAAGCACAATTACTACCAGAAAACAAGACTCATCCAATCCATAGTCTGATCCAATCCTCTATTCACTGACAGAATGTTGACGGGGTAGTGGTATTTTCATTGGTATCCTGTACAAATGAAAAGTGGTTTCTCAGTTTTCTACTGTATCAATGTACTGTATAGGCCTAGAATGTGTTTTAGGGACAGAAAAGATGACATGTGCAATATGCCAGAGGTCATTACCAGTAATGCTTGTTACTACTGGATATTAAATCACAGACTGTTCCAGAGGGTACTTGCACAAACTTCAATGTCTCGTTTTGAAGACTGCTCTGTTTTTTTGTATATTTTATTATGAACAATTTTGCTTGAAGATGGTTCCCAGTTGATCAGTATTGCCTGCTTTATTTATAATAATTTCAAAAATGACGTATGTATCGAAATAATTTATCATTTTAGAATACAGAAGCTTTCAGAATGCCTTTTGAGGTTTTGTCTTTGAGGTTCATCTTTGGTTCTCCTTGTATGTTGAACACACGACTGTGTTGCAAAAATAAGGATTTCCTGATAAATCTCATAGAATCGTAACACTTCTTCATCAAATTGCCAAAATGTAAATGTAATTGATCGTCATTAGCTACCTTTCCATTTGTGTGAATTTATGTCAATTAAAACTTTTTTTAACTGAAGTTTTGAAGTTGACATTTTTACTAAGTTGAAACAGAAATAAAACTACAAAATTAACCTCGCACCTCAAAAAACACACATTCTCACCTGTGAATTATTCATGAAATCATACTTGAATGCAACATGGAGGGGTTGACCAAATCACGGAATGCCACTTTTATTGAAAACATTTTTTTTTTGAAACATCTGTCCCAGTGCGTGTTTAGCACAGTAAAATTGACCGTGTTTAGTTCTCTGGGGTAAATTTGCTGCGATGTTCTCATAGAAACATAGCTATTGATCATTGATTCATCCAGTCCAAGTCCAATCAACTGCGTTAAGACATTGTCCAAAAATGCCTGAGGTAATTGGTTACCAGGCAGTCCTTTCAAATACAGCTTTTGAATAATACAGTGCCCCCCTGAATTATTGGCACCCTTGGTAAAAATGAGCAAAAAAAGATTTCTCTCATATCTTGAGTGTAAGATCAAGCTGATCAAGACATTTTTTCCAAAGCCTTTTTCCATAGCCTTTTTTGCTCATCTTCACCAAGGGTGGCAATAATTCTGGAGGGCACAGTAGGTGATTCTTCGATGGTGACGGTGGCCAGACTGTTGCTAAGCAGTGATCGCTGGCCCTGACCGGATGGAGGGGTAACACATTGTACTCCTGTAGAAGGTGCATTACCTCTACATCTGTGCAATGTCAACGGCGTAATTTTAAATTCATTTTTTTAAATTCATTTTTCAGATTTTACCCAATTTGGTAGCCAATTACTCCCTCTGTGCTTAGTTCAATCCCCTCCCTCGTAGTTCGCTGCCGTAGCCCTGTGACCGGCATTGACAATGGTGAAGCGATGCCTCCTCCAAGACAGCACTCATTGTGCTGTCGACTGTAATTCTGGCACCCCAGAACCACTCCTGTGCGCAGCAAACTGTGTTGGCCCCTCCCCCCTCCCTGGGGCGGACAGCCAATCTCTCTCCCCCTTTCACTCTCTCCCACCCACTCTTCCACTCACTCTCTCCCACCCACTCTCCCTCATTCTCTCTCTCCAACCCACTCTCCCCCATTCACTCTCTCCCACCCACTCTCTCTCTTCATCTTTCTCTCCTACCTTTCTCTCTCCTCTGTGCTTCTCTGCAGTCTCTCTCTCTCTCTAATATCTGAAATAAATGTAATGTAATATTAATGAACTGTGCACAATATATCTTAGCAATAATTTGAAATGACAAAGTAGGCAGTAGGTAAAAACCAATTTTGTTGTGAAATAGACACAGATTTATTTAAATAAGCACAAGGGGCAACAATTTATAATTAAATACAACATCATTATTAATTTTGCAGACATTGCAATGCATTGCTAATATTGTAAAATACAAAGTACAAGAAAGTGCAAAACAAATGGGCATCTTTAAATACTTAAAATCTCATTCTGCATTCCACCTACAGTACTGGGAAAAACTGATAACAAAAACAAAGATAAAAAATAGTTTAAATACTGAGATGGACTGTCCCCACAGGATTAACACAGAGTTACAAAAAGGGATGAAATGGTTTGTTTTTCACAGTTATTATCCATCTGTCATTTATCATTTAAACTTTAAACATGAAAAGTTAAACATTAAAAAAGGCATTAAAAGCACGCTTGCATACATACTTTATTCGACATACTCAATTTGAGTTAATTATCTCTGTTTCGCATCATTAAAATGCATTTAATGATGAAGTGCCACACAAAAAAAAGAATTGCAAAGCAATATTCTCAGTGCACTTTTTTGGATGCAAATTACATAACTAAAATTATATGAATGTCGGATTACTCCATTATGCCTACAATATTTTTCTTATCATCTTTCATGACACAGCTGTTCCTTGTTGAAGTTGTAGTTGAAGTTGAAGCCATTTCCAATAATTCCCACCGCTTAAAGTCCATCGCTGGACCCTCTATCAGCTGTTTCTTTGTACCCAGAACCCCAAAATCATAAGCAAAACCACAATTGTGTACATTTTACACCTGAATCTCCCGCTAGTCTAAATAAAGCATTTATTTAGATTTTTCCATCACACAATCAGAATGTTATCAATCATAGTATTATTCTATATTATTATTATTCAGCATTGAAGGCATTCCACGTTTTTTTTGCTCTCCATAAGAAAAGCATTGAGTAACGAGGCCGCCGTCCTACACCAGAAGCATGCTGAGGTAGGGGGGGTGTTTACAACAAAGACCCCATCACACACTATTTATGGAGTGTAAGAGCACAATCAGGAACACCACGTTCCCCGTGATGAAGACCGCCAAAACCATATATTTAAACATGGGACCCTGTGGAGAGCACACACAAAATATGCTTATGAAATTTTGATCAAATACTCACAGTACTATATATTTATGGGGGAAAAAATCATCATTGGTATCAGTGTACTGCACTCTCGCCATGCTGTTTGCATAAATAGGTATGTTACATTCTGTGTGTCTTCTCTGAATTAAAATACAATACAATCCGATGGCATAGTCGATTTTCTTTAACTTTCCTCAACCAGTTTCAATTACAGCTGTGATTTGTTTATTTTATTAGGTTTCTAATGAGGCACTCTTGAGTTTGGGGCCGTCACATGACATTGCGTTTAAAATGAACAGTTTAAGTTAAAAGGTTGAGGGCAGGGGTAGGCTGCGAGGGTAGGCTGTGAGCCCTCTGGATTTGAATTACAGCCCTCATCCAGTCTCATAAGATGGATTCTGTCTTACCTGACAATTTGAAGGTGAAGAACCTGAGAGAATGACATCATCATCCCCTGGGGAATGTTTCCCTGTGGGCAGGTAAGATTATACAGGCCTGAATCACTGTCCTTATTTTTTATCACTTTTCACATGTTAAAACGGCTACACAGATAATTTCTGTACTCCAAGGACAAAAAGCACTAATGCGTTAAAGCATTAATCCCACGCATTACTGTCAAAGGTGCTGTGCAGTAATAATAATTAATATTTATAATGCAGTAATAATATAAAATGTGAGAAGTAAAACCTACTTCTCTGAGCCTTGATTGTTATCACTGCCACACTACATGTTGACGTGACATTTTAAACCTGATTAGTATGCACCACACAATTGCAGTAGCAGCAAGGTAGTCAATAAGGAGTCTTTTACAATGCAAAAGCATTTATTTTCCTGGGTCTATGGACAGAATTCCATGAGAAAGACCAAAAACATTAGAGGCCTTGTTCATACATGCATTGTACAGAAACAGTTTCTAGCTATGAAACATAGTATGACTTCATTTCTAGCGATGATTTCATCAGTCAAATAGACAACCTGCAATACTGTAGGTCTATGTAATAAACTATACCATTAATGAGCCACCTGTATGTATATGTAATAGACTACTAAGTTAAATAGGAACTCTGGTCAAAGATCTTCTGCTTTTAGTAATAAGCAGTCTTACAATTGTTACTGTTACTGTTTTATCAGTTTTCTAAAGTACACTTACAATAGAGCAACTATAGTACGAATTGTTCATAATAATTAAGAAATTGTAAGAAAGAAAGGAGAGTTTGCCAAAAACGTACCTATTTTAAAAAGGCCTCGTTTGTGGAGCTCCAACACCAGCCATGCCACAGTGCCCCAGACTACAAACCCCACAAGGCCAACGGTGGAGAGCACCTTAGGCAGCAGCAGAGTCTGCTGACCAACCCCCAGAAACATGGCCGCCACTAAAGCAGGAGATACAGCACAGTTAGAGTTAAGAGCTCACTCTAGATTATAATACAGGAGAGACACGATACAGACACTGTAGTCTAACCAGGTGAGATACAGTTTAGTTCGAGCTAACAGAACAGAGTCTAACCAGGTGAGATACAGTTTAGTTAGAGCTAGCAGAACAGAGTTTAACCAGGTGAGATACAGTTAAATTAGAGCTAACAGAACAGTCTAACCAGGTGAGATACAGTTTAGTTAGAGTTAACAGAGCGCTGTTGAATCTAACCAGGTTTGATATGGTTAGAGTTAACAGGCAGTCCTGTTTCAATTAGTTTTGCTGGCACCAGTTAGGTAAATATTCTGTACCCACTGAGAGGTCATTTCCTATCTCAGGTGGTAGCATTCTTTTTGTCATGCAACGTTAGCACTTTCGAATGAAGAGGCAATTCAAGTTCAACTGAGTAAATTCAATCAATCACAATCAAACACAAAACTTTTAACTAAAGTGGTAGATGATCTTGTATTTGCATACCGTGTAAGCATTGAGAGCAAAGTGTGGTGAAGGCTAGCAAATTGGCTCAGATTAATTGATCTTCACACCATCAGCATGCCCTGGTTCCAGTCAAAAAAATCTATTTACATAGTCAAATAATCATGAGGATGACATCGGCGAAAATGAAAGAAGGCTACCACAAATTACAACTGACTGCTGACTGTTATGGATTATTCAGCTATTTAATAGCTAGGCTTTCAAATTGAATGGAGAAAAACTCTGCATTGTGCCTCTATTTAGCAGCTCATTTGTTTTTACAAGATACCGTACTGCTTAGAGTGTGCAGCAGGCCTTCCCTGCTGTAGATCAAATGGGAAACTAAACACAGGCTAATCATACAAAACTATTGTGCTTAGTCAGTTAGAGCTTGTCCAGCGCTAACACAATACTGCCCCATACAATACACAGGAGAGATTCTGCTTAGTTTGTTTGAACTGAAAGGGAAGTTCAAACTCTCAGAACGAGAGTAATCACTAAGGAAACACCAGTTGCTATTTCTGCTCAGTGATGAGTGCATCTTGCTTTTTTGTTTGAATCAGGCTGGGTAATTTTTCAGATTTAAAAGCACTGGCTTCTCAATCCCACAAATCAGTAACAATTCAACCAGTTTGGTCGAAAAACACAAGCTGGCAACGCTGCTCAGAACTCAAGAAGAGTATTAAAGAACGGATCACAAGGCAGCATTTGGCAGTTTGTTCATTTTTCAACCTTCTCCTGTGATGCATTCTTCTTTGGGGAATAGTATCAACACAATAGCAACACCTAGTGGACGGGAGCAGAATGCACAAAAAGTTTCCTTACCAGCGATTATCACTGCACTGGTGCCCGCACCCCTGTGCATCCAGTTAAATATGTACCTTCTGTGGACAGAAACAAAATCAAGAATAAAGATGGTAAATGTATAACTAAGGACAATACGTCCAACATAATCTATTCAGTTTTTAATTTTTTCAGATTTCTTCCTGTTTTTTTCCTAATTTGGTAGCCAATTACACCCTCTATTTATTTCGATTATCCCTCCCCACACGGGTCCATCGCTCGTCTCTACGAGGCAAGCTAATTCTCCATGGGCAACGACCTCCACTTTCCTCTGAAATGGAATTCCCCCACCCACTTTCTGGAGACTCCTTTTCTGTGCTTCACGGCGGACCCGAGCCGGCTCTCCCTCCCCCCTCCCTCTGGGGCGGACAGCCAAATGCCGCCCCCGCTTGGGGCTGACGACCAGGGCCGTTCTGGTAGAGACGCGGGTTTCGAACCGCGCCCCTGACAGGCAGCGCATACCACACCGGACCAGCCAAAGTGTGGTGCGTTAGACCACAACGCTATCCGCTGCCCCCACATCCAACATAATCTAAACTCTATGTTGTGCACTTTAACAATCTTGGAATCAGATTGTTTGTCTGAGTATATCTGAATCAAAGAATCTCAAGGCAGCTACAGCACTACAGTGAATATTTTGTATATACTCATTGAGTTCTGTTAGCACTAGTGCTTGTAATGGTTTTCCCCAATTTGGCTCGCTGTCCAGGCTGTAACTAAACAATCTTCATGAACCCACATTATACGCATTCAAACAATCGCCACATTCTCATTACATTAGCCCTTGAGAAAGGACTTAATTCAAATGAAAACGGTCATATGATTTTGGGAGCTGTGTTTTACCGTGGAGAGTCTGGATGAGGTCTAAACATTGCCATAATAGGTTGGATCACAGCGAGAGCCATGACCGTGCAGCCCAGGTAAGGGTGAACGCCTGCCCGCTGGGGAGGACAGAACAACAGTCAGACTTACACTTTACATTACATTACATTACATTACAGGCATTTGGCAGACGCTCTTATCCAGAGCGGCGTACAACCACGTGCACAATCGCAACCACACTCACTCTCACAATGACCTCCCTGCAAACACTCACACTTTCACTGATCACATCACAAACACAACCACACTCACAAAACCACTGAACACACCATTAACACAGTTAAACACTGACCATACCACAAACACACCCGAACTCATACTGACCACACCCCAAACATACACTGACCACACCCCAAACACACACACACTGACCACACCCCAAACACGCACTGACCACACCCCAAACACACACTGACCACACCCCAAGCACGCACTGACCAAACCCCAAGCACACACTGACCACACCCCAAACATGCACTAACTACACCTCACACACACTGACCACACCCCAAACACACACCTCACACACACTGACCACACCCCAAACACATACTGACCACACCTCACACACACACACTGACCACACCCACACACTGACAACACAGACCTACAACCACACGGAACATAAAGAAAAATAAACCTCACTGCAATCACATTAACCACAACAATAAAATGTGTCCTAAAAAAACAGGAGTCACTTTTATCAAAGGAAACAGTACCCTCTACTGGTTATGTGGAGACATAACACAAGAAAGTCACAAAGTCACTTTAAAACATAAAGTATTTATATTAGGGTTTTTAGTAAGAGTTACAGTTTAGTGGGAGTTAATTGTCAGAATATCATTATGTGGGGAAATAAACAGTTACATACGAACATAAGAATACATAATGACGAGAACGGGCCGTTTGGCCCATCTAGGCTTGTCATGTCCTAATCTAAAGAGTATCTAGTACTGCATCTAGCCTGGACTTGAATAGCCCAAGTGTTTCTGCCTCTACTACCCGACCTGGCAAGCTGTTCCAGGCATTGACAACTCCTAATATCTGTGCGGAATTTGCCTTTAAATCATTTCCACCTGTGGCCTCTTGTTCTGCTGACCCCACTTATCTTAAAAAATCTTTGGTATTTCACTTTGTTAATCCCTTTTAGGAATTTAAAAACCTCAATCAAATCCCCCCTAAGTCTCCGTTTGCTAAGCTTAAATAGATTGAGTGCCTTAAGTCTATCATAACTTTTACCTTTCATACAAGGTATCAGTTTAGTTGCCCTTCTTTGAACTTTTTCAAGAGCTTCTATATCTTTCTTGCAGTGCGATGCGCAGAACTGCACACAGAATTCTAAATGAGGTCTGACAAAGGCATTATATAACATTAATATAACCTCCTTTGATTAGGCTTTGATCAACTACAATTCCTAAGTCTTTTTCAAATTGAACACTTTTCTCCTCCCATAAAATACTCCTGTCTAATGTTTTTATTTCCCACATCCCTTTACATTTAGCAATATTGAATGTCATCTGCCATGTATCTGCCCATTTCTGGATTTTGTTTAAATCATCTTGGATTACTTTAGTCAATTCCAAACTGTTTGTCAAACCCCCAAGTTTAGTATCATCTGGAAATTTAACTATTTTGCTACTAACGTCCATATCAAGATCATTTATGTAAATAGGGAAGAGCAGAGGTCCCAGCACCGATCCCTGCGGGACACCACTGTCCACAGCACCGAGGTCAGATACGGCCCCACCTACTGTTATTCTTTTTATTCGCCCTTGCAGACAATTATGAACCCACTCTGAAACTACTCCTGCAATTCCTACTGAATTCATTTTAGCAATGAGCTTCTCATGTGGTACCTTGTCAAATGCTTTCTGAAAGTCCAAATATATAATATCATAAGCCTGGTTCAGGTCAACACACTTTGTAGCCTCTTCAAAAAAGTCCAGGAGGTTTGTTAGGCATGACCTCCCTTTAAGAAAACCATGTTGGCTCTCCTTTAAAATACTATTATTTTTCAAGAATGATTCCAACTTATCCCTAATAATAGCAGGGCGCTCTCACATTGCTCCACTTTCCCCTGTAGATGAAGGGCAGGATGAAGCCAATACTGGTGAGCAGGACAGCCAGGGTCATCAGAGCACGATGCACCTGCACAGGTAGAGAGAGATGTGTATCGATTCATGAGTGAAATCATTACACAGACATGAATGAATATTTATTCATTAATAAGGAGTTGGGTCACCCTTTGCCTTCAGAACAGCTTCAGTCCTTCTTGGAATGCTGTTATACAAGTTTTTAACTGTTTCTAGTGGGATATTGGACCATTCTTCAAAAAGGAAAGCCTCTAGTTCAGATGAAGACAGTGGAAATCTACTCCAGAAATCTACATTCCAGAGCCTCTCATAAAGGTTAAATGATGTTTAGATCTGGTGACTGGGGAGGCCATGGAAGGTGTTTGACTTCATCCTGGTGTTCATGAAACCACTCTTGAATCCATTTAGCAGGGTGTATTATTGTCTTGGAATATGGGAAGATCTTGAGGAAACAATGTTTGCACCATAGGGTGCACCTGGTCACCAACATTAATACAAAAAATACATACATATACACACACACACAACACACACACACACACTCTCTCTCATATATATAAACATCGAACAAAAGGTTCGGAAATTTGTGTTTGGTAGATTATTTCTCTGTTGTAACAATGCTTCCTGGCAATAAATTGTATACCGTTGGAAAGCCTGTTTATTTCCCTTTTAAATGGTGTATTTGTAAGGAACATGTATTTGTGGGATGAGCAGCACAGCTGAGTATGTGGGTTGCGCCCATGAAAAATTTGCCAAATCTTCTCTGCCAATGCCAAACAGCTAATTCTGCTGTTGCTATTGACACTTGTTTGGTGTTGTTTGGTGGATTTTGGCAATTTTACAATTTATTCATTTAACAAACAGTCAGGAGCCTCAGTAGCATGTGGAAGAACCATACACAGCCACAACAGGATCAGCAAACTTTTTGTTCGATGTTTATATATATATATATATATATACAGCTCTTTGGTACTCAGTTACGTCAAACCTCAAATTATTCACTAATCAACTAAATAACAAAGTTCTATTAGTTACTACATTATCTGTTTTGGGGAGTAAGTGAGAAACCATTAACAATTCACTGATGATATATTAGGTTTAATGTTTTTATTGGAGGGTGGCTCAAAGTTCCCACTGTGGAAAAATAGATGGCAACATAAATCGGCTGATGGCATAAGGAAGTATGAACAATGTGGTGCTTACAATCCGTGGACAAACATCAAAGTATATAAAAAGCAAGCACTGAACACTGAATAGGCCTCGCTGGTGGACTTTTTAGACTCTTGTGCCTCTAGTGGTAAAAAACAATTACTGCAGCAACTGAAAAAGTCTCTGGGTGAGTGTGAGTGAGTGAGTGAGTGAGTGGGTGAGTGAGTGAGAGAGTGAGAGAGTGTGAGAGAGAGAGAGAGGGGCCCCAGTGTTTCCAGTAAAAATCCAACCATTTTCAAATCATATCTCTCACCTGAAACCAAACTTTCTGTCCAAATATGGTCCGATCTGGCCAGCTGGGCTTGAAGTAACGTGCAATAATGATACCAGTGCTGGCTGCTGTCATCCAGGCAATAAGCATGAAGGCGCCTAGCAATTGAGAAAGAAATTCAAAACGATGTGATCCTCAAACTGCTGAACAGTGCCATTTCGAAATACACAAATTTAGACACAATGTGTTGAAAGAAATGACCGGGATTCACCCAACGTTTGTCCTTAGTTTTGACACAATCACATTCAAGTGCTTGTTTCCTTTTTTTTCCAAAAGACCAGTTTGGCAACTTCAGTGATCACTAACATTAATAAAAAATGTGAATATGCCTTGAAAGTAAGTCATAATCAAGTTTCACACCTTGCCGAACACCCTGATGATAAGGACGCAGATGAAGCTTTTAGTGTACCCTGTAGAATGGATAAAGTGCTTTAAATGCTGTCCTTAGAAGGACAAAAGGGGGGAATGTGGAAGCTGAATTAAATAAAATGCGTTGAGTATGCTTGCAACATTATGTGCACATGAAAGTGCTTGAGAAGTACTGAGAAAAACATCTCTGTCCTAATGCAGAAGATGTTGACATGTCCAGTAAGCAGAAGTTCCAATGTGTCCGTTGGTGTAGTGGGTACCAGTTCTTATCCTGTTTTAAATTATTGGCAACTGCAAAAGAGAAATAGGGAAGACAGTACTAACTTATTAGTTACTAGCTTATTTTCTGTTTACTGAAGAACTTAAGAGGTGTTACCATATTCTGCACAAATAGTGATGGCCTGCTTGTATTAGTTAGAATGGACACAAGGGTTTACTGAGTGTTTTATTCTCCATGCATTAATACATTTTTACATTGAAAACTTTGAACTCACGCCATCCAAACCTCAGAGTGGCTGATTTCCATAACACTTAAAATTAATTGTTGCTTTTGACTTGAAACTCCCAAAATGCATACATATTTGATTTTTCTTTTAGAACACCTGTATGATGAAAGGAAAGCTCTCACACACTAGCAACTGTTGCTATAATTCACTTTACTGAAACGAACGTTTCGGTCCAAAAGACCTTCTTCAGGGTTTGAAAAATGTGAAAAATATTGATGAAAGGAGTTCTCCAAGCACACGCATTAAACTTTTTGAAGTGTGCGGCTTTCTACTTTCTATGCTTCTATGCTAGATCACCTACATGCTAACATGTAAGACAATCGGCAACATCGACGTACAGTGATGTTGGACATATGGCTCCTGTTGGATGCTCTGCTATGAAATCAGGCAGTGTGGAATCCAGTTGTAAAGACAGGGTGTGTACATTTTACATTTTAGATTTTAAGCATTTAGCAGACGCTCTTATCCAGAGCGACTTACAAGATGTGCATTAATACAAGGTAAGAACAATCAAGGTTAGCGTACGAGATCAGTGCAGTAAAACGGCAAAAGACATCATTGCAGGCGTCTGTGTGTCTGCTGTAGCGTGAAAATATTTAATCCTGGCCTACTATACCCTAGTTCTGGAGTACTCATTTGTTCAACTAATTGGTGCCTTAACTGATATAATTATGCTCCCCTCCCCAATTCTAAGAGATTATTGCTTTAATGTAAATAAGAACATAAAGATGTTTGATAATGTTTACAGACCATTCAGCCAATCCAGCACTGCCTCAAAGCCTTGCACCCAAAGGGTCTCTGCTTCTACTACATGACCTGGAAAGTCATCCCATGCATTAACAACTCAAATACTTCCTGATTTCAGGTCTCAAATGGCGGTCGAAAACCCCACTAGACCACACAACTGGAATTGCGTAACCATGACGTGACTTACCGGACACATTTGGCTTACAGTGGGTTCCACTGCACACTTACCGTGAAACTTCAATAACAGTAGAGATCGCGAGCCGCTCATGTTCTCAGGAGTCCCAGCAATCACCTTCATATTGGTGGAAATCAGGGGCTGGCGGTCATGTCTACCCATCAAACCTGGAAGAAGACCAAGGAAGAGAGTGGAATCACTTTCAGTCTGATACTGAGCCCAGCTGCCAGGATACCTCCTGACATTTCACTCCTCTTATCAGCAGTAATTTAATTTGGAAGGGATCGTTTCCTTTTTTTGTGATTCGAGGTGATTTTTTACCGTTATAAACGTGACAAACACCAGTAAAGTCCCACTCAATCTCCTATAGCATGGGTAATGACGGAAGTAATTAAAGTCTTCAGGCTGATACGCTAACCTAAGAACAGATTTTAGACTTCAGGTGTTATCTCGGAAGCAATATAATCGAGTGATTTACTGATTTTTAAATCCTGTGACGATCATAAAGAACTGACGCAAGGGAAATTGTTATTGTACGACACTCACGACATATGCAACAAAGGCAATCAATCGGCAGTTAGAGAGCCAACAAAAACAGCTGTGTCGCTGAAAGTGCTGATGATAAGAGGACAGGAGAGAGTGGCTGATTGGCCCAGAGCAGCATCACACCAGACTTTTCAACTAACTTGATACTTGCGCTGAACAAATCCCACTGTCAAATATTATCTTAAAGCAGGGGTGCCCAAAGTATTAAGTGCCCAAAATATTAAATCTCACCAGTGAGCCGTGGGCCCCAAAAAATGTAAAAAGCAAACTTGGAACAATTTGTTATAGACATGTATTTGAGATTTGACAAATATATTAATTATGTATTTTGTATTTTGTATTATTTTGAATAATATATTTTCATGTTTATTCATAACATTTTGTATCTAGGCTGGTAAATTGATATTTTTTCCAAATCCTATTGCACCCCTCTGGTGGGCCAAACCAAATATCCTCGCAGGCCATTTTAGCCCTCGGGCAACAGTTTGGGTACCCATGTACCAGATAGTTTTCAGAAAACTCAATTTAGAGGCAAAATATACTTTGTACCCCCCTGGTGATCATAATGCCTACATTGAGACTTTCTATAGACTTGTGGAAACTGAGGTGGAATACTTACTTATAGACAAAAACAAATATAAAACGTGATAATTTAAGTAGGAAAGAGAGGTCATTGTATTATAAAAAAGCACAGCAAGGAAACTAGAAACTAGAAACAGTTAGAAACTAGAGTGTGTGACTCTCTTTTCTTATTTTAAATTGACCAGGTAAAAAGTCTATACATATTTGAAAATGGACCCATTTAAAGACTAAAGCATTTGTTTAGTGAACCAAGTGTGCGCCAAATCAATGGGCTGGCCTTTGGAACACTGGTACAGCCAACCAATCAGAAAGAAGGATTACAGCATCACCATGGCATTTGAGAGGCATTTCTGAAAGCGATGTCAAACCAGAGATGGTTGGAGGCCGGGACTCCCACATCCCACATAAGGGACTCACCGAATTCGGCTCTGCCATGTGCTAGGAATAGATAGTAGCTCTGGTCCAGGTTAAATCTGCGTGGATCCTGGGGAATGTGGACCTCTCTACGGAACCTGCACTGGATCACCCCATCAGCCAGCCTCCATGCTTTGTCGCTCAGTTTGGTCTATAGTGGGGGCAAGTGTACAAGTACAAATAGTTTTTTTTACTGTTAGGCGTTCATAAACAGCCCATGGTGCCCTTTAATAGTCCAGGCTGGAACTTACCTCTGATACCTCTGGGCGTGTCCGCCCCGCGACGTATGCTGCATCAATCAACACGCGTTCCCCTTCCCTCACGCACAGATAGACGTCATCATTACCCTGCAGGAATGACCAAAAAAATCTAAATTCCAACTTCCAATGCAGACTAATATAAAACAAAACGAAAAACGACAGTCCAATCAGAACTTTTAAAGTGTCCAACGAGGCCCATGCTGACATTGTGTTTGTGAAAGTACTGTGTCCACATTAGTATCACATTTGAATTAGCCTTGTGTTCCGTTAGTATTGCAATCTCATTAGCATTGCATTTGTGTCAGAATGGAATTCTTGTTAACATTGCACTGACTTTAGCATTGAATTTACGTTAGCATCGCATTGCATTCGCAATTGTGTTCTTAGCACTGCATTGTTGTGGAGAGGTGAAGCCGCGCCAACCGGATAATTGTAACCACAGGTGCATAGGTTCAAAAGCTGCAATAGCCGCGATAAATAAATGAATGAAGGTGGAACCCGCACACTGTGTGTAGAAAAGGGAATATCCCAAACGAGGCGAAGGCTCGATGTTTAATTTAAAGTATTTTAATCGACAAAAGACAAAGAGACAGACGTTTCGGTCAAATGACCAGTTATACTGATGATTGTCATACAAATGACCGGTTATGCCTCGTTTGGGATATTCCCTTTTCTACACACAGTGTGCGGGTTCCACCTTCATTCATTTACTTAGCACTGAATTCCCATTATCATGGTGTTCACAATAGGTTGGTAACCCACCATCCACTTGTCCAGTGACAGGGCAAAGGATACATATCCCTCCGCTGGCCCACTGAGCTCGAAAACCACCCCCTGGCCTTGGCCCTGGCCCTCAGCCGCAAAGGAGAGGAAGAAACAATTGTAGTCCGTCGCTGGATTGCATCCCGCCGGGTCCCACAGGCATGACTTGCTGCTACCACACCCCTCTGAGCTAACCTGAGAATGGAGAAAGAGCCAGCCCCCATTCCTAAAACATTCTCACACTCACATTGGTATGGTTAGTGTTGTCACCACCTTAAGGCCAATTTATGCTTTAAGTGTCGCACGACACGTCGTGGGACAAAAGTGATATCAAAAGGACAGAAATGTGTCACAGAGCAGTGGGTGTCGCGTACCTCCAGAAAAATGAAAGGTCGCAGACCTAAGCTATATTTACAAAGCACTTTCCACATGAAATAACACAAAAGACAGGAGCAATGATGACAGATGTAATAAATGAGCTCTTATAAACAGGGGTGCACGCAAGTGGTACGCCAGTACGTATCCGCGACCTCAAACATGAATCGCGTCCTCAAACGTTAATTGCGTACCACGCATGACGACAAACTTTTTAAACATATGCGACTTTAAGTTTGATCAGTCCATCACTGGTATGTTCATTTTAATATTAAACGTTAATTGCGTACTTGCTTGGTACGCAATTAACATTTGAGGACGCAATTAAAGTTTGAGGACGTGAATGCATACTGGCGTACCACTTACCTGCACCCCTGCTTATAAACCTAATAAAATGGGGTTTTTAAAATAAAAGTTGTGTTAAGAATAGGCTGATGAGGATTGATAGGCACAGAGAGGATTTAAAGCAGAGCTGGGTAATGTTAGCATGGGTGCAGCTGAGATGACCAGTGACCAAACCCTGAGACTCACCGAATTGGGAAGGATGGGGGGTGTGGTAGTCTCTGGTCTGGTGCTGCTGGTAGTGGGTTGGGTTGGTACAGGAGTTACACCATTCTGCAATGCCACTGGTCCAGGGATTTTTACCCAGAAGGTATTGAAGTGCTGAACCACCGTTGCCCTGTATGCACAAAGAGGAAAGCCACGATCATGAATACACTTCTGTGGCTCCGAGGGTTCATTTTATTTCAAATATAGTGGGTGTGACGTGTTATTTATCAAACCTACACTCAGTGGCCACTTTACTAGGTACACCTTTCTAGTACTGGGTAGGACCCCCCCTTTGTCCCGAGAACAGCCTGAATTATTCGTGGCATGGACTCAACAAGGTGCTGGAAACATTCCTCTGAGATTCTGGTCCATGTTGACATGATAGCATCAGGCAGTTGCAGCAGATTTGTCAGCTGCACATTCATGTTGCGAATCTCCCGTTCCACCACATCTCAAAGGTGCTCTATTGGACTAAGATCTGATGACTGTGGAGGCCATTGGGGTACACTGAACTCATTGTCATGTTCGTGGAACCAGCTTGAGATGGCGTGTGCTTTGTGACATGGCACATTATCCTGCTGGAAGTAGCCATTAGAAGATAGGTAGACTGTGGCCATAAAGGGATGCACATAGTCAGCAACAAGACTCAGGTAGGCCGTGGCATTTAAACAATGCTCAATTGGTATTAAGGGGCCAAATGTGTGTCAAGAAAACATTCCCCACACCTTTACACCACCACCATCAGCCTGAATCGTGGACACAAGGCAGGATGGATGCATGGATTCATGTTGTTTACGCCAACAAACCGAGTTTTGGTGAGCCTGTGCCCACTGTAGCCTCACTTTCCTGTTCTTAGCTGACAGGAGTGGAACCCGGTGTGGTCTTCTGCTGCTGTAGCACATCCACTTCAAGGTTCGACATGTTGTGCGTTCAGAGATCCTCTTCTGCGTACCACTGTTGTAACGCGTGGTTATTTCAGTTACTGTCGCCTTCCTGTCAGCTTAAACCAGTCTGGCCATTCGCCTCTGACCTCCTCTCATAAACAAGGCATTTTCACCCACAGAACTGCTGCTCACTGGATGTTTATTTTTTTTCACACCATTCTCTGTAAACTCTAGCGACTGTTGTGCGTGAAAATCCCATGAGATCAGCCGTTTCTGAGATACTCACACCCCCCATGTCTGGCACCAACAATCATTCCACGGTCAAAGTTACTTAGATCACATTTCTTACCCATTCTGAGTTTTGGTCTGAACAACAACTGAACCTCTTGACCATGTCTGCATGCTTTTATGCATTGAGTTGCTACCACATGATTGGCTGATTAGATAATTGCATTAACGAGCAGGTGTACAGGTGTACCTAATAAAGTGGCCACTGACTGTATATAGAGCTTACTTGCCACAACTCTGCAGTGACTGCATCACATCTCTGAAAGGCGGTAACGTGCTACTAAATGGCTCTTGCCGATTTCACCCTGTTAAGCAGGCACAGTCACTACAATACTGCAAAAAAGTGGCACCAGACGCGTTTCCACCCATCTGTTATAAAGATAATGGAATTGGTGTTCAACAGCTAGGACAGTCGCATATGCATTCTCCTGTCTTGGCCACCTACACAATTTGCGGTCCTGCTGATTGGCTCCTGCACTCACTCCCATCAATAAGAGAAGGAAAACACACCCTACGCATACTCGTTAGCTTGTTACTTGTTAGCTCTAAAATCATACTTATTAATAAAGAGCCAATGTGTCAGCACCTCTGCGCCTTCAACAGGGATTCAAGTTAGTATAAGGCAAACAGATATGAACACTGTTGTGAATTATTGAGGGACAAACAGCAGATTATTGAAGAGATCATTGAAGAGCTTTCCTCTTCCACAGAGAAGAGGAAATCTTGGAGGTACTCACAGAAATTGGATGCTGGGAGGAGAGTCTTTGGGTGCATTCCAGATTACTTGGATTTCAGGCAGTTCGGCGTCATTCGTGTGACTCACAGCCGATCCCTTCAAATGACAGGTTTGAGGCCCTCTGAGCTTTCATCCATCAGAACAGTGCTTCCCAAACATTTTCATCTCAAGGCCCCCTAAATAGACCACCCTCGAACTCCCACCTCCATGAAATAGCTTACTGTTGACAACTTTATCCAACAACCACGTACTGCAATGCTGTGGCGATTTAACACACTAGTACATGGTACCATGTCTAGCAGCAAGACATCATATACTATGTATCTAAATGAGGCATGTATTTAGTTAAATATAAATATTGTGGCAGCCCAAGGGGCTGCACAAGGAAATTTTTATGGAAATTTTTACTTAAATAAGGGGATTTCTTCCCCATTTTGCTTTGCTGAGGACCCCCTGGGACTCCTTGGAAGACCCCAGTTTGGGAACACCATTTTTAGACCAACGAATGTTTTTAAGTTCAGTACTGTGTAGTAATACGATCTATGCCCATGAGAGTTTTCAGATGCCGGACAGCAACAAATGAACAAAATAAAACTATGTTAAGGAGTCAGGAGTCTGTACCTTTATTGTTCCACACGTCAAAAGCTGCGAAATAGCAGAATTAACGAGGGTAAAGGACCCCACCGCAGCACTGTCAAGGTTTCTGGCATCCCGAGCTTCGATGAGAAAGCCTTGAAAGAACGTGGCAGCAGGTGCAGATGCAGTAATGTTTACTGAAATTACAAGAACAATGTCTTACGAATATTTTTTGGTTTTTACTTCAGAGACAAAACAATATGTCTCGTGTGCAAATGAAAACCTCTTGGATATTTACATTTGATTCATGAGAAGGTCCAGATTTCAGTTCACATTTGACCTTAATTTTGACTTAATAAGTGACATGGCAGGACATTTTTCTTGAATAAAGGCAAATACGATTATTTGTGTTCACAAACGCAGTTCAGCAATCACCAACATTAACTTGCCAAATTGCGTTTGTCAAAGTTAACGACAATGTTGACTGAATCTCAGTCAATGTCTTCCGTATGACTCTTAGAAATGTATTGTACATACCTGTAATTTGATCCTCTGGACTAAATTTGCTCTTATCCGCTGTTATCGTGTAGGGGCTGGTATGTTCGCTGGCAAGAACATTATGTCTTGGTACCATGCTCTCACAGGCTACAGAAACTTGTCCATTCCTGTAACCTTCGATTGTCGTCCAAAACACAGCCGTCGCCACCAGCAGAACACTCTGCAGTCGCATGTGCATCTGAAAGGAAGACAATGCTCTGTTTTCTTGCACTGGCTGATGAAAACACTACATACAGAGGCAGATTACCATAGGCAGGGGAGATCTCTCAAAACCTCCTTGAATGAACACAGGTGATTTTACTGTGCATAGGTAGCCCTAAACAGATATGTGCATAAATGTACATCTGGTTTCAACTAGCTAACACTGACATGCAAATAACATAACATTTTATGTTGCCTCAGTTTGACCTATTGTTTACTGTGGTGTTACTATTAGGGGTCGAGTGTGGTCTTACAGCAATGCTGCCTTTCACTCCTTTTTCATACTCATTTACCTGACGAAAGCGTGTACAGACAGTATTGCATCACATTACCAGTAATAAACGTTTTTCTTCAGGGAGAGGCTTAGCGCCAGTGACTTCCGATTGCTGTTAGTTAATCATTGTGCAGCGGTGGTCTGTCTGCACAGATAAGTTGTTCCAAGTACCGCCTCAAAGTGCACCGGTCTTGTCCATGCGTAAGTAGTTAGGCCCATTCAAGTTATTCTTAAGACTAAAATACTGCACTAGGCCTTGCATTTGCAAATGGATACATATTTCAGAGGTTTCAACTACACAGCTCATACAGTAAAAAACTATTATATTCAACAGGAACATGAAACATTTTTGGACAGGGTACAATATTGACTATTGCTCAGGAAGGTGGCAAAGTGTATTCGGAATATCTTCAGGCAACACATAAACAGGAATGATAATGTTAATGATATAGTCTAAGAAGTTAAAACATAAATATATACAATAGGAAAGAACACCTATATTACAGTGGCTACAGGCTGAACACAGAAACGTGGAAACCAAACCAATATATTTTTTATGGCTATATGTACCAATCAAAAACATATAACCTTCTCCGCAAACAAAACAAAACCTATATTACACTTTTGTATTACATAAGTATAGCCTATCTACAGAACGTAGCAAGTAGGCTAATAAAGTAACGTCATCCACGATATTGGCCGCACTCACCTCAGCTTCTCAGTGCCCGCCTTGAAGAGTTGGAAAGTGTGTTCATGTGCATAAGGCTGTTGTACATTATGCAAGGGGCGGTCCCTCTGCTAGAATGGGTGTGGTTTGTCTGAACAGGGACAGGCTTACATACATTTTGGATTCAATAAACTTGTATTTTTCTTTATTTTTAAAATCACATATAATAGGCTAATGTCGATGGTCAAAAACATATCCATGGTACAAAACCATGTTAAATAACTATTCTGTCTCAACCATATACTGCAATAATCACATAGTATATGTATGTAATGTTAATGATATAATATTTCAAAAATATAGTGCTATTTATATGCTAAAAATATATAATGCTATTTCGCAACCTATACCGAAAACATCGCGTAGCTTTGGTTTACCTGCTGGTAAATTAATCGGTTAATAAATGAAAAATAACTTGTTTATTTTTAGGGAAAGTGCGAAAGTCTATCACTAGATGGAGACAAAGTCTGCATTCTGAAAATGAGATCTGCTTCGCTTAAAGCCATACCGCATACGAATGTACGTATAAATGGCTTGGTTTTAAGTAGGCCAGTCCCACTATCCATATTTCAACATTCCCTGCACGCTGTTTGCTGTCTTCGTGGTATTTGCCTACACATGATTTGTTCAGGTTCTTAAGATATTAACAATGTGTTTTAATCTTATAGCTTCACATACAGTCGGCGACATCAATCCTAGCTTTCACGTTAGATATACGTAGAGGTACGCGGAACTGGGCTTCAAAACATTGAGAAATTGTCAACACGCCCCCTTGGCTGAAAAGAGAGGAATCGTGCGCAGCCGAGAGCAAACTAGGAAAAACAAGGTGATTTTTAATATATTCCTTATGACATCTATGCATTCGCTGAATGTGTTTTACAGTCGTTGTACATGTGCATTCTTAGTTATGCACACAACATTGTTGTTCTAAGAAGCAGAAAGATTGATTTTTTGCTAAGTAGGTAGCTCGCTACTGGTCACGTAGGATATTCACTTGCTCGCTAACTCAGTTAACCTGAAGCGAAACGCTAAATGTATATAAACGTCGCTTGATTTATATCCTAACTTATGTAGCGAACTGCTTGACCTTCTTTGGTTGGATTTCCGACCTTGTCGGAGTTGAGTTATGAGTTCCTACGGCGGCATGGCCCTGACGTGGGCGTTTTCGTGTCACTGTAATAATGTAACCATAGGTAGGTAGCACGCTAGTGTTAGCTTCGTTTTGGATAGTTACTCGGTCGCTAGCTGGCACGCTACGGTGTAGCTGAAGATCGAGTGTGTGGTGGGTGGTTTGAACGCGAAAGTGTAAGCCGCATTTTCAATGGTTTCTTGATTTCAATTGAAAAACGATGTTGTAATATCTTATGTTGATTGCAAAATGTTACCTAATCTTATTTCTGTCTCTGTTTAGGTAGCCTGTCCGTTTTACAGTCGTCTTCTCACCAGACATTCTTTGCTAAATGTGCCAAGTTGAAAAGACACATATTTCTGTTATAGATTATTTTAAAATAATACACGAGTAAGTGTTGGACATTTTATGTGACTGGAAGTCACAAATTTGCTTCTGATAGCCGCTGTGCACTTCTCTATTTTATGTTTACTATTCAATTGAACTAGCTACTGGGTAATAGGATGCGGGGCAACGTTACTCTGATTCAGAGTTCAAATGAATATTCAGTTGGCTCGACTTAATTTTAGAAGGGAGAATTGTTGCTTGATGTGTGATTGCAGTGTTACTTCCAAAGGGAGACATTTAAATTCGTACAGCTAATGACAGTTGCACTGTAGTTGCGCAGTCTGCGCAGTCCATGACAAGACTGGGAGACTTGGCTATTTCAAACTTACTCGTTTGATTTAACTCAATGTACGAGTGTGCAACTACGGTAGAAAACAAGGTTAAGAAATTAATTGGGCGGTAATAACATCCCTTGCTGACCAGAAGAGGGAATTTATTGCAGCCTGTTTTTGTGAAAGCAGGGTTTTACGTCGGATGGTGTTAACACCCCTTTTTTTCTTTTTTTCCCCTGAAGGTGTCCAACGGAACTTCTTCGGGTAAAGAACAGCGTACTCAAGGATAGTGAAAATGGTACACAAGCAAATTAGAGTTTTGGTCCTGAACGACAGGGAGAATCTTGACAGGACTCTGTTTCGACTGGACCAAGGTACCACAACTACCCCCATGTACCTTAAATTTAATATGCATTTATGAAATTACACCTCAAACCATTTTAATACCACCCGACAGGCTATTTTTTTCGTGTGCCCTGTTGAGTATCCTGACAGAATGTCTCTTAGCCTAGGCTACTGCTGTGTGTTATTCTTAGCCTGGCCTTTGGGGAAACTTTATATGCTAGTTCAGGAGCTCCACAAACTCAACAGAGAAAAATATATTCTAGAGAGTGTTAGTTTTGAAGAATGAACCAAATAACATTTTTACAGTTAAGTTTTACAGACAGTGTCATTTGGCATATATAGTCAGTCTTGGGCTTGTGTATTTAAAGCACTTGTTGTGTGCCCTTCATTGTTTTACATTTGACATTTCAAGAAGGATATACATATAACATCTGTGGGATAAGCATTCTACTTGTGCTATTTATAGGGACGTCTGAGTGTCTGTTGCTCAGATACTGGGAGTAGTGAAGTAAAGACCTTTAAGTTAGGTGTTTGGCCTACAACTGATGTTTAAAATGTATTATGCACAATGTCAGTTTTAAGCTTTGTCTTCAATTACAAAGCATGATCTTATACACACATCTAGATTTAGGATTGAGAGCAGGGGTGTATAGATAGTTTGAAGTTCATTTTTTACGTCACTTGCAGCAAAAGCACTTGGTTGCATGATACAGTGTCATTGACATTACTGCTTCCTTGCAATCTTAGATTACATGTCTGAAGTTATCATATCATTGGCCGGCTTCTTCAAGTGAAGACATTGTCAAATTTCCTGAATCTGAAGTCTGATGGATATAGTCATGTTAAGTTCCTTTCAAGAGCCACAGCTAGACCAAACAAGAAGAGAGGTGGCAGAGTCACCATAAGTTGGCAGGGACTACAGTATTATGCCATAGTTACGCAACTGCTGAATAAATCACAATTGCCCAGGCAGCTGCATAGCTAGGTCGATATGTTTCATGTGCACATTCCACACTTAAAGTACATGTTTGTAATTACATACAGTACAGTTCTCTGGGCATGTATGTGACTACGATGAAGTAGGGACAAACATGCCAATCACATTTGTCTTAATTTGTCTTTGCAAGACACAGTAAGAGCCATAGCATGTTCAGAATGCATGGCGGTATTGAATACAGAACTATTTGCATAATGTTTCACGGGTTCCCTGGAAATAACTGCACGTTCAACTTATTTTGGAAGGTGTTTAGTTATGGAAATAAGTGAATTTTGGAGTATTTTGTATTTAAGTGTTTTGAAAGCTGGCATTGTTGCCACCAGGCAATAAAATGTTTTCTTATGAATCAGTATATTTGGCATGAATATTTTATATATATATATATATATATATATACACACACTCACACACCACCGGTCTAAGTTTTAGAACACCCCCATTTTCCATTTTTTACTGAAATTTAAGCAGTTCAAGTCCAGTGAATAACCTGAAATGGTACAAAGGTAAGCAATAAACTGCCAGAGGTTTAAAAAAAAAAGTTTAGGTTACCAAAAGCTGAAAAAATGTAATTTCAGTACAGGACTTTCTTGTAGGGACCTTCCTGTATAAATAAAGGATAAATAAAATTTAAAAAAGGTCATTTTCAGGGAACAAGTAATGGGTTAACGTGGATTAACAGTGACTCTGTGCAAGTCGCCGACTCTGGATCCAGCAAAAGAGCCCCAGACCATCACGCTTCCTCCTCCATGTTTGACAGTTGGTGTCACACACTGAGGAACCATCCTTTCGCCTACTCGACGGCCTACAAAAACCTTTCAAAATTTCAAGATTTCAAATTTTGATTAGTCGGTCCATAAGACCTTCTTCCAGTCTTTAGTAGTCCACTTGCCGTGCTTCATGGCCCAGGCAAGCCATCTTAGCAATGGTTTTCTTACTGCCACTCGACCTGTCAAACCTGCAGCTCAATGTCTTCTCTTCACAGTTGAAACTGAGACTTCCTTACTTTGACCAGTGTTAAGCTGTGCTTGAAGCTGTTGTCCTGTGAGCCGCCTATCACGCAAGCTGTTGACTTTCAGAAACTTGTCTTCTGATTTTGTTGTGGCTTTGGGTCTGCCAGACCTCTTCCTTTCAGAGTTTCCACCAGTTTCCAAGTGCCTTTTGATGGTGTAGGAAACTACTCACTGCCAAAAAATGTTTTTGGTAACCTTTTTTTTTTTTTTTAAAGTTTACCGCTTACCTTTGTACCATTTCAGGTTATTCACTGGACTTGAACTGCTTACATTTCAGTAAAAACTGGAAAATTCTAGAGACACCCTTATGTGCTTCACAGCAAACTTGAGCCAGCTGAGCCTCCCCCTTCCCCCCTCCCCCTGGGGCAGACAGCCAAATGCTGCCCCTGATTGGAGCTAACGGGCAGGGCTGGTCTGGCAGGCGGGTTTCGAACCGCATCCCTGATAGGCAGCGCACACTCGTATTGGACCAGCAAAGATACGTGTGCATTAGACCACTACACTATCCGCCACCGGCATTATTCTTTTTATGTTAAGATGACCAACATTAATCCGCAGCCTATCCATTTCATAACTGGATTTCCAATGTGCATATGGAACACAGTACTGTATTTCCTGTATCAGAAACAACCATCAGCGACAGTGCGGTCTATGTGATTTTGTTGTGTATCGTCCTCTCGCGTGCCTTTTTTGACAGTTTTATAAATATCTATTTTTCCATAAGGCTTTGAGCTGCAGTTCCGCCTGGGTCCGACGCTACAGGGGAAGCCTGTGCATGTCCACACCAACTACCCCGCCGAAGGGGAGAAGTTTGACCGACACAAGTTCCGTGCCCTAGAATGGGTCAACCCCACCGAGAGGGAGGACGACTCAGACAAGTTCTGCGCGCTAGACCTGCAAATAGCAGGATCATATCAGTATTATTTTGGCCACGGGTAATCAGTGATAACCTTTATCTCCATTTTACAAGGTCATAACTCCATCACATTTACCAAAAAAAAAAATTTTTTGAAAGTGGATATAGATTTGTGGGAAAGAAACCCACATTTTGTAAGTCTACTCGTTCTGTGGCTAAGTCTCATGTTTCTGCTGTGCATTATGGCTGAGATAAAAAATGAAGTGGCTGTAACTTTCAGGGCAAGCCACATTTGTTGTGCTACAATAGCCATTTTTTTAAAGATTAGGACATCTGATGTAATTTAAAAAATCCTCCACCAAGCATTGCATATCAGAAATGAATTCAGTAGCCCTACCTATACGTGTAGCACAAGCTCAAAATGTAAACATCTTGATTGGCTGAAAGCTGCGAAGTTAGGATCCTGATGATGTTGATGATGTCACAGTTATAATGGCCAGTTATTCATTTGCTTTACCGAATGCATTTGCGCCCCTTCACAGGAAGGAGGAGAAAAGTGGTGGTGGCTACATTGTGGTGGACCCGGTGCTGCGCGTTGGCGTGGACAACCACGTCCTTCCTCTGGACTGCATCAGCATTCAGACCTACCTGACCAAATGCCTCGGACCTCTGGACGAGTGGCTAGACAGACTCCAGGTGACCAAGGAGTCAGGTGAGAGGACAGGATACTGATACCAACAGCAGGGGGATTTGTGATCCTTGGGGGAACTAGAATATGTAACCAGTAGGCAGCAGGGTAACTTCCCATGTGGGGCACAATGTGAGACTTGCAGGTTGGACATAGCTTTTTTTTAAATATTTTTTTAATCTAATTTTCTTTTCTTTTTTTTATTTAAAATACATTTTGGTTGGACATCGCTTGTTCCATTGCTTGTGCAGTTCAGTGCGGCACGTGCGGACCTTTACTGGCTAACAAGTTCGCCTTGTTTACAAGGCCAATAATCACAATGACACAGTCGACATAACATCAATGCAGTCTTTTAAAAAAAAGAAAGTGCAACTGGTAGCTTAGTGCCGCGTTCGCAAGCTAGCTAGCTGAAGTAATGTTATTGGCTGTGCTACCGTCGAAGTTGAGTTTTGAAAGCGCTTAATTTATATAGGCTAGAGTTGACTAGCTGGCTAGTTGCCATGAGAAGAGTGAATGAACAAGTAGAACTGTGGTAGTTCCACGAATGCATTTCATTTAAAACACACATCATCGTCAAACAATTGTTTAGCAGAAGAGTTAGCCAGCTAGCTAGCTAGCTTGATAAGTATTCATACACCGAGCAGCTGTGGTTGCATGTTTAATTTAATTTTAAATACACGTTTGTTGAACGATGTTGAACAAAATGCTTCGATGTTCAAGTGCACATTGCCAAGCATATGATTTGCAGGGCCAACATTTAATTTTTATAAAACATCGGGCCAATCGCATAAATGTCCATGAAGTTGTTTTAAAAAGCCGAACATAGACTGTAATATTAATCATTACCCTCCAGAAAAGGTGTGCGTTTCTAAAATCGCATCCAATTTCTTAACAAAGCCTCAGAATGACACAAAGTTCAAATGCATAATGGTCAAATATTGCATAAACCTTTAAAATAACTAGTAAAGGAATCTCCTCATATAGAAGTTTAAGATATTTGTTTACTAAAAACAGTGCTCTGCTTTATTATCGGATAATAAAGTTTACTTGACTTGATAAACTGGTTCTTGTTTTCCTTTCCTTTTTTTCCAGGCTACAACATGATCCACCTCACCCCCCTGCAGGTCCTCGGCCTGTCCCGCTCCTGTTACTCCCTGGCCGATCAGCTGGAGCTGAACCCGGACTTCTCCCCACCTGGGAAGAGCTACACCTGGACAGATGTGGGAGCCTTGGTCGAGAAGCTCAAGAAGGAGTGGAACGTACTCTGCATCACTGATGTGGTTTACAATCACACAGGTATGCCCTACCTTACACACAGCCACTCCAATGTCACCAGACACTTGTGAAAACTGAGTTAATAAGGGCAAAGAAAATTCTCGAAATAGCATAGCGGAGGTAGCTAGCCAGGAAGCTGGCAATGTCGCTTGCTGACATTACATTAAAGTGTAGGCACCAGCGAATTTACCTTGCAAAAGTGATGACACATGTCTCCCTAACTATGTCATAGTAAATTTGTGATCATATTTATTTGAAAACACATATGCATATTTGAAGTTTAAAAACTTAACTCAAGAATCTGCCAAATCTTCTTAAATCTACCCACAATGCAATTTATGTGATGTAATAGATAGAACACGATCTGGAGCTAGCTGCTAGCACTGCTAACTGCTAGCCTGCTAGCAATAGCAGCTAGCTAGCCAGCTACCGACCGTCTCCACACACTCCTGTCCAGTAAATGACAATTAACGTTAGTTGTAATGTTAACGTTATAACATTGGCTCACTGTCGGTAGTTAGCGAACATTCTAGTATTCACAAAGTCGCCAAATTTTTTATTATTTGGCTAGTTATTATGAAACTTATGCTGGCTAGTTATAGTGTTTAGGATTCTACCAAATAATTTAGTTATTTAGTCTAGTAACGTCAGCTAGTTGTTAAAAAAGCATCTGTAAGTTACAGTGTACATTTTCTTTTGCATATTGGTAATGGCTTTATGTTCTGTGCTTTTGAATAAAGTGCCTGCCAGCCACTGTCACAGATGGGGCAGAGGATTCTTCTTCACCCTCTCTATCTCACTCTGATGTTGGCGAGTCAACACCCTTGGCTCCAGTACCAACCCCCATATTATTAGGAAATGTCTCCCTAATTTTATGTACCACACATTTTTTCTGTCGCACATGTACAGTAGGTAGGTGGACGGAAGATGCGTAATATTTTGGATGTCATATCATACCAGCGCAGCTAAGCTAGCTAGCGCCTATATTACAATAACGATGCGTTTATAATTATATACCATAACTGAGCTATGTAGACTTATAAAATGAGCTAGCTAGCTACTTGTGATTAAAACAAAAGAAACGGAAAAGACGTAGACATGGTATGTAGAAAACGTTAGCAGTAGCTAACTGGTAGTAACGTTAGCTAGGTAGCTAGCTAGCTGCTTTCCCTATGAATATCGCAAAACGGTCTATCAAATTATTTTAAAAACCATCACGTGTGATAGAATACGTAGCAGATGGTTTGTCATGTTGATTAATAAAGTTATTTCTAAGAGTGTAGAATATTGAAGTTGCTATATGCTCAATGCATTCCAGTACAGTGTAACGTCATAATCCCCTCTTCCATTCTCTCTATGACGTGTTGATCTGACTCGTGCTTTTCCGACGCGGTTGATGTAGACTTTGGGGATTGGGCTTTTTTCTGCATTACTTTTTCAAAAAGTTCTTAAAATAGAAATGTGAAGTGTATACTTGCATTGGGAATTCTGTTCATAACTATTACACAATTTGATTGTGGAAAAGCACAGCCCGTCTTGTTGCTCCGGCTTTAAGTCATGTTACATCATTGCTAATTTATGCATTTCTAAATAGCTAGCTAGCTGTACTACCTCGACAATGTCCATTCTCTATACTGTAGTTAGTGAAGTTACACAAGCTACAGTATGGGTCATTCAATTGCTATGAGGCCACATTCGCAGGTTTGGGGGATAGGGGCACTTGAGGGCATAACAAGCCCCCTCCCATCACTCGGCGGCATCTCAGGACATGACTCAAAATGGCGGGCAATGTTTCCCCAATGAGGATAGTGAGCAAACAGTGGTGTAGGGGTTGGATCGAGGGACCGTAGGAGTGCTGATGTAGGATCTGTTTTGACCTTTAGCTCATGCTGGATAATATGGGGGAATCTGACCCTAGATCAGCTCTCCTATTCTGAGACCTTTTGACACTTTGTGAATATGACCCCCTGGTCTCTTGAATATGGCCCCCTGGTCTACTCAGTTGAAGAAACAACAGCACGGTTACAAAATATTTTTTGTTGTGTTTCTCTTGCAAAGTCCTTTCCCATATCAATAGCTGGGTAGTCATTTTTGGGCAAATTGGAAAAATTGCTCAATAGGTCAGGAAGCCAAAAGATGAGTGTTGACAAAGGCAATCAGAATGTTGTTTTACAGAATGAATACAGATCCATCACTATAATGGCCATTGTTTGCAATGGTTTGAATAGCAGCATTTTGAAAAAAACAATGACATTATGACTGTTCCAGTAATGTTTTTATGGGGTGAGTGTTAAGATGCTGTGCATATGTCTCAATTGTCCTTAAACCTCATATATCTGGTCACTTCATTGTTAATGTAATAGGCCTTACTGCTGCTGCTTGGTTGCTACCCAAACCATTGGGTGTCAGTCTAAGTAGAGCTCAGCAATGCATGCATTAACATTTCAATGGACATTTGCACAGTGCATGTGTGTAGCTGAAAACAGAACACTTAAAAAGTCTTCAATCCTAAAATTAAGAAGCGTCAAAATCTTGCAGTGGCAGACCGTGAAAGCCATAGTAATGACTACAGTCTTATATCTCTTTCTCTCTGTAAAGCTCTAAAACTATCGGGTGGGAAAGGCCGTTAGACTTCAGTCAGGTGGCGTGCATAGAGTTGGAGATGGCAGTGTGACCGGCATACAAACCCAAAATTGAGAACTTGGTCTCTGAATGGTGCCTCTGTTGACCAAGTTGAACCTGAACTTCCAGTTAATGAAATGCTAATTACTCTACAAATGGTTGCACCTTCATACTTGTAAGTGTGTAGATTTACCCCAGCGAGTGTTCAATGAGAAAGCATTCTGTGTCTGTGTTCTATGTGGTATTGCACTATTTTTGATAGTTTTTTTTTTGCTCACTGTCACTGAGTGCTTCTGGATAAGTAAATCTTATTACTGCACTGATCTCTTGCGCGAACTGACTCCTACCATGTATTAATGCACATCTTGTAAGTCGCTCTGGATAAGAGCATCTGCTAAATGCTTAAAATGTAAAACGAAAAAAATGTGGATAATAATTTCTGTAATTAATTCCTAGCAGTGTGTTGAAGCCAAGGAAATGTATCCCTTTTGGCACCATATTTCACAAATAGAGAGTAAGGCAGCATGAAAGCAACTTGTTCTTCCTTGACAGTGTGTTGCAAAAGTCACACTGTCAAGGAAACACAATCCTGGCTGCGGGTTAAATACCAGATTTCAGGGGCCAGATTTCAGGGGGTGGTGTAGCGGTAGAACATCCAACGTTGCTCACTGCATCCGGGGTTCAATTCCATTGGCAATCGGCTCAGAAGAGGCAGTGCTCCGTAGTATGTCGCTGCTGGTTTCAGGACTACGGCAGCCAGTTCTCAATATGAGGGAGGGGATCATTGACATGAAAAAGAGGGTATAGGCCTCCTTGGTGGTCTAGCAGTTACAACGTTCGACGCTGGCCACTGCGACCAGGGTTCGATTCCACCGGCCGCGCCAGTTTTGGCTCTGGCCAGGAGTGCCACTTGGGGGCGGCAATTGGCTGTCCGCCCCAGGGTGGGGGGAAGGAAGCCGATGCAAGTTCGCTGAGTATAGGTGTGGCCCTGTGCTTGCATACCGGAATTACGATGACGGTTGGTGGGTTCCGACGCGAATGAGGCGGCGCCCAGCCGCATGTCACTGCCGGTGTCAGGACTGCGGCAGCGAACTCGTAAGATATATGAGGGAGTGGGATAATTGACGTGAAAAATTTGGGTATAATTGGATACCAAAAATGGGAAGAAAAACAGCAGAAAGAGAAAGTAGTAAAAAAAGAGGGTATAATGGGCCACTAAATTGGGAGAAAAAATTGGGGAGAAAGAGAAAACAAAAAACAAAACAGGTTTCCAGTTTGGATCAGCTCATTCCACCCTCCACCCTGATGTTCAGTGGTTAATCTTATCAGTACTATGGCCATGATACAACATTAACTCTTTCCTTTGACTTACAAATAAATGCAAGTGTTACTTTGATTCAAATCAAGCAATGTTTTTCAGTTTTTATTTTTTTCTCTTTTTTAAATGCCAATTTGTGTTTGTGAAGGGGGACTACTAGCACAACCACTCCTACTAACACCAGCACAATTGTGAGTGAAAGTTAAGGACAAATGTTAATTGTTCATTGAATCCAGGCCTGTGTGTCAGTGGATGGGTAGTTCGCTAACTACCCATCCTAGCGGATGCGCTCTTGGTGTCACTTAATCAGTTAGCCAAGTTATTTAAACCACAGTTGATTTAAAATGCATTTCTACTGCACTTTTATTGAAATTGGGACAGAGGGAACCATAAATATGGGGAAGGGAGAGAGGTTATATGTATTGTATATAGATGGATATATAGACATACCTGTATAAGGCCAGAAGTTTGATAATATCGGTAAGAAAAACAACCAGGAGAAATATAAAGTAACGACACGGGGGGAAAAAATAGGAGAAAACCACGGGGGTAGAACACAAAGATAAAGGCTGCACAATGAAACCTTGCAAATGAGGTGGACGACAAAGTGAACTGCACCAGACCGCCTGTTCATAGTGGCAGAACCTACCCTGTGCAACCTCGCCATCAACCTCCCCAAACCTGAAACATAAAGGAAATATGGTATATACTGTATGTGTGTATATTTATATTGGTATACATACAAAAACATGCTAGGTGTTATATATTTTGTTTCTTTTCTCTCTGCTTCAGCTGCGAACAGCCCTTGGATCCGCGAGCACCCTGAGTGCGGGTATAACCTGGTGAACTCTCCTCACCTGAAGCCAGCCTGGGTACTGGACAGGGCCTTGTGGCACCTTACCGACGACATCGCACACGGGAAGTACGAGAACCAGGGCCTCCCCGCCCTCATCGAGAACGATGGGCACCTCAACGTGAGTCCCACTGTCCTCCACCCTCCACTTGAAAAATAAAACCCTGTCCGTCTTTCATAAGGACACGTGGCTGCTGACATTGGTGACGCAGAAAAGAGGTTGCAGGTTTGAATGCTGGGTGGGCCACAGCTGTATTCATTCTTAATATAGGAGTATGCTATAGACCTCCAGCTTCAGACAGTAACATAAATAGTACCCTCTTTGGTAACATAAAACAAACCTGTGCTGAAGGAGAGACGATAATAATGGGCGACTTCAATTTCCCCACTATTAATTGGGAGATAGTGACAGGTCAGGGCAAATGTGAAGAGGAGTTTTTAGATATGGTCAATGACTGCTTTTTGGTACAGTCTGTTACTCAGCCTACGAGAGGGAAATCAATACTGGATCTGGTTTTGTGTAACAATCCTGATAGAATTTGCAGCACAGAGGTAGGAGAACCACTAGGGGCATGTGACCACAGTGCAGTTCTTTTTTATATTTTTTGGCAAGTTAAGACAGCCTCCTCTAACTCTATCATTTTAATTTTGGACGAGCTGACTTTAATAAAATGAGAGAGAATTTAAGTAATATAGATTGGGTAAAACTTCTAGATTGCAGAACTGTGAATGAAAAATTGACAATATTTAAAAGGGTTATTGTAGATGTACAGTGTAAATTCATCCCAAAAGTAAGGAAAAATAGGATGAAAAAACAGTCTCCGCAGTGGGTGACTAAATCTTTACGGGAGATTTTGAGGCAAAAGAAGCGACTGCACAGAGTATATAAAAAGGATAACTCAGAGAGAAACAAGTTAGATTATTGCAGTGTTTCTCAAATAGTGGGGCGGGAGATTTTGCGTGGGGGGTGCAAGAGGGGCGCAAAATTGAAGAAAACGTTAAAAAACAACCTTTTTAGCACCGTGGACCGGTTCCGAGTATCCGCGAAATAAACGAACTGGTCTCAGCTTTTTCAGAGAGAAACTTCTTCCTAGGGGGCGTAACAGAAAATAATTGAGAAGCACTGGATTATTGTAATATGCGGGCTAAGGCTAAAAAGGAAATAAGATCAGCTAAAAGGCTGTTTGAAATTAAAATTTCCCAAGATGCAAAAAGTTATCCTAAGAAGTTTTTTCAATATTGTGGTAGAAAAAGGAAAGTTAAGTGCATTAAGAATAAGGAAGGAACTTTGGTTTATAATAATAAGGATATTGCGAACACACTAAACAGTTTTACTAGAGAAGAGGTTATAAATATGCCTAAATGTATAGACAAGGTACAGAATGTTTTGGAGGACTTTGAGATAAGGGACGTAGAAGTACTACAAAAACTACAAAAACTTGAGACAAATAAGGCAGCAGGCCCGGATGGCATATATCCCAGAGTACTCAAAGAACTTGGGGAAATTATATATAAACCATTGACAGATATTTTCACTCAATCCATAATCACTGGAGAAATACCACATGACTGGAAGCAGGGTAGTATAATTCCAATATATACGAAGGGGGACCGTACTGACCCAAGGAACTATAAGCCTGTCAGTTTAACTTGCATCGCATGTAAAATGCTGGAATGTATTATTAGGGATAAGTTGGAATCATTCTTGGAAAATAATAGTATTTTAAGGGAGAGCCAACATGGTTTTCTTAAAGGGAGGTCATGCCTAACAAACCTCCTGGACTTTTTTGAAGAGGCTATAAAGTGTGTTGACCTGAACCAGGCTTGTGATATTATATATTTGGACTTTTAGAAAGCATTTGACAAGGTACCTCATGAGAGGCTAAAATTAATTCAGTAGGAATTGCAGGAGTAGTTTCAGAGTGGGTTCATAATTGTCTACAAGGGCGAATAAAAAGAGTAATAGTAGGTGGGGCTGAATCTGACCTTGGTGCTGTGGGCAGTGGTGTCCCGCAGGGATCGGTGCTGGGACCTCTGCTCTTCCTTATTTACATAAATGATCTTGATATGGACGTTAGTAGCAAAATAGTTAAATTTCCAGATGATACTAAACTTGGGAGTTTGGCAAACAGTTTGGAATTGACTAAAGGAATCCAAGATGATTTAAACAAAATCCAAAAATGGGCAGATACATGGCAGATGACATTCAATATTGCTAAATGTAAAGTTATGCATGTGGGAAATAAAAACATTAGACAGGAGTATTTTATGGGAGGAGAAAAGTTAGTAGGTGTTCAATTTGAAAAAGACTTAGGGTTAGTAGTTGATCAAAGCCTATCTGCATCAAAGCAGTGTGCTTCAGTAGTGAAAAAAGCCAACAGGATGCTGGGATACATAGCAAAAAGTATTGAGTATAAATCAAAGGAAGTTATATTAATGTTATATAATGCCTTTGTCAGACCTCACTTAGAATTCTGTGTGCAGTTCTGGGCACTGCACTACAAGAAAGACATAGAAGCTCTTGAAAAAGTTCAAAGAAGGGCAACTAAATTGATACCTTGTATGAAAGGTAAAAGTTATGATAGACTTAAGGCACTCAATCTATTTAACCTTAGCAAACGGAGACTTAGGGGGGATTTGATTGAGGTTTTTAAATTCCTAAAAGGGATTAACAAAGTGAAATACCAAAGATTGTTTAAGATAAGTGGGGTCAGCAGAACAAGAGGCCACAGGTGGAAATTAGTTAAAGGCAAATTCCGCACAGATATTAGGAAGTTTTTCTTTACACAGAGAGTTGTCAGTGCCTGGAACAGCTTGCCAGGTTGGGTAGTAGAGGCAGAAACACTTGGGCTATTCAAGTCCAGACTAGATATAGTACTATATACTCTTTAAATTAGGACATGACGAGCCTAGATAGGTTGAACGTCCCGTTCTCATCATTATGTATTCTTATGTTCTTATGTTCTTATGTTAGCAAGATGATCAGTAGGAGAACGAGTAGTAGAAACTATGCAGGTTATCCTGGGTAAGGGCATTTTCCAAGCAGATAATGTGAATGTTGTGAATATGAATATGACCGTATGAATAACAGTAAAATGATAAATTATTTGTAACGGTTGCATTTTTCCTCCCAGAAAATCTGTGCTGTCCTCCATAAGGATGTCTATCCTGCGATTAAGCTTTGGGAATTTTTCCAAGTCAGTGTGGACAAGGTCGTGGAGGAGTTTCAGGAGCTACTTCAAAGCGGTGAGCACCCCACTTCATCACACACATCACCCACATCACACACATCACACACATCACCCACATCACCCTCCATCACCCTCCATCACCCTCCATCACCCACATCCATCACCCTCCATCACCCTCCATCACCCACATCACCCCACATCACACACATCACACACATCACACACATCACACACATCACCCACATCACCCACATCACTCCACATCACCCCACATCACACACATTACACAAGGAAGGTGTGATGGATACAGGTCAGAACATTACATGACAGTATGATCGCAATACTCGTAAGGTAAAGTCAGACTTTGTCTCTGAAATAATATTTCTTTCTGTCGTCTCCCCAGGCGACGCGGTGACTGTTGAGCCAGACGGCCTGGTCGAGGCCGAGCTGAAGGTCATCCAGGACCCTGAGTACAGGCGGTTTGGCTGCACCGTGGACATGAGCGCTGCCCTGCAGGCCTTTGTCCCAGACGGGTGCGAGCCTCGCCGTGGAGCGCTGACACACTGTGCACCGCAGTCACCCCAGATCGCACACATCAGCCGAGCACACGTGCACCACGGCGCTGGGAATGTTTGTTTTGTAGACCAGGGGTCATGCACAGTCAGGGTCAGGGTCCATTTCGGGACTGTGAAGCCATTTGGGGCGGTCGTGTGAGAAAATTGAACCAGTAGAGTAAAAATGTCAGGAAGCTGAAATGCCTGCACTTTGTGGGGCACACCTCACACACCTCTACCTTCTTAAAGCAGCCTTATTCAGAAACATGAGATACCCACATGTTATCAAAAGGGAATCATGTTTTAACCTTTAAGGGTGATGTCTAATTCTGAAGAAAAAAAACCCAGAGGACTAAACATAGATTTAAACTTAGCCTGCCATCATCAGATTTCTAATATTAACAGACACTACATATTCCACCTGCTTTATTAGCTACCTTTACCACATCACATTTGAAGTTATAATACTCTAGGTTTGAAAATCTGGAAATCAACAATGTTGTCAAATTAAAAGATAAACATATGCATGTGCAGCGGTATGCACAGGGTAACAAAACATTGCAGGTGGAGGAAACGTAATGTGCCCCCACACTGTTTCAGTTCTCCCAGTGACATATTTGCATCCAAACAAAGAGGTTTGTAACCTTCACAGTCTTTGTTGGGTTACACTGGGAGGTCACTGGGAGCATTGAAACAGTGTGCAGGTACATTCCTTTGTCTGGCTCGCTTGATGTCGTGTTGGGTATTATGCTCACAAAGGCAAGATTGCCGAAGTGCGTCAGTAGGCCACTGCAGTAGTATAAAATAAACAAATGATTTTGAATTTGTGTGAGTGTTGGCCATTTATCTTTTTATTGCATTATTTTTCCTCTAATCAACCCCCCATGGCTAGAATCACTGACTCCACACAGGCATTACTCTTTTGGTCGACTTCCTCATAAGAATTGTCCAAATGATAGCCAAGAAGCGTTGTTTCCTTGGATGCAATGGCACCTGCTTGTGTCAGAAAACCTCACAGATCCCCCACACGCGAATGTGTAAAAATTAATCACTGTAAAGCTCGGCCAGCACATCTAAGGCTGCAGCGGAGAGGCCCTATCCCTATTCCCGTCCCTGACCGCGGTCCGCTCTGCGCTGACTCGTCCTCCTTTTGCAGGGACGGCCCGGCGGCCATCGAGCAGTGCTGCGACCGCCTCAGGAAGAAGCTGGAGGAGATGAACGAGGAGCGCTGCAGGGAGACTCACTACCACCAGGAGCAGGTGAGCTGGCCCCGCCCATCTCAAGCATGGCCCTGCATCAGTTACATGCCGCTGTTAAGCTGCCACTGCTCAGGGTTTTCAGATGGCCCATCCTGCTGTAGCCCTGGTGTCGGTGACGTGGCACACCCCACGGCCTGGTGTTTAGTCCTGGCTGTGCCAACGCAGGGTGGTGGCAGGCAGCACTGCAGGACGGTGCATAATCAGCCATAGCACCGCCCCAAGGGAGGAGGGCTTTAGTCAGCAGGGTTTTCCCCTTTCCCCTGCTCCTCTGGTTGATTGGGTGCCTGCAGTCTGCCTTCACCAGCTGTGCATGAAGTGTTAGCTCCAACTCCAAATAAAAAGTGTCTTTTTTAACGGATCCTCCTCCCACTCAGGCTGCCAACTGCACACTGGGAAGTGTAGCTTATGAACGACTCGCTGGCCATGGACCCAAGTTAGGCCCTATTACAAGGAAAAACCCTTTGGTAACAAGGTTGGTGCATTCTATAGAATGTGAAGTGCAAGCTTACAATTATTTTAAAAGCTTTAACTGAAACAAGTTTAAATTTCACAGTTTAAATTTGTATGTTTTCATTCCCATTATTCATCTTATATTTAAATGTAAAAAAAATTGCAATGTTTGTGACCAACACTACACTACTTTTTGTGTGAGATGTTCATTCATTCAAATTTATTGTCCAAATTACACTCATTTGCAGCATCGTAATTGTACAAAGGGAATATTGATGGGGGGGGGGTTATCCTGTATTTAGAAAACTCATTTTGTGTACTCATACCAATATGTGTATTGCAGTTTATACATTCCAATATTTGTTATTGTGGATTACTTGTGTGCTGGAACTGTTTATTTCACTATGTTTTAATTCTATTCCGTCCAGGTATTTCACCTTCCCGTTTGAGGAGATGACTCTGGAACAGGAACTCCTGCTGATTGACGAGCCTGACCATGCGTGTCACTTCCTGGCCCACAACGGCTGGGTGATGGCAGACGATCCCTTGCGGAACTTTGCCGAACCAGGTCTCCCCTTTCCCACATTCACTACCAAATTTACTTTAATGTTTTGTGTTTTCTGCAAGCTGGAGCAAGTGATTGGGGCTCTTAAGGTTTGGGTTAATGCTGAAGTGTAATACCAAATAATAAGTGCATGTGTTCAATATTGAGCACAGTACATACATGACAAGGGCATTCATAGAAAGTAGTAGATTATTAAATGGCAATTGACACAGGGATTGTCAGCCTTGTGCCAATGTCTAAGTATAGGTATCAGCCTTTACGTGCTTATACCTGTTACTTAAAATTGGAAAAGGCTTTTGGCCACTGTGTATAGCTACATTATTTCTTATACTTGTACTGGCTATATTGCTAATCTTGATTCTGATTCTTGATTCTGGATACAACAACTATATATATTAACAGTATATATTAACTGTGAGTATTCAAGAAAACCATAGCATTAGTGTGCTTGATTAACGCACAAATAACTCAAGACTTGGACAGCTAAAACAATGATGTATGGGATCTTCAATTTTACTCTTGTATTGTAACATTTAAATGGTTAGACTTAGTCATCCAAATTTGCTTTGGTTGGAAACTGGCTCAGGCCTAAATGACTAAATCAGTTTGGTGGTTCCAGGAGCCAATCAACCCCTGATTGAGAAGTGCCTCTAAAATCCTCATGACCGGGAAACCCCAGAACCAAGTGAAGCCGCTTTTACCCAATGCTGCATTAATACCATGAGGTGGCACTACAGGGCAGGGGAAGGCCTGATTCTTTGCGCGGTCCCATCCTAGGCTGTCACTCCAGTCCACACCTTACCGTTGGTTACAACAGTTTGATGGTTCACACGTTACCGATGGTTCCCCCAGGTTCCAACGTTTACCTCAGGCGGGAGCTGGTGTGCTGGGGCGACAGCGTCAAGCTTCGCTACGGCGACAAGCCGGAGGACTGCCCCTACCTCTGGGCTCACATGAAGAAGTACACAGAGATCACGGCCAAAAACTTCAATGGAGTGCGTCTGGACAACTGCCACTCCACCCCTCTCCACGTGGCTGAGGTACACCTGTACTTCTATGATTTTACCTCTCAAAAATAAATAAAACACATGATCATAGGTATCATACAAAGGCCTTCTATGGCCATTTTTTGTAGTCTTTAATTTTTTCCCCTAATTTTTAGAAAGTTCTCAAACGGCCCTGTCTACTGTAAATGTCTCATAACTCAACAGACAATACAATTGGTTCATAACCCCATGTGACTAAATCATTATCTTATGTAGGTGAATATAAAAAAATTTTTTTTTATGGAACCTACAAGGTTTTTGGGCAACAGTGCCGGATGATAAAAATGAAATAATATAAACAAATGCATTAAAAAGTCAAGTGGAAAAAGTGCCCAGTGTACAGTTACAGATGACATTTGAAACCCAGTATGGATTGTGGGGACCTCACCCTCTAACACTGCACAAGTAAAAATAGACATGTGCACAGGTTAGAAGGCTTACGTCATCCTGACTGCCTGAAAGAGTTGAGACAGAGTTCACATTTTTTAACAGTTCCAATTTGAAAAGTGATTACAGTCGGTCACACTTCATACTTCAAATTATGTAAACATTTTTTTTTTTTTTATGTTTCTAATTTTAATTTATGTATGTATTTATTTAGCTTTATGTAGCTGATGCCCTTTTCCATAAGTGCATAGGCATGACACACAGGTAGCTTTACAATAATATCCTCCACAATGATTTGATCCAAGTCCCAGTATTACGAGGCAATGTGTGCTGAATATCAATGTGTGTGTGTGTGTGTGTGTGTAACATGCTGTTTGATAGTTGTGCGCTGTGTAATGGGCTTTGCTGGATTGCGTTGGGGGAGGGGCTACCACTCACGGTAACCCGCGTTGCGCTCCGCAGGAGATGCTGGCCGCGGCCAGGGCAGTCAGGCCCAATCTGTACGTGATCGCTGAGCTCTTTACAGGCAGCGAGCTGATTGACAATGTCTTTGTAAACCGGCTGGGAATAACCAGCCTCATCAGAGGTACTGGACCACAGTGACTACGGAAACACAGCTTGGAAGTGCAAGTGCAGGCATGGTGTTAAATCTTGTTTGTCTTTTTTTCCTTTATCTTTTTTTATTTTCTCCCGGCCCCCCTTGCCCCTTCAATATTGGCTTATTGTATGTGCCACCGCCCCCTTTCCCCGCTTATTGTCACGGATCTATTTAAATGCCCATTCCTCAATTATTATACTCTCTCTGTTCACTCATTTCAATACTTTTGTATTTTTCATATTTCATTTTTGATCTCCTCCCTCTCCACCTAATTATTATTATTTTTTTTTTATTTTTTTTTTTTTTATCTGCCACCACCCCTCTGCCCTTTTTTCTGTGTTTTTATTGGTTTGCGGCATGGCTTTTGCGCTTGTGCATGCTCATCCCCTCATTGGCTCCTGCCTGGTCCTCTTGCTTCTTGCTCCTCCTGGCTTAACCCCGTGCTGTCTGGCTCCCCGGCTCGCTCGCTTTCCCGCGCGCCCGGCTTCAGTTCATGCTGGATGCGGCTCGTACTGTGAGGCCAGACCTGTATGCGGTGGCCGAGCTGTTCACCGGGAGCGAGGACCTGGACAATGTCTTTGTGAACAGGCTTGGCATTGGCTCCCTCATTAGAGGTAGGACGAGTGCGTGAAAAGGAACGGTGCGCCAGCTGGAACGTACGCGGCTTAAGTTCCCCAGGAAAACCGACAGAGTTATCGATGGGAGAGCAAGGCTGCAGAATCCCCCTGTAATTTGTGGAGCTGCCACATCACATCATTTTGTCTGAACAAAGACGTCGGTCAAATGGGAATTTTAAATGCTTTTAACCTTTAGACATCAGTAAATATCATATATATCTCAAATATTCAGAACAAAATATTTATTTCAAAAGTATTCTTATGTGATTATAGGTTTAGGTGTTTCATCACAAATTCTTTGTGATATTTTAACTCTGCAGATGCTGGTAAAATGTGAAAGTACTCTTGCAGATCCCTACAGAGAATTTGACCCAGGTCTGGTTTGAGTGAATCGAAAGACTTTGCCTTCCATCGCAAAGTGTTTAAACTCAGTGGGTCACTGGTTACATGTGAGTAGCTCCACCCATTTTGGGGTGAAGCTCCGCCCACCTCCTGAACAGAACCCTTCTACTGAAGGCACAGAGGCAGCCAGTAGCATTTTGCCACAAGTTAATGTATTCACCTTGATTTCACTGTATTTATTTTTGCATGAAGACTGGGAGTATGAAAAACACATTAATCTGAGCCAGAGCGTGCCAGTTGAAAATGTCAGTATGCCAACTGAATGTGCTTTTCATACTCGATACCCAGAGTGTGCCAGGGTGATGTTTCATTCTGTATATCCGGGATGTGACACACGAATGTACATTTTGTTCTGTATAACCAGTTTGCCAGGGGAATGAATACTTTGTTCTGTATATCTAGAGTGTGCCAGGTGAATGCGTTTTCTGTATATCCAGAGTGTGCATGCACTGTCCATTAATAAACCCGAATGAGAGGTGAAACTGGTACATTCCCCCTCCCTCTCCCATAGAGGCGATGAGTGCTGGGGACAGTCACGAGGAGGGGCGGCTGGTGTACCGCTTTGGGGGTGAGCCCGTGGGCGCTTTCGTCCAGCCCAGCCTCCGGCCCCTGGTGCCCAGCATCGCCCACGCCATGTTCCTGGATGTCACCCATGACAACGAGTGCCCTATTCAGGTCTGTCACCTGTGTGACAAACTGTTCATTGCAGTGTTTGATCATGTGACATCTAAACACAGTGGTGTACACATAGTGCTCATAGTGTACATCTCTGAAGTCTTTTGGAAACTATTTATGTGCTGTCATTAATAAAGTTGGACAACAGTGCCATCAGCAGGCACCAGCCGGTATTACAAACCAAATGCTTGAGTTACAATGGAAAGATGGCCTTGGTAGCCTTTCACAACCTCACCCCAAAAAGGACCTAATGGTGCAGGTGGGAATCTCTTATTTACTGATCCAGTCTCTTTGACACCCATTTTGTATATATTTTTTGCAGATCCGCTCTGCCTACGACTCCCTCCCGAGCTCTGCTATCGTCTCCATGGCCAGCTGCGCGACAGGCAGCACTAGAGGTTATGATGAGCTCGTGCCCCATCAGGTACGGAAAAACTGCACGCACGCGTCCTGTATAGTTTCTCAGGGGCTAGAGGCCCCTTACAAGACAACAGCAAGAGCATTGATTTAGGAAAATATTCAGTGGCTTTGTCTTTATATTATGAGGAAATGGTGCTTTCAAGTTAAGTGCTTGGGTAGGTATTGACACAACATTTTAAAGATCTCATGTGGGCCTTAGTTTCTCCAAATTGTGATAGAGCACACTTCCATGACTGCTAGCTTAGTACCGAGATTTTCCGTTTGTCATTGGTAATCAATGTAAAAGTGTAAAGGTAAGTCACAAATAGAATGGAGTGCCGTTTCGTTAAAACAAATGAATGAAATGTGGAACGTGGGCAAAAGGGCTTGGCTCAAAGGTGCATTGTATGCCATCGTGGTAGTTGTAGTTGTCATGGATACTGTGGTGTTGGGGAGAGTGGGGAAAATGTTGCCTCATCCCGTCCCGTCCAAGATCTCGGTGGTGAAGGAGGAGCGCTTCTACACCAAGTGGAACGCGGAGGCCGAGGCGTCTGACGTGGGGGAGGTGAACATGAAGAGCGGCATCATCGCCGGCAAGCTGGCCCTCAACCGTCTGCACCAGGAGCTGGCGGCCAAGGGCTTCATCCAGGTGAGAGAGCCCCTCCTCCTCCCCAAGTGCCGCGCGTGTCACCGCACCCCCTCTGCGTGGCCCCCCTCTAACCGCACCCCCACCCCCACCCCCACCTCTCGTGCCGGCTGCAGGTGTACGTGGACCAGGTGGATGAGGATATCGTGGCCATCACCAGGCACTGCCCCAGCACGCATCAGTCGGTGGTGGCTGTGTCCCGAACAGCATTCCACGACCCCAAGAACCACCGCTACAGGGACGAGGCACCACCCATGTTCATACCAGGTAAGGTAACCCCTCCCCCCTGCTAAGCCTGTTTTTTTTACAGACCATGCCAGTCAAGTAGACGGTCTTTGCAGCTCTTTGAAATTAGCAATTGTTTTGTTTGTCTCTTTGTTTGTTTTGCGAATCTTACTAGATTTTTACAAAATTAAGAAATGAACACTTTGGCATTTTCAGCAAAAATTCATTCCAGGAGTTCGTAGACATTCCGAGAAACATTATTGGTGTCCCAGAATCATGCCATCCTGTAATAAAGATTTCCATTTCATAACCAATGATTTTGAAGAATAAGCTAGTCGTGTGCTAGTCCCAGAATTGGCCTGGCCTGGGCATAATTCCATAGCTTGTGAAGTAATTCCTCTTTTGTGAAGTTAAACAATTAAGCCCACATCTCCGTATGAGGTCAATATCATGACTTGCACTTGTAGAATGTGTAACATTTATATCAAGTTGTAACTTGAAATGTATACTAAGCTTTAGGCTGTTAAGTACAGTGTTTGACCCAAAGTCAGAGCATGTAGTTGGATGTACCAGGCCTATGCATGGTCAGGGTGAGAAGGTTCATTTATAAATGTTTTTTATGTCCAACCAAACACTGAGTTTCCGTGAGTTGAATCTTCTCAGGAACACCTTAGGTGTAAAAAAAAAAAAAAAAAAAAAAAAAAAATAAAAAAATGTTCCCCCAATATTATTCTGGATTGCTGAAAATGTTTTATTTGCTTTTCACCAAGTCGGAAGCAAGCTCAGGTTTCATTTTGGAGAGTGCGTACAAAAACCCAGGTCGTAAACAAACAACTGGCTCCACTCCTCCCGCAGGCAAAATCGAAGAGGTGGTGCTGGAGGCGCAGACGGTCGAAAGGCATGCTGGGTCGTACGAGAAAGACGAGAAGAGCATTAACGGCATGCCTGAGTACACCGTGGAGATCACAGAGCACATCCAGGTACAGCACCACCCTTACCTGTAATTATCCAGCCAACAACCCGGGGTCTTTTATTACCCGTAAAGCATTTCTGCGCTTTTATTGTGGGGAAGTGCAGAGGAGGATCCAATTTCCACACACAGGCTTGCATTGTTTGCTTATTGCCTGTTGTTTTGAGTCCCGGTTGAATAGCATTCAGTATACACAGGGGGTATACAAATGAGTTCTCATTTGGGGATTAAGGCCTTGACAACCGCAGAACACCGAAGGCTCAGCTAACCCTGATTAATTTCGCAGAGACTGCATGCATTTCCTGGTGTTGTACTGGTGTGTTATCCCTGTTTAACACTGTTTAACACAGTGTGTGGTCTCTGTCTAGTGCTGTGCGGAGGCCCATCTCCACTGGGAAATATAACAATAACTGAAACAGAAATAATAAATTAAATTCTTATAAATTCCCAACAACCTTTTTATCGCTGTACACACCTGTCAGTCAACACACATGTGCTTCCCGCAGTGCACAGCAGTGATTGGTTAAACATGTTTGATCATTGGAGATGTGTTTTGATAACGTTCTGAGAGTGATATGAACGGTATCTATCATCATCACAGCAGTTCATTATTATAGTTATCGCTTTCTTGATTTTCATCCTTGTTTCTGTTGTCATGGTTCTAGTTCCTAGTGGGGATGGGCCTTAAACACTGTGTTACGCCTGTGTAAAGTTGTGTCATCTTTGCGTAACACTGTGTAATGGTGTGTTGTCTCTAACGCAATGAAGCTGAAGGACAGCAGGATCGTGAAGCAGGCGGATGTGACGTCAAAGGGCAGCAGCGAGTTTGTGCAGGAGATCGTGTTTGAGAAACTGACCCCCGGGAGCGTGATAGCGTTCAGGTAATCTGTGTTTTATAGTTACCCTTCGGTGCCAAACAGCCACGTGTAGTATTTTGATAAAATTATGTCCACCTCATCAATTGATTTCATGTCATTTTTAGAATTACAGTAATATTGCCATTTGGGAAACACCCCTATACATGGTGACCAAATGCAACAAATATGCAAGGAATGAAACACAGTTTAGATACAAACAAACAAGCTGATGGGCTGTATGTACAACAAAACAACGAGTTCTGATAAAAATGTGTTCTATGACCTAAGAGGATGAAAAGAAGGAATGACCAAACGGGTTGCCTGAGGTGTCCTCTGGCCGAGTTTCAGAGAGAGAAATAAAAGTAGAAAAACTGTAAAAGGGTAAGAGAAATAAAACTAACGAAAACAGTAGTGTCTGAGGCACAGTAACTGTAACAAAACAATAACCATAATAAAAATTGTTATTCTTATTATCAGTCCGCTGCAGTATGGGGCTCCGGCAGATCAGCCGAGCGCGGCCTGGCCTTAGGACCTTATCGGCCGTACATAATGTCCCCCCTCCACGTGGACTCTAAACGCAAAAGCATTGTTACAGAGTCTACGGTCACAGTGCTTTATCGGGCAATTCTGTGCTTTTCAGCATTTTGAAGTTTGAGCCGCCCAACCCAATCTAACCACCCCCCCCACCTGTACAGGGTGAGTCTGGACCCCAAGGCCCAGGAGCTGGTGGGCGTGCTCAGGAACCACCTGATCCAGTTCAGCCCCCACTACAAATCCGGCAGCCTGCCTGACAGCAAGGCCCCAGCTATACTCAAGAAGCCATTGACATCGTAAGTAAAAACCCCACTCCATGAACTTAAGAACATAAGAATACATAATGATGAGAACGGGCCGTTCGGCCCATCTAGGCTCGTCATGTCCTAATCTAAAGAGTATCTAGTACTATATCTAGCCTGGACTTGAATAGCCCAAGTGTTTCTGCCTCTACTACCTGACCTGGCAAGCTGTTCCAGGCATTGACAACTCTCTGTGTAAAGAAAAACGTCCTAATATCTGTGCGGAATTTGCCTTTAACTAATTTCCACCTGTGGCCTCTTGTTCTGCTGACCCCACTTATCTTAAAAAATCTTTGGTATTTCACTTTGTTAATCCCTTTTAGGAATGTAAAAACCTCAATCAAATCCCCCCTAAGTCTCCATTTGCTAAGCTTAAATAGATTTAAGTGCCTTAAGTCTATCATAACTTTTACCTTTCATACCAGGTATCAGTTTAGTTGCCCTTCTTTGGACTTCTTTCAAGAGCTTCTATATCTTTCTTGTAGTGCGGTGCCCAGAACTGCACACAGTATTCTAAGTGAAGATATCTGATGAGACATGCCCGTTCTATGCCATATTATAATGTGGTGTGTCTATCCCATAATGTATTCTGGTATATCAGTCTGGCCAATACTACAGTGTTGTACAGGGGTCCCCATTCCTGGTCCTAGAGGACTCACAGGGTCTGCTGTTTTTTTTTTTTTAACCTTAAAGTCAGCAACCAATTTTACACCCAATAAACTAGGTGTGGAATGTTCATTGGTAAATGAAAGCAGTTGATTGCACGGTTGAGTGCTGAGAAACAGCCGGCATGCCCTGCAGCCCTCCAGAGCCACGGGTTTGAGAGGCCTGATGCAGTAAGTCTGTCCCAGTATCTTTGTTAAGATGCTGACTCTGTTTCCCTCTGGGCCACAGCATCATGTCCAGGCTGACGCTGGCCGACATGAACGTGCTGCTGTTCTGCTGCGACACCGAGGAGCAGGAGGAAGGCGGGGGCTGCTATGCGATCCCCTCCTGGGTGGCTCTGAAGTACGGTGGCCTTCAAGGTACAGTCTCGGTGGAACGGGCACCAAGCAACATTCCGGAATGTTAGGGAGAGTCACGTGAACGAAAAACAGAAGCTGTTTATTGCCTGTATTTAGCTGTTAACGGAGCACTTTGCAGTTAGATTGAATTGAGCCACACACTTTGAAGTGGTTATTTGTCATGAAATCATTATGTATGCATTCTCTCCTCCCAGGCTTCTTGTCGGTGATGGCGGACATTCGCGCGAAGAATGATTTGGGCCACCCCTTCTGCGACAACCTGAGGCAAGGAGATTGGATGATCGACTACGTGAGCAACCGCCTGGTGTCCCGTGGGGGCGTGCTGGGAGAGGTGAGCGAGATCCCCACACCCACAGCCCGCACGTGCACCCCTCTGTGGAAATCAGCCAATCGCATTGAAGCAGCTTTTAGCACAGATTCCCTAGAGTCCAGGGGTGTCAAACTCATTCCACCGAGGGCCGAGTGTATGCAGGTTTTTGTTGCAACCAATGCACTACAACAGGTGATTTCAATTAGGTCCCTCCCTTGGTAGAAGAAGTGTGCTAATTAGTTAAATCACCTGGTGTAGTGCATTGGTTGCAACAAAAACCTGCATACACTCGGCCCTCAATGGAATGAGTTTGACACCTGTGCGCCTAGACTAACCAGATTGTAAGCTCCATATTCTTAACACTGAAAGACTGTACTGTTGCAGCTGAGACGTGAAGGGGCGTGACCAAGGTGGCAGTGGCCGTTTTGTCCTTGGGCACCTCTTTTCATGAGTATTCATAAATATGTAACACAGCACTGGAAACTCCTGTTACTAACTGAAACCTCCTGCAGTTAGTAAGCAGAGAGGATGACACAGGCGATGACCATCTGGTTAGTGAATTGGAATCTGTGTTACCCCTGAGCAGTGGTGATGTCATAATAAATTGTTGGTACAGGCAAACATCTGGTTTGTTTATGGAATCTGTGGTTTGGTTCTTTCGCTAGGCCTCTCCACATTCACACGCTGACATTGCCTTTTTCCCGCAGGTGGGGGAGTGGTTGCAGGCCATGTTCGGGTACCTCAAGCACATCCCACGCTACCTCATCCCCTGCTACTTTGACGCCATCCTCGTGGGGGCGTACACCACCGCTCTGGACGCCACTTTTAACGGAATGTCAAGGTGGGGTTTACGTGCACGACTACGCACGTTTACTCGACAGTGCAGACCGCTGTCATTCACAGTGTGCACTGCGTGTTAGTTGAGCTTGCATTTCAATGGAGCAGAAAGCTTTAAATATAAAGTATTTCAGTACCGTGTGAAGAAATGGTGTGGTTTTGTGAGTTTTGAATGACTACACGCTGGAGAAGACTTTAAGGCTGTGTGCACACGGGGTATAATGCTTTAATATATTTAAATGAAATAATAGGAACTGCAGCTGCTTAATTGCAGTAACCTTAGTCCTGCTTCACTAACAATACTCCGATTTCGCAGGTTACTGTGGAACACCATACGTTCGTGTCCTATGCCTTTGCAGTAACAAGTGAACATCGACAAGGAGCATTACAGTGTTATGCTACTTGATGTCTAAAATGAAATATCTCTGATTGATTGCATCTTTGCTCACTTGTAGTTTATAATGTAATGGACAATATCATCAACACTGCCATAAGTCATAGAAACATTGCTACTGGTTCTACTACCGGGACTTTGGCAAATGAAGTTTCTTGTTTACCTTTCTAGTTGTGTTACTTGCTCATTCTCTGTGACTGACCTCTGTTTGGGGACCTCAGTTTTGTCCAGAACGGGTCGACCTTCGTGAAGCTCCTGGCCCTGGGGTCGGTGCAGATGTGTGGAGTGGGCCGCGAACCCGCCCTGCCGCCCCTGTCCCCCAACCTGGAGGACGTGCCGTACCGCCTCAACGATGCCACTGGACAGAAGGAGCAGTGCTGTGTCTCCCTGGCTGCAGGTCAGTCAGTCAGACAGACAGGCATGCCATGTCCCACGCATGTACTCCCCAGCATGCACATGGCTCTGCTATTACACACTCACCTTAGGTCCAGATTCAATCAACATTTGTCCTTCATGATTTTGAGTCTTGCTTTTTTTTTTTTTTTTTTTACACAAACACAATTTTTTCCATAAAGTTTGATGATTGTTGAACTTGCCAAACTGTGAAGAACACAATTTGCCAAAAATGAGGTGTTAAGGACTAATGTTGATTTAATCCAGGTTTTTGTGTGAAGTTGAAAACAGAACAGAATGAGCCTAGTGGTAAAACGTTGTTACTGCAGTTGGGAATAAGAACAAATACAGTTTTTATAGCAGTTTCGTTGGTTGCCACAGCCAAAAATTAAATTGGAAATTGCAGTAATAAGTTCTCTTTGCAGCTTCAAAAGTGATGTCTTGATTTTGTCTTCTCATTGAACCACACAGTTTTTTTGTCTTTTTAACACCCATGTCTGCCCATCCGTCTCCTCTCTCTTTTAGGTCTTCCTCATTTCTCTTCTGGAATCTTCCGCTGTTGGGGGCGGGATACTTTCATTGCCCTGCGGGGCCTGATGCTGGTCACTGGGAGACACCTGGAGGCCAGGTAAGAGTTCAGCTCAGCAAGCATTGCGTGTTTCCATTACACTGATGCAAATACGCGTACGTTCAGCGCAAATAGGCGTACATTCAGCACGTGGACTCTAAAACTCCTCCAGACAAGCAGAGTTAAGGAAGCCGACACTCTCAGTTATACAAGACCTGCTGTTTTTAGTCAATACTGTTGCTCCACATTAACTCTCGAGGGTAGACTCCTAGTACCTTTTAATATACAAATAGCCCTGATTTTGAATCTCGCCAACTCGCATAAAGTCCAGCATGGATGTTCAGATGTTTCATATAAACTTACAGCCTGTTCACATCCAAATCCAAATGACAACCTTCATTATGCACTAAGTACTTTCTCGTCACTCTATCTGGATGAGAACCATACACACAGATGGGCTTAATACAATTATTTGATTGTCCTAATTTGCATGGTATATTTTCATACATTAATTAAGGTTTCTCTGGTAGTGAAAATCTTCTTTCCCCCACATGCTTTCTCCTACAATTTTATTTGTCTTGTGTCTTGTGTCAAGTTTCCTGTCTCCAATGAAAGAGCTACACTCACCCATCCAAGTCAGTTGAAGGGTACAGAAGCAAATGTATCAAATTTGCCCTCCAGTGTTTTGTTGAGGAAAAACTCAACATTTTTCTTCATTGGCCCCCAGTGGTAGAATCAACCTGTAACCATCGAAAATTGCAGAATCGCTAGAATTTTACGGCGCAAAGGAAAAACCTATTCAAACTTCACCTTACTTCCCATGCACTTAGCACCAACGTCTGATCACTCCGTCATTAAGTGGGCTCTGACAGTGTAATATATCCAGAATGTGTGGAGGAGAACAGGAAGAGTGTATCTGCAGCTCTTGTTGTCTTGCTCCTGCAGGAACATCATCTTGGGCTTCGCAGGGACCCTGAGACACGGGCTCATCCCCAACCTGCTGGGCCAGGGAGTCAGCGCCAGGTTCAACTGCCGCGACGCCGTGTGGTGGTGGCTGCAGTGCGTCCAGGACTACTGCAGCCTGGTGCCCAACGGCACCGAGATCCTCCAGTGCCCCGTGTCCCGCATGTATCCCACTGACTACTCCAAGCCCCAAGGGCCCGGGGTTGTGGTGCGTTCCTGGAAAATCCTGCTCGGGGTGGAATAATCAGTACCCTTTTTACAGTACTTTTAAACCAGGGAACAGCCATTACAGTGCTAAGAGTCCACAGTCATGCCGGGGTACTGCGTTTGTTTAGTGCCTTTCATCTCAGGATCTCAAAGTGATCTACATTGAAGGGAGGGGGGGAACTTCACATCAAACACCACCAAGGTGTAGCACTCACCTGGGCGAGGTATGGAAGCCAGTTTGTTCCAGAGCGCTAACCACTCTGCATTTCTTCTAAATGCCACTTATGTGTTGGCTGCTGCAGTATATTTAAATCGGCCTCAAAGGCCATCGTCTTTGGTCAAACCAAACACTTTTGAATGGGTCTTATGCTGTGCTGTTTACTAAACGGCCACAGGCAGCATAATAAGGTAGTGTCATAATCCCCTACTCCCTACCTGTGTACAGGTGTGAAATGTTGATATCAGGGTGAGCGAGTGCTCATGGGAATGCTCTGTGATTGGCTCATTTCTGTGTTCCCCCCACAGGATGAGCCCCTGTACGAGGTCATACAGGAGGCCATGCAGAGACACGCTGAGGGGATCGAGTTCACGGAGAGGAACGCCGGACCACAGATCGACCGCAACATGCAGACCCAAGGTGAGCCCCAACCCGCAATGACCTGCAATGCACAAAACGGTCACATTCATTTCTACATGTCCTCATTTTAAAATTATTATTATAAAGTTATTGGTGCAGAATTGATTCTCTGCTTCTTTGTGAACATTCACCTGTCTTTTGTTTCTTTGTTTCCTGTCAGGGTTCAACGTGGTGGCGAAAGTTGACCTGGACACTGGCTTTGTGTCTGGAGGGAATAGGTTCAACTGCGGGACATGGATGGACAAAATGGGAGAAAGTGAAAAAGCTGGCAACATGGGTATCCCGGCAACACCCAGGTGAGGCCCAGCTGCAAACTTCCTAAACGTCCTGGCTCACGTCCTTAGTAGGCCCCCCCATTCAGTCTGTCTGTCCCAGGTAGACCTCTTGGGACAGCAAGGGATCGCTTTATGGTTACCCAGAGCTGCATTGCTTAAACTTTACACAGGGTTCCCACACACCAAGTCCTTAAATAAAAATAAAATCAAGGACTTAAGAAAATTCTAACATTTTGACAGTTCTAAATTATCATTAATTTATTTATTTATTTGTTCGCGAGTGATTTTGGCAAACATGTAGAAAACCTTCATTTTGTGCCAGAACGCTCACCACACACAGTGGCTGAGGTAGAGAGGGGAGAATTATTTAATCAATGAAACTGGCTGGATGAATAGGTGGCTAGATTGAGAGAGACAGTTTTGGGGATCTAGCCAGGATGTATGAGAAATGTTGGCACCTTATTTACATGTTGTATATATTATATGTATACAGCTACAAGGAAGTTGGGTCAACTGACTTCAATTAGTGTGAGGAAGCTGTGATCAGAAGGTTATAGGTTCAGATCCCCACTGGGGCCACATATACTGAAAATGTATGCATTCACTACTGTAAGTCGCTTTGGATAAAAGCGTCTGCTAAATAGCGTATATATTATTATTATTATTATAGATCCCAGATAAGGCACTGCTGTCGTCTTGAGCACAGCTTCTCAGCCTGAATTGCTTTGGCAAAATTCCTGAAGCAATTTAGGCATTCAAAAGGAGCAACAGAATTCTCACGCTCAAAATGTAGTGCAGGTGCAGTACACAGAATTGTAACCCCAAACTCTGGAGATGTCCCCGTGACCCCACACAGAGATGCAGCGTGAAGGTGGGAGATGAGGGGGAAGCAGGATGGTGGTTCCTGACCCCCCCCTTGTGTGGTTTCAGGGACGGTGCGGCGGTGGAGATCGTGGGCCTCAGCAAGTCGGCAGTGTCCTGGTTGACCGAGCTCTATGAGGACGGAATCTTCCCCTACGCCGCAGTCACGGTCCTGCGAGGCGGTCAGTGTCCAATGGTCACACTTCACATGTTCTTTACATTTTAGCCATTTGCGCAGACGCTCAAATCCAGAGCGACTTTAGACTGCAACCTTCTCAGTGCAGCTGTCACACTGTAAATATGTGAACATGAAACCCAGGACAAGTGTTTGGTTGGATGTGCTGGGGCAAGCTTCTTTTTGCAGTCCTACAGTTTGTCTTGGTATCTGTTTCGGATAATCAGTGACTCTTTTCTTCTTCTTCTTCAGAAACGTAAAATGAATGTCTACAATTTGAGGTTAGACTTTTCTGGAAATAAACAAAAAAAGCATTGAATTGGTGTGTGTAGAAAGCACACATCCCAGGACAATAGGCCTGAGAACATAGATTTATACATATTTAGTACATCCAAAACTTTCCCTGTGTTTAATTGTATTAAAGAAGATCACAAAGTGCTCACAAACTGTTACCTTGTTACATTTGCCACTGTGTAACCAAAATTTGTCTTTAATTAGATTCTCTTTTATGTTCTTGGTTTAAGCATTCTGGTCATCTTGTAACACAGTTTTGAATGAAATCGGTCTATTCTGTTCTGGTGTTTTCAGTTCCAAGTCCCTTTTTTTGCCTTGTCTGCCAAACAAACAAACAAATGTTGAAAACAAATAAATATGAATTAACTTTCACTTCTTCCTAACATCTGAAGGCACATGTTTCCGCCGCAGGCAAAGAAGTTTCATGGTCCTACGAGGCCTGGAACAACCTGATACAGGAAAACTTTGAGAAGATGTTCTACGTATCACATGACCCCAGTGACCCCAATGAGAAGCACCCGGAACTGGTCCACAAGCGGGGGATCTACAAGGACAGCTATGGGGCCTCCAGCCCCTGGTGCGACTACCAGCTGCGGCCAAACTTCACCATCGCCATGGTTGTGGTAAGTTCTCCTCGGGACGCCCTGTCCTCCACTCCATTCAGTCTCAGTGCCCGCATCGACTTGGCTATTCACACACAACCGGATTGTATGCGATTACATGTTTCACGAGATTGAGAAGTTAGCCATGAAGTGCTCCCGGTCCACAGGAATTTTGGAGTATCAGGGTGTGTATGTAATATATACCCTTCATTCTATGTCTCTGTCCTGTCGTACAATGCTACAGTATTTATTTCCAATGGTGTAGCAAACTATCACTATAGGGAAAGTTGTATTTGAGGGAATTATGTTTGAAGCAAAGAAGTAAACTCAAATGATATTGATAAGGAGTAACTGAATGTAAACTTAAAGTCCGAAAAGGGTTAACCAAATGCTTAACTAAACATTATTTGTGTCCCTATTCCTGCACCCTGTTCTTCTTTTAAGCTTTCGTGACCTTTCCTTGACCGTATGCATTAGAATTCGCATAGGGCTTTGCTTCTTCCTGCCATCTGCGTTGGAATTCCCAGCATTCCTTAGTGTTTGGGGTCATGTGACCACGCCTTCCTCCTCTGCTCCTCTGCTCTCCAGGCCCCAGAGCTGTTCACCCCAAAGCGAGCCTGGGAGGCCCTGGAGATCGCTGAGAAGAAACTTCTAGGGCCTTTGGGAATGAAGACTTTGGATCCAGAGTAAGACCCTTGTCTCCCGGCCCCCTCGTCACTATTTACACATACATATAACATATAACGTATACTTTTATTTGCACATCTCAAGTGAGCACAAATCCTGTCGGTTTCTAAGTCATGTATTCCAAGTAAGTTTGCATTTATTCAGTTAATTGTCTGCAAAAAATGTAAAAGGAACAATTATGAATTGAAAAAAGCCCATTGTGCCCAGCCACACCCATTGTGGTGTCACTATTTTAGCTGTTGCCTGGGCTTTTTTCAGAGTACAATACAGATTGAAAGCAGTGTCTGGACTGAGCGCTTCCTCTTTAAATGTAATAATGTACGCCATTTAGCAGATGCTTTTATCCAAAGCGACTTTCAGTTGTGAATGTTTTTTTGTGGCCCCAGTGGGGATTGAACCCACAACCTAAGGGATGCCAACGCTGTGCTCTACCAACTGAGCCACAGAGCCAGAGAGTTTTCTGACTATCACTGTTGCCTACATTTCTTTTCTCTCTCCTAGCGACATGGTGTATTGTGGTGTCTATGACAACGCGTTGGACAATGACAACTACAACACAGCAAAAGGCTTCAACTACCACCAAGGGCCTGTGAGTGTCGGCACACCCAACCGCATGACGTCGTTCTACGTGCCACTGTGAAACGTTGATCATGAAATGGCATATATTTTTTTTTTTTCTTCTGTTTTTAGGAATGGCTTTGGCCAGTCGGCTACTTCCTTCGTGCCAAGATTCATTTTGCCAAGATGATGGAGAGGGAGGTGTATGAGGAAACGGTGTTCCTGGTGAAGAACGTGCTGTCCCGACATTACGTTCACCTTGAGAGGTAAATCGCCGTCTCGGGACCCAATGAACAGCAGCAGCCTTGTGGTATGTGTGCATTTCCCTCTGCCTATTCCACGTTTAACTTATTGCAAATGGCAATGTATTTATGAGGATACAATGGAGATGCATACAAGAACACTGTTTTTCTTTGGAGTAAATTAAGGGCACATGAAATAGTGGGAGTGGGGGGTCCAATTCCCCTTTGACTGGCCCGAATTTGTCAAATTGGGTATCTAGAGCAAGTAGAGTGCTTTGTGTGCAAAAAGCTCATATTTAAATTATTGCGATGGTGTTATAAGCTGCATTCGTTAAAGCGCTGAACCTTTTGGTCAGGGGTGGAGTTGGAAGACTTTGTGTGAATTTGTCTCTTCTCTTGCAGGTCTTCTTGGAAGGGTCTTCCAGAACTGACCAATGAGAATGGACAGTACTGTCCCTTCAGCTGCGAGTCCCAGGCTTGGTCCATAGCCACTGTCCTCGAGGTCCTGCATGACCTGTAACGCATCACTTCCTGTGTGCAGTCTCTCCTTCACAAGTTTTCCAGCACAGTTCTAACTTTATTTTATAATTTATTAAAGTTTTTTTGTTGAGTAGCTCTCTCATGCACCTAAAAAGCAAAGTTCTGTTGAACCAGAGAATGGATCATGGGAATTGTAGTTTACAGGATAACACTGTAACTGATCTCAGCCTCACTTAACTACTAACTGATAGCACTAGGACGTGTTAATGGCTGTGATGGTACTGTACATTGCTCATTCTACAATGGCTTTCCGCCACATTTGGCCTATTTTCATAAATTAAGATCCCACAAAAAGGTTTACAATAAAAAAGTTCACATCACTTTCGATTTGATTTTGTTCTTTCGGGAAAAGGCTGTGTTTAATTACTTTGTGTGTACTTCCAGGAGCATGATTTTAAAGAAAATGCCCTGTAGTGTTTGGCTATTGTGTCTAAGAAAAACAAATTGATCGTTGTATTGCTTGTGCATTGTTGCAATATTTGTCTGTTTTCGTGTTTGAGCACTGAACCCTATATTTGGCCGTTTATAAACCCGCTGTTGTGACAGCCCTTTAGCACATGGTCACCTGCAATAATTCAGCATCACTATTGCTCCAATTATTAAGTTAAGCTGTTTTCACAAATTATTAAAATAGTTATCTTAAGCGGTTGCATGCATTTCATTTGATGTGGATACCAGTGTTTGTGTTTGTGTATGTGTTGTCTGTTGTGTGTGTGTGCCATCATACGTTCTACAGTTGTGTGGTTTTAGTCCAAGAAAAGGTCAAATTCTGGTGAATAAAATAAACTCTGCTGATTGCTCTGTCCCATTGATGTGTATACACAAGTGCACACACACCACACATGTATACACACACATTTAAAATCAAAATCTTGGGTGCAAAATTCAAAATAAAGGATAACCTTTAACCACCAAAACTGCAGATATTTTAAATAGGTAGCCTGTCCCATACCACTGATTGCACACTTTAATTTGAACAGAATTAAGATATCAGTGCTGGTGGTCTGGTCTCATGCCCTAGCAGAGATGGGCATTTTCCTCATTATTGAACTTGAGATGTTTGTCAGATATTAAACTTTTCCCTGAAAATTCAGCTCAGGGAATTAATTACACTGTAACATAGCTTAATTATGCAGTTTATTAACTATACACTAAAGACCCAATATGTTAACATATGTCATGCATCACAAAGCGCCCTGGCTGGTATGGTGATGCAGAATTCCACCCACATCAGTAGATGTTTAATAGAAGTCCAATCACAGCCAGCAAAGTGCATTTGCTGTGTGTGAAATTCTGGAAAAAGAAGAACACCGGTTATAATTCAAGAATTAATTCCCATTATTTCAAAGTGGATTTTGTTACATGTGTTAACTTCCTTTCCATGCCTTTTTTAAATTGTGAAAAAATATAAATAAAAACAACAATAATACATAATATCGGTCAAAAGTTTTAGAACATCCCCATTTTTCCTGTTTTTACTGAAATTTAAGCAGTTCAAGTCCAATTAATAACCTGAAATGGTACAAAGGTAAGCGGTAGACTGCCAGAGGTATAAAAAAAGTTTAGGTTACCAAAAAGTTAAAAATAATTTCAGTTATAAAAAAGGCCCCTTTCAGGGAACAAGTAATGGGTTAACAATTTACAGCTGTTCTGCAGCAATGGAAGTAAATTAAGCCTTGAAGGTTAATGCAAACAATTCCTACAGGTGTCCCAACCTTTGTTGATTACTTACAAACCCTCTTTCTGTATAAAAGCAGTGTTAGAACAGACTGTTTACTATACCCTCTGAAGCATTATTTGGACAATATTGCACTGCAGGAAGTAGTATATTGCTATCTTAATGGCGATAAAAAGGCAATTAACAAAGGAAGACAGACAGACCATTATAAGTGTAGGTCTTTCCTTTAGAGAAATTGAAAAGAAGGCCATGGTGTCAGTGAGTACAGTTTCCTACACCATCAAAGTGCTGTCAGCACTTAGAAACTGACAGGAAGAGGTCTGGCAGACCCAAAGCCACAACAGAATTAGAGTCAACAGCTTGCGTGATAGGTGGCTCACAGGACAACAGCTTCAAGCACAGCTTAACACTGGTCAAAGTAAGGAAGTCTCAGTTTCAACTGTGAAGAGAAGACTTCAAGGTGCAGGTTGGATGGGCCGAGTGGCAGTAAGAAAGCCATTGCTAAGAAATAAGAAAAAGAGGCTTGCCTGGGCCGTGAAGCACCGCCAGTGGAATACTGAAGACTGGAAGAAGGTCTTATGGACTGATTAGTCAAAATTTGAAATCTTCGGTTCATCACGCAGGCTTTTTGTATGCCGCCAAGTAGGCGAAAGGATGGTTCCTCAATGTGTGACACCAACAGTCAAACATGGAGGAGTCGGCGACTTGCACGGAGTGACTGGCACCCTGAACCAAAAGGGCTACCCCAGGGTTTTGCAGCACCATGCAATACACTGGTCTATGCCTAGTTGGTCAGGGGTTCATCCTACAGCAAGATAATGACCCAAAACATACCTCCAGGCTACGTCAAAACTACCTTAGAAGAAAAGAACAAGATGGTAGGCTTCAAATCATGGAATGGCCAGCACAGTCTCCAGACTTAAACTCCATCTAGTGGGGGTTAAGTCTGCACTACAAGTGCAACACATTTGTGGGAACTTCTGCAACAGTGTTGGGAAGAACTTTCCCAACAATATTTGATTTACATTGTAGAAATAATGCACGAGTGTGTTCAGTTGTTATATCTGCAAAAGGTGGCTACTTTGATGAGTCAAAAATGTAGATTACATTTTTTTAAACAAAACAATTCCATGATTTCTTTTTATCTCCAATTGTTTATTTGTTCTATGCTTTAATTTCAGAGTACATTGAAACATTAAACTGGGTAAATTTCAATAAAAACTGGAAAAATTGAGGTGTTCTAAAACCTTTGACTGGTAGTGTAGGTGATTATGATAATCATATGAATCATTTTTATTCATAGTTAAAATATTAATATTCTAAAATATATGAATATTAATCATTAATAATAAAATATCTGACTTACAGGCTCAAATGATGAAGGAACCCCAACCATTTTAACTGGTGGGCTGTTCACTGCAACCCAGAATAATTGGTAATTCTTCACAAAAGTTCCACTGGAGAAAAAAAAGCACAATGCAAAAAGCTATTTTGCAATATTTATGAACGGCCACTTAACAGTTTATGAAGACATTTAATTTCCAGAAGAATCCATACCAGAACATGATGTCCCCTGGAGCGACGTTGAGCGGTGCCTCCCAGGTCACTTGTAGTTGTGTCTTTTCGATGGCTGATTGATGAGAGACTGATGAATTCTGGAAGGAGAAAAAATGACCATTGATTTCCATTAAAATACTAATTTCTGTGTGAAGTTGGTTATAGGTGGATGTTGATACTCCATCTTAATTTAGCACAGAAACATGGATGTTGGACTTGTAGACATAAATATGCCTACATAAACATAAATATATATATATACGTATATGAAAATATGTCTACACACTACATAATTTGATGCCCATTTTAAACCTACTATTTTGTTTTCATCCCAGCTGCAATATTCTCCATCAAATGGAGAGAGTGCAGACAAGATCGCTCTCTCCCTCCAAAGCACAAGCAACCAGCCGCCACATATTTTTTAACTCCAGCTGCGCTGTGCAATCCCAGCATCAGAAGAGTCCACTTCATGCCCCACTCCCGTAGCCAGATTGCAGGCACACGATTGACCAGAGGGGTTGCTATTGCGTGATGAGGCAGGGAATGCCCTCCCCACCCCTGGGTAATGCTATGGCCAATTCTCCCTGAAAGGACTCCCTGTCCTGGTTAGCGCTGGTCAGTATTTGATTCCGAAATCATCTGCCGCACCACCGTTCCACGAGCCTAGCGCTTTAGCTGGACGCTCAGCCCACTTCATAGGAAACTCCCACACGGGCCTCGTTCATCAAAATCTTGGATTATTCCAAATAAAAAGGGAACTGGAAAAGGTTGTCCAAGAGTGTTTTTTTGTGCGATAATCCCACCGCTGGGTGTTGGAACGTACCGGTGAGTTGTTGCAGTCCAGGCCCTGGTAGAGGGAGGAGTTGATGGACGTGAAGCAGCCCACTGGGACACGCCCTCCTATCACCCGGGCTTGCAACATGAACCCCAGGAATGCGGAGGAGTTGCCGGCAGCTTCCAGCGTTACTGCGGAAACCCAAGCCGTGCGCAGTTAAGTATTGCTTTAACAACACAAAGAAATAATTTCTCTTTTATTTTGATTTTTTTTTTTAAAGAAAGAATAATCCTTACTTAACATACTTTGCTTTTCTGTTGTGAGGTAGTGCATGTCTCTAGTTCTTGTATTTATGTATAACATGATGATCAACACTTAATATGATTTTTACATACTTTAATTATTTCAGGGAATTTAAGACAATTTCATGATGAGATGTGCACAAATGTATGTTATTTAACATTAGTGTGGACTAGTGATTATTTTTTGGAGAAATGCCCTGGATGTAAGTACTATGTTGATGTTGCACACAGCTTGATTTTTTTGTTGAAGAGTTCCCAGAGAACACAGATGTCAACAAGAATGCAAGAAAATAAAGCACATATCTTAAATCATTGCAAGGATAAAAGGATGTTTTGTATCGTTGAACATAAAGGTGACTCACATAGTCTGTGCTTAGTACATCCAATCCCTCACTTTCTCTGGGGCCCATCAGTAAATGCTTGATGTCTCACAAAAAAAACTATACCGAATAAGGAATATTAAACATTAAATGGGAACTATAGATCATTTTTAAAAGAACAGCCCAGAGCCATCAAACCAGATACATTTTTCTAAAAAGAATTTTTCCCCAAAATATTTTGCGCATCAATTCATTGTTTTTGTCTTTTTTATGTGCAGGGTAATATGTGTGTTAATGCACACCAAGGGAGGTATGAGGATATATGTGCTTCATATGGTCCATGATCGGATTATTGTTCTCCCTTAAGGGCCTGCATTTTAGGATGGATAATAAACTTTTAAATATCTCTGATTCATGGCTGTTCTGCTGTCGGGTCTTTATGGGTGATGAACCCATCATGTGGATCCCAGGTGGAAATCTACAATGTACAGAGTCCCATGTCGGAATGAAACGCACTCCATTACAACTACAGCTAGGGCTCTCTTCCACTAAATGAGTTGTAGAGCTGGCAATTTTTTTACAGAAATTGTTTGCAATTATTTCTGTAATTCTGTTTTGCTATGGAGGAAGCAGTAGGCTCTGATGTAAGTTGCACGTGCCCACTCCCTTTTCGTATTCTAAAACTTTATTTGCCAGGGCCCAAACAGATACAGTAAATAAACACTGTACATACATAAATAAATAAAAGTACGTATGTGTTTTATGTATTTGTATGTATTTACAAAATATCATGAGTAGCCGTCGGCCAGCTGCTTACCCGTGACACTGTCCCCTGGTTTGTAGTAAGACATGCTTGTCGAGACGGTGTAAGGAGATGCTGAATTCTGGGGCATGAAGGTGGAATGTCCTGGTAGCATGCTCTCACAGGAGGCCGCCACGAGGCCGTTGGAAAAGGCGGCGGCCCTGTTAGCTGAGAGCGCAAACACCGCCAGGCTGAGCAGGAGGATCCGGAAGAACTTCGGAGATTCCAAGAGACAAAGACGACAAATTCACATTACAGACAACAAAAGAATAGAGCGAGAATCTACCTGACTCCACGTTCCAAGTCCTCACACAGTCAGTCTATTTCCCACACTTACCTGGCCCAACAATTCAAGCACTTTTCAAGTCCTTTCACGTAAGGAGTGGAGAGTGCATCACACGAATGTATTTCACACGTCAAACGTAAAGCGTGACAACGAGAACGATAACACTATTACATAGCCCTCTCATATGTCCCAGCATCATTTTGTAGCCTGAATTCAGGTGACCAAGGCACAGGTGGCTGAGGATAGTTTTGGTTCAACCTTAAACCATTTTGGTCCATTCTCCTCCAAGCAGAGCTGAAAACCTGCTATTCCTCAGGCTGAAACTCCAGACTCATGTACATCTGCACTGACCTCACTGAAATTTCAAGAGACAGACATCCAGCTCCATGGTTTAATGCCATGACCTCTCTGTCATTTTAAATGCAAACTTGGTGTTCAATCTCACATATGTCGGTCCACACCACGTTGGCAATGTCTTTGTCCTATGGCAAACTGCAGTGACATTTATTTGACCGAATTTGATATCAAAAATGTAATTTTAACTAGTTCAAATTCTTGATATCAAAAAAGTTCAAATAGATTTTTTATCTCAAAATTTATATTCCTGACATTCAAAATTCAATTTGAACTAATAGTGCTAAAAATCTATGACTGAAAACATTGTGAGACATGTTTTACAGGTACTGTATTAAATATATATTTCTCATATTATTTATATTTCATATTTCCCAATATATAGACATTTATTAGTTTATTATACATTTTCAAAACTTCCTTGATTGAAGAGGAAGGCTAAGGGGAACATTTTCTCTTGCTGCCTGTTCTTTTCAAACGAACATACATTTAAATACTTCTGAAGTGGATTGATTAAAACTCACCATTTATGCCTAAAGATGCTGAAGCCTTCATGCACCAGTTCAGATAGCTGATGTATCTGGTCCAGGTGTATTGGTGAAACTGGCCATTTTTATTGGGAGTCCATGGGGGTGTCAAATGGGGGGCGGGGTTGACCAGTTGCTTGTTCGTCCTGTGTAATTTAAGTCCTTTGGTTTCATGTGGGAGGGCACAGGTGGTTTGTTTTTCCCGTGTTTATTATTGTTCATCTGATAACTCAACTCAGTTTACATGACCCTGTTGTTATGCATTCTAAGGATTACACTTTGGGATTACATTCCTTCTAAATTGCTATATTCTTGCACTCTCTCTCTCTTTTTCATCTGTGGGTTCCCCTTTTTTCGTTATAGATCGAGGGACACGCTTCATTTCCATGATGGAAATGGTTGTTTAATGTCAACGGGGACGTGGGGATGCCAATGGGAAACGATTGCATTCTTGTTGGACCCACTGTCTTTGTCTCAGACTACTGTTAGCTTGGGCTAATCACCCACTTAGCTGGTAACTAATGGTGACTAATGATCACAGATGCCAGAGCCACATAACACCCACTGCTCCCTAGAGGGTAAAAACAGAACACACCTATATAATGATTGGTGACTCCCACAAGGACTCGATTGAAAGAGGAGCAACCCGAGACGATTTTAGGCCCAAGCCTGTTTTTTTCAGCCAAGCAGAACGTCAGAAATATTTCCTCTTTATTTGGCATTAACAAACTGCCGAGGATAATGTCAAAGGTAGCCTAAAGCATCCCAACAATATTATTTACACGCATGAACATAAAAGTGCCATTTACTTCTACGTCCACAACATCTCCCAGACCTCCTGTATGGAATTTAACATTTTTTTCACTTAATGATATGACTCCGACTTTGCCCAATCAGTTAATATTTGCTTGTATTTGTTTTTCTCCCTTGGTTTTCCTTGTGACCCAGACAAACAAGCGTGACTAACAACTTTATACAGCATCTGATATATGTAGCATCATTTGCTTCTATGAGTTTCTCTTATCTCTAATATCCAAAGTAGGCCATTAGTTTAAAGAGATCAATTTTTTAATACAATTTAAGCAAAGTCAAATAGATGCTGTAAAAGCATGAGGCAGCGAAAAAAACTATCAAAGCTCTGCTCAATTCCAATTTGTAGCTGAAATGTGAGCATACTGTTGAGTCTGTTGCTACGCAATTAGCATCTTAGCCGGGTATATGCAAAAAAAAACGAATGAAAGAAGACTGATAAGATGAAGCGGACAATTATTATTCAGGCTGGCCAGAGCCACTGATGAGCTGTTTGCACCGTGCGTCCAACTAAACACTTGGGGCTCCCTGGGGTTCATCTTTGAATATGTGTCACCTCTTACACAAAACAAAACAAAACAAAAAGTTTAAATGTCAAGCTCCAATCAAACACGTCAGAAGACAACTGACACGATTGTTTTCAGAAAGCAACACCTGTAGTATGTCCCTATTAGCATCTTTACAAACCCAGGCACTGATGTGAGGTCTATCAATGTTTGTTTCGCCCCCACAGATGAAGACAGGGCAGTTTCTTCCTTCCACACAGGTAATAAGGATGTAAAGGCAGGTATATTTACCTACCCATTTACTGGCAGGCCCATAAATATCTGTTCCCTAGAAAAAGGGTGCAGCAATATAGGTTTTGCATCAGTTTTCTCCCGTATCTTTAGAGAAGCAAACCTCACACAAGCGCCAGTGCACACATCTTCTACCAACCATAAGACCCATTCTACCCTGGGGGGGGCAGTTTATGAAGGATCATTTTTTTCTTTATAAATATTATTTCCCCATTTTTCTCCCAATTTGGTTGCCAATTATACCCTCTATTTATCTCAATTCACCCTCCCCCACGAGTCCGCCGCCCATCCTCCGGGTCAAGACACTATTTCCGGGCCGATTTTATCCGCCTCTTCCGAGACGGAATTCTACCACGGACTCCTTTTTCCTGCTCCTCGACAGACTCGTGCCAGCTCACCCTCCCCCTTCCCCCAGAGGGCGGACAGCCAAACGCCGCCTCCGTTCGGGGCTGACGACCAGGGCCGGTCTGGTAGAGACGCAGGTTTCGAACCGCGTCCCTGACAGGCAACGCACACCCCACCGGACCAGCCAAAGTGTGGTGCGTTAGACCGCTACGCTATAAATATTATTTTAAGAATATTTATGACCAGTGTGTTTATATTTCCATGCAGTACTTCATATAAATCCTACTTATTTTAGACTTTCAGATGTAATAAACCTAGTTTACAAAAAAGTTTGGTTTACACATCATTGGTAATATGGTCATCATTTTTATTCACACCCTTGATAAAGATGACCAAAAGCGATCGTATAAAATAAACTATATAAGTAGAGGTATATTTTATGCTCAAAAAATTCCAAACCTACATTACTAATTGTTCAGAAAACAATTAGTAAAACATTTTTTTTTTTTTTTTTTTTTTTTTTCAGAAAACATCTGGATCACAATTATTCATACCGCTAACTATTCTTTAAATTTAATCCAACAAAGACAAATCTTCATAAATATAAAACTTATTTGAAGTTCATTGGAAGGTTATGTAACTACACAGTGGCCTTCAATGGTTTCCTGTTTCCCTAGGGTATAAAAAGGAGGGAACACGTTTGAAATACTGGGGTCAGCTATCATCATGGTGAAAGGCAAAGAACTCCCTGAACGCATCAGACAAAATCTTATTGACCTCTACAGATCAGGAGATGTCTATAAAAAACTAAAAAGTTAAAAGATACCGCTTTCCACTGTTGTGTCAATTATTCTGAATTTAAGGCCACTGGAACAATAGCTAACCTGCCAGGTAGAGGACGCAAGTCTATCTTGCCCCCACGTGTAGTGAGACGGATGGTTCGAGAGGCAAAAACAAGGGGCACATTTCAAGATCTCCAAAACAACATGGCATCTTCGGGTTACAAGGTGTGTAAAGCTACCATTCGACGGTGCCTACATGACAATGGCCTTATGGCAGAGAAGGAAGCCTCTTTTGAAGACAATTCACCGATACATCTGAATACATCTTAACTACAATTGGAACTGTGTCTTGTGGTCAGATTAAACAAAAATTGAGCTTTTTGGACATGCACATCAGCATTATGTTTGGCGTTGAATGCAAGTAATGTTGAAAAGAACCTCATGCTTACGGTGAAACATGGTGGTGGATCTTTAATGCTTTGGGGTTGTTTTGCATCCACAGGCTTTGGGGCTTTTATTAAAATAGATTGAACCAAGAACTCCAGCATGTACCAAGACATTTAGTCCCAAAACCTTGTTCCCTCTGCCAGGAAGCTATACCTTAGCCACAGATGGACCTTCCAGCAAGACAACGATCCCAAACATGCGTCCAAAGAAACTAAGAAATGGTTGACAGAGCACAAGATCAATGTCCTCACGTGGCCATCTCAATCTCCAGACCTGAATCCAATTGAACATTTGTAGTTTGAACTCAAAAAAGCAGTCCACAAACATCAACCCAAGAATCTGAAGGAACTAGAACAGTTCTGCATGGAGGAATGGTTGAGGATCCCCCCCAATAAGTTCCATAACCTTGTACGACACTATAGAAGGTGACTACTTGCTGTTATAATGGCCAAGGGAGGAACCACAAAGTACTAACAACAGGGGTGTGAATATTTGTGATTTTTGATTTTTCTGGGAAAAAAACCAATTTCTGAACTGTTCGGTTGTGCTTCGTGCCAATGCCTTATTATTAAAACATATAATTTTGGAATTTATCATCTTTATCAAGGGTATGAATAAAAATTGAGCCTACTGTGTATTTTACCAGATACATATAGTCGGATATAGACCAATGCTATATTACATTTTAGACATGCTTCAAGGTACAAGCGTATTAAAGAGCCACTGAATTGCAGCTTTTTGTGGGTGTTGGATGGAGGTGTCGTGAGCATTTGACTGCAATGGGGGGCCTCAGCCACAGGGGTGGTCATTTTAGGGGGCCTTGAGATGAAAATGTTTGGGAAGCCCTTATTTAACCACTTTAAGAAATGCATTCACTTATTCGCTTATTACCTAATTGCAAATGTAGACTGGGGGCATTTCCACTGGGCAGGGATGTAACGACCAAATAGCTGAATAAAATCTTTTCTTTCTTTAAACTATTTTTTTTTCTTGTTCTAGTCAATGACATTCTGAAAGTCAATACATTCAGGGGTTCCCAACCCTGGTCCTGGACTTTTGTTGTTACTCAGCACTTAATTGATCAAATTAAGCAGTTAATTGCACTTAACTCACCTCATCTTGTTTTTTGGGTAAAAAGGTAAAAAGAAAATCCATCACACCCTGTGGCTCTCCAGGACCAGGGTTAGTGGCCAGTTATGTATACGTTTTCATGTACAAAAATCCACGCCAACAAAATAATTATTGAGTATACAACAAAAGTGCAAACTTCCACTGGGGTTTACAAAACGAAATAAATGCTACCAGTAAATGTATTGCGCTAATTGAGCTATTAATAGCTGTGAGTGAAGAGCGAGGCTTTGTGTAGCCTGTGGTTGGAGGAGCTCCCTCTGGTCTACAACTCATTTGAACAAAGCAAAATGTTTTGCTCTTCTATATCGCAGATCAGTTAAGATTGATTAAATACAGTGAGTGTCCCAGCACCACGTGGCCATTCCTTTCATTTCGCTGCTCAGGAAGCCTCACCTTTGCTAATAGCGTGGGTAGGAGTAAAACACAGCACGTTCATCCCTGACGTAGCCTTTCATTTAACTTCAGTTCTGCCTGTGCTGACGGCAATAGTTTCTTTAGCATACATGGTTACATTTCCAAATCACTGCATTACTTGTGTTTTCATTTTGATGTACATCTCTGAATTGCTCTTCCTGGTTCTGGTGGGTGGGAATGGCCTTCAAAGCATAGCTGCTTACCCAGATGGTCAGGTTACACGTGCGTGTACTACTATGATTCCAAATCATGCAGGAGCAGACCCTGGAATGAGCCCTGCCCCATTTAAGGGCATTTTAAACAGCTCCACCTACAGTGCAGGAGATTAAATCACAGGTAACCTCACCTGCCAAAATCATTGTCTCAGGTTAACTTATTTTAACATATCTTTCATGCTTACGAAATGCAAGTGAAGGCTGCGGGTATGGGTATTGTTTCTTAGCCATTGAAGAAATTAATCCTGTAACAAAAGAAGGAATGTTTTACAGAAGGAAACCAGTCTCTGTAAAGATATTTTAAAGATGTAAAAATGTACTTTCATTGTGTACCAGCATGAAAGCGCATTGTACAATTTGACTAATGGATTTATAAGGGATTCATACACACAAGGTGGCAGTGATGCCATTCATGCGGATTCTATTACCGGAATGTGAAACCGGTGGCAGGGGTGCTACAGTGATGCTCGCAGCAGATTCTGCTCCGTTCCCGTTACAGGCACGAGAGGTCGTGGAAACCACGCCTGTTGGAATATCACTGGGACACGAGACCCAAAGTTTAGCCTGCGACAGAATGACAGCAAGTGCTCTCCTCTCTCCCCTTCAGTCAGAAACTGAGAGGTGCTGAGTGTCCGAGTAGCTGAACGTCACACAGCCGCAATCATCCCGTGTCGAAAACAGCATTTTCCATCTCCAGGGGTCAGTGGTTAGTCATACATCGAGCTCCGACAAGAGCCACATGGAAAGCACCAAACACAGGAAACATTAACAACATTGAATTCAGGTATGCTTTTTTTATTTTGATCTCACTGTGTTCAAGCCCTTAAATTCGACTAACAAATAGTTCAGTTGTAATTTGTGTCCATTCATTTAGCATTTGTCAGCATGCGATGATGTGAAACTGCCTAAGGGGTTAAGCTACTTAGGACAAAAAAGTTGATTGTAAGATAAATCATTACGCAGATCATTGCGTGCAATGTGTACCATATTTCCATTAGAAATGCCAAGATTGGAGACAGCAACAGCATGGACATTGTGAACATTCAAATTAAGTCATTGAATGAAACAATTACTAAATCAGCTGTTCAACAGTACAAGTTAACCATCGTTATTTGAAGGTCACATTTTGGGACGCATTTAACATACTAGATAATATGTTTTCCCTTTCTCGTAGAGCAACGCTTGTTCAAAAGTTTAGGACATTCTGGGTTGAGGTTCAGAGCAGCAGTGTGGTTTATGACGTGCATGGCGTCATTCTCCCGAAGTCCTGCCATTACTCCAGCAAACAGCACCAACAGCAGTCCCTTCACAGCAACGGCAGCCATGCCTTTGCCATTGCTTATTCCACCTCTAACGCTCATTTAATGCGTACTATTATTACTGTATATTCATGCACACCTGCTGTTTATAGTTACTGCATTTTATATCCAATTAATATGATTTAAAAAGCTGTTCGCTATAGATTTTACAGCATAATGAAATAAATATATATATTTTTTATGAACATGCTCGTTCTCTGTTCATGGGAATCCTTTTGTAAACATTCGATCAAATGTTAAGATGAAACGTTACTGTAGGTAAACATCACAGTATGCGCGTGCACCATCATTTAGATTTAAAACATGTGTGCGCAGGATCACCAACGTTCATTGCAATTGGTTGTTGACCAATTAGCCCATAAGGGTGAGATAAGTTCATGTATTCCTTAATTACTGTGTATGCCTGAGCACACGTGTGAGTGTGTTCAGCAACAGCGGGGAGAGAAGCAAAAATAAGCAGCCAAACCTTCTAAAAGTAGCCTGTTTGGCTTTATTTCCGTTTCTCTATAACACTCATTAAAAAATACAATAAAAATAACCTTGTTACAAAAAAAACAGTCTGTACAAGTAACACAAAACGGTAAAGAAGTGGGCCATCTACAGTAGGCAGGTAGGGATCCGAGCGCGTTGGCACCAGTGACCACTGACTGGCTTCTCCTGCTGTGTCTCGGGAGCTGGGTCTCGGGCCGACTCGGGCCAAACCTACCTGAGGATTGATACCCAGTATAGCACCTTCGCTGGGGGCCAGTTTGGCCCCCTGGGAAAACTCTACAAGCTACAAAAATGAGTTCTGGTAACAGTGCATCCTGTGTGGCAGACTCCGCCCTCTCCGGGATGAGAGGGGGGCCTCTGGGCGGTCGCTACTGGGCCTTGTTCTTGCACGAAAGACAGCAGGCCTTCCTGTAGTACCAGTGGGTGCAGAGCTTCACTTTCAGAACCAGAGCGCAGTTCGCCGTCGCCTTGTCCTGGCACAGGTCGTCCACTGTGGAAGAGAGGACAAAGATAATCTGACAAACAGACAAACAAACACACACGCACACATACATACACGCCCTACCTACACACCTACACACATACACAGACACGCGCACACACACGTGCATACGCACATACACACACACACACACGTGCATATGCACACACACACACATGTGCATACGCACACACACCATGGCCTGTGACAGACCAGAGTGGGATAAAGGCACCTTGTGGTGCTTGTGGTTATTCCTCCTCACATCCCCAAAATATTGCTAAAAATTCCCATTCTTCAAAACAGTTTTATACTTCCTGTTAAGATACAGGTACACCCCATTCAAAACCTCCCTGTTCAGTGCTAAGTCGCTATAGCGCTTTTTCACACACCTGAGAAAATCATTGCAAATTTTAAGACAAAATATATAATTCTATGCATGCATCAAAGTAGTCTTGTTATGTTTCATTTCCAGTAACTTGCTTTTCCAATTGATGGACACCGACACAGACATGAGGGCACAGATGAAAACAAAGTTCCATTTGTAAACTAGAATGGAAAATGCACCATCCTTTCAAATTAAATATGGGGGAAATAAACTCAGGCACACAAAATCACTAGCTAGCTGGCTAACTCCAGTTGACAAATTCAGCTTCTTTTTAGCTATTCCAGTGTTGGACTTTCATCACGTGCTGCGCCACTGAAATTTGTGGTGTGAGCGAAAGTTGCCCGTGAGCACTGGTCTGAAGTCAGTCTGCGTTTGCGTTTGTCTGCCCCATTTTCTTCACAGTCTTAACTGGTCCGGTGGCAAAAATTAGGGAAACTTCTCCTTAAGAGTATTAAACTCACCCATTTTCAACATTCTTAACTGGTGCTGCATTAAAAACTAAAGTTCATTAAATGTACAATGATGATGCTGCATTCATGTTTATGTTCATTAAATGTACAATGATGATGAAACTTAAATCTCACATTTATTTAATGCATCTCTATTAGTTCAAAGTTAGAGACCCATCTGTGTGCTTTTTAGTTTAACACACTGTTCTGTTTGCACACATCCCACAGGCTAAATGGGGCATACCTGTATGTAAAATAATATACCATGTACAACTGTCAATTTGTTCCAGTCAAGACTCCATGAATGTTGGTACCTGTGCAGTGGATAACAGGCAGGTTAAAGGGTGACAGGCATTTTGCATTGTGGGTTTACAACGTGGGATTGGACTGTTGTCTCTTCATGCACAGTTCTAGGACTGGCATAGATACCCTACTGTAGTGCCTGACGATGCACACAAACCTACTGGTCTGGGAGTGCTGTTGAGCCTAGTCTATGTGACTGGGCTTATATGTGGATGCACTCATGTTCTCCATCATTGTGAGTCGCTCTGGATCGTCTGCTAAATGAACGTAATGTAATGGGCCTGTGTGGGCTCACGGGGGGTGTGCCATACCTGGGGATTCTGTGGGGCAGGCCTGCACCTCGCATGTTTGTCGGGCCTCAGGTTTGAGTCCTGAATCACAGCTGTGGCCCAGCTCCTCCCCCTGGTAGCACTTCACCTCCCTAACTTTGACCCCAGAGCCACACGTCTTACTGCACTGCAGCAGGGAAAGCATACACACACACACATGTGAGACACAGACACACACGTATATACACACACAAATATGGACACATGAGTGCGCACACACACACACACATGCACAGGTAGGTACATGCACAGACATGCACACAAACAGACAGACACACGTGTATGTGCACAAACATAGACACGTGTGCCACACAAACGCAAAAATGCTACTGCTAGCAGACTTTTCCTTAATTGTATTGACCACTAACTCACAAAGCCAACCTATCCAGCAATCCCTAAGTACTACATTAAAGCCAATATGGAGAGTACTGAGTGTGTGTATACTGATATTAAAGCCAATATGGACAGTATTGTGTGTGTGTATACTGATATTAAAGCCAATATGGAGAGTACTGAGTGTGTGTATACTGATATCAAAGCCAATATGGAGAGTACTGAGTGTGTGTATACTGATATCAAAGCCAATATGGACAGTATTGTGTGTGTGTATACTGATATTAAAGCCAATATGGAGAGTACTGAGTGTGTGTATACTGACATCAAAGCCAATATGGACAGTATTGAGTGTGTGTATACTGATATCAAAGCCAATATGGAGAGTACTGAGTGTGTGTATACTGACATCAGAGCCAATATGGACAGTATTGAGTGTGTGTATACTGATGGCAAAGCCAATATGGAGAGTACTGAGTGTGTGTATACTGATATCAAAGGCAATATGGAGAGTACTGAGTGTGTGTATACTGGCTGCTCATCTCTCTGATGTGGGGATACCTGGGACCAGGACGTGGTGAACCATTTGGAGCAGGGGCGCTCAAAGCAGGCCGAGCTCTCCTCCGGCCTCAGGGCTGGATCACAGCTCTGCTCCGGGAACTCCTTAAACACCCCGTTCTCCAGCCCTGCGCACACCACCTGTCGTGTTTTCATCCCCCGCCCACAGGTGGCATTGCACTGAAACACACACACACACACACAATGGTTATTCTTTGGTGCTTCATAGAGACACATCACCCATTAAGAGGAGTAAAACTTGCAGCTCCAAAATATTGTTCATTTTAGGTAAGTTAAGCATGGTTGTATTTGGTCAGTTCTTGGATGAAAAGATTCAAGCCACTGCTAAGGAGGTGCTACCACAGCATGCCCATGGACAGAATACCCATTGCCACTGTATTGTTCTTGGTCATGCCCCTTCGTGCATATGAATCTATCCATAACAGAGAGACAGAACTTTCAACTTTCTGTTTAATCTTTTTGAACTGTACTGTCCTCAAACAATGGTAGTAGAATGGTATAAACAGACACTCCATTAGCTAGCTACATTTGTAAATAGCGCTAGCTATGTCTTACATATAGAAACAAATGCAGTTCACTGACAAACTGGTGTCAGATTAGTCAAATGGTACCCACACATACTAAGCTCATTAGGCAGAAAGAGATCTTGTGCTGATGAAGCTACAGTAGCTATCATAGTTAGCAAGAATTTGTGCTGCTACTGAGCCGGTGTGGAGAGTCTCCGTTTCCCTACCGGACTTGCCCTTACAAAGGACAAATACCCCCATCTTGTCTAGTGATGTCCAAACAAGTTTGTTTGTTATTCAATTAACATTTCAATCAAAGCTGATTCGTTAAGAGTTCAGCTAAAAGTAAAACCAGGTGACACTGTAGTTCCCCGGGCCAAGGTTTGACTGCTCTAGAAGGGCTCAGTAACAAACCTTAAGTGAGGTTAACTCACACAAAGCGGGTGGCTAATGTGTGAAGTACGATAAGACAATTGATTGAAAGTGCATCGTAAAATCTATTTCTATATCATAAATCTCACTGTAACCCCATCCCCTCTTCCTGCCTGTGCCATTGTAACCCCGCCCCCTCTCTGCTTGTGTCACTCTAACCCCGCTCTCTCCCTGCCTGTGTCACTAAACCCGCCCCCTCTCCCTGCATGTGTCACTGTAACCCCGCCCCCTCCATGCCTGTGTGACTGTAACCCCGATCCCAGTGTCACCTGCTCCCACTCTTGCTCCACCCAGTGGGCGGGGCAGTTCTTGTCCCCACAGGGGTACACGGCCAGGGGCTTCAGGTCCAGGTCGCACTGCCCATCCGAGATGACGTTCCCGTCGCTGTTCTTGCACACCACGTAGCGCGTCATCCGGCCCTCACCACAGGGTCCCGAGCACTGAGAGGAGAGACGGGGCATACACTCACTGAACCAGAAACTTCCTGCCTACCATTGTGTGTGTGTCTGTGTGTGTGTATGTGTGTGTGAGAGTTTGGGGTGAGGGAGGGGGGATGCTTGGTGGAGTCCAGGTTAAGGAGGTTCTCTGCTTACATTTCAAAACAAAAGCATCCCAGGAATGCACAAATAAACCCACACCCTACAAACACACTTGGCTGATCTTGGCACATTTCCCACCTTCGTTAAGGTATTAACAAGGCACCTCAGGCTGTTCAAGAAAATCATCAGTAGTTCACCTTACAAATGGGCATGCAACAACTAATGTACCTTTCATTGGAAAGTATAATGAATTTCAAGTACTTGCTGAAATTGAAATGACGTATAATGATCATAAAAACCAAGCGATGGCATGAATTAAACTCAGGGTAAATGCTTACTTGGACGTAGTAAAAGGCCCCTGCGAGACAGGCTTGTTTCATAACTTCAACCAAACACGTTCCATTGGATTTATTTTCTCCTGGAACGACTAGAGGCATATTTTAAGTGCATTTATCTCCACGTGTAGCGAGTAGGCTCCTCTGTCCGCACCATATGACCCGCTCCATCACCCTCGGTGGATTTGTTTACGGGAAACTCACGGGTCCCCAGTCCGACACGGTCCACCTCCGGTCGCATGGCGGTCCCTCGCACTCCTTCTCGTCCAGCGGGCGGGCCGAGTCGTTGCACAGACGAGTCTCCATGGAGCAGCGCACCTCCCGGCTCCGCAAGCCCCGCCCACCACATCTGGCAGAGCACTAGAGGGAGGGGGTACCAGCACACCCGTCACCGTGGCAACAGCAACCAGACAGCAACACGGTCTTCAGCCACTGGTTAACTGGGGCTTATTTTACACACTGAACGTAGATGGGCTATTAAACTTTCAGAGAACAGTAACTCTGTGTAATGCCCAGCTGATGTTGTGAAGATGAACAGATTCTTACATAAGTATTATACAATACACTTTGGGAAAATTATTATGCATTATATCACAAGGAGCATTATTGAGTCATTTAATTTATATTCTATGTTTTGGCAAATATAAAAATATTTTAAAAAGTTTCCCAAAATTTACATTTCATATTATAACATGAATCACGTTGCATCATTTTTTGTGAAGAACACAGATGGTCGGATGACTAAAATATTGTGTCAGGAGGATCTGAAGTGAAGACATGTCGGTCACATGACTGTGTGCGCATACCTCTGACCAATCAGAGATCTCCCACTGCGGGCCGCAACCCTTGTTCTTGCAGGCCTTGCGGGCCATGGGCCGCTGCAGTTCCCCAGACTGGCAGAGCTCGTCGTACACAGAGCTGTCGAACCCGGGCGCCATCATTTTCCAGCAGCGCACGGTGCGGAACTGGTATCCCTCGCCGCATGTCCGGGAGCACTCGCTCCACCTGCTGGTCTCCCACCTGCACCACAGACACCACAGCAATTTGGGCTTATTTTTGATGCAATGCAATGTATACTATATTTGAATAATCCTTTTCCCCCAATTTGGAATGCCCAGTCGTATTCATAAGCCACGCTCACTGCAACCCTCCACTGTCAATTTGAGAGAGCGAAGATGAGCACATGCTCTCCTCCAAAACACGTTATGACTGCACCCGCTTCTTTTCACACCACAGTCTACCAGTTAAGCATGCGCAGACATGAGCCAGAGGAAGACACTTAATGTGCAGCTTTATACAGACAGCTTTATACTGTGGGCGCCAGATTGACCAGAGGGGGGTCACTGGCGTGCAACGAGACACGGACATCCCTGCCGACTCTATCCCTCCCTCCCTGGGCGATGCTCTCCCCAATTATGCGCAGGGCTGCTGGCCACAGTCGGCACTGGCACGGTCTGATTTCAATACCAGACTTGTGGGGCTCATCCACACACTAGAACAGTGCCTTAACATGATTCAGAGTGTGGGGCTCATCCACACACTAGAACAGTGCCTTAACAGCATGAGCCTCCCAACAGCCCCATGTATTTACTTTTTAGCAAAGCAAAGCCAAATTCTCTCTAACCAAAACAATTTTAAACAAAATTTAAGCAAGTGTCACTTTTTTTCCAACCTATCATTGAAATGTACACAAGAAACAAGGAACGAAGCACGACTGTGGTGAAAGCACTGAGATCAAAGCAGACAGTGGTCAGACAGGACCGCAGTTCTGACCTTGGCGGACACTCTTTCCCGGTGCAGAACTCGTGGGTCGGCTCCGGCCTGGTCACAGCATCGCAGTAGCTCTCGTCCACCTCAGATCCATCATAGCGAACGCACATGGCGTAGGACGTGCTTATTCCTGGGAAAACATCACAGTCTTCACCATTTAACAACTTCCACCATTCCACTCAGAGTGCAGCCATTTTCCCATTCATTTCAAAATAACACACAGTAAATCGGTCAACCGATTATTCTTGATAATTTGTGACTGTGGAATTTTATTAATAATTTGTGGACAAGATTGGAAAGTTTTCCACAGTCACAAATTAATACTCTTACTGGAGCCATTTCATAATACACAGTTGTTGGTACATAAACATGATAACACAGTAAGAACCTAGAACCTGCATTAAGACTTGCTCAAATAAACTGTAAACATAAAATAAAAGCATTTATTTTGCAAGATATACAAATATTAGGTCATGTCCATCGATATATGTAGATTTACATCAATATCTATCTGTATCTGTATCAACAAATATATTATTTAACCTGGCTATTCTATATAAATAGTCAGAGAGATATCTTCCCTGACAAGGACAAATTTACACTGAATTTTCCTGTTAGGTACCAAGGTTGTCCTTTTTAAGCAATTTAAGCACATTTTTTGAGTAAATTCATAATGATCTGAACACTATCTTTGTGTTAACAGTAATGGAGAAGCATTAAAGGACAAATCCCATTGTTTAAGGGAAACTCACAGGCCCTTAATGATTAGATCAATTGAGCTCCCTTTAGCCAGATTCAGTCAAATTAACAATATTCAATTAAAATGAGAAACTGAAATATATTTACTTATAAAATATTTTACTTATAAAAATATGTATATATTTTATATCTAAAAACAATTATCACTGAAAAAATTATAGAACAACAATCCTTAACACAATGACACTTAATTGACATTTGTAATTAATATTATGCTGTAAATTGTATGAATATTTTTGGCAAAGAGGGGACAAAATCAGCATTTTGGAGAATAGGCATGCACTTCAGTTACAATTGTACATTCCTAGCAATAGAAAATGAATGAATAAATACACCAGCAACCTCGTTGAAATTAATGACATATCTGATGACATCATATACCTGATCAAAGTGAACATGAAAACCAGATTACATTCATCAGGGCTGGCAGAATTCAATGCCCATTTTCAACACCAACAGTTTTAAGATGTGATTTTGATAAGGACAGTATTGTACTGCACAATCCCAGCAAATGGCTGAAGTTCTTCTTTAGATTCGCTTTTAGCAGTTAGGCCATATAAGACTGGAATAAAATGTAAATAACGTACCCACTTCTCAGCGAATGCTTTGCTAAAATGAATGATGTTTTGGCATTTTTGTGGCTCATGTGCCCAGTGCATGATGCTCTCGACCTCTAGAGGGAGATGCTTGTTATTTAAATTACATTCCAGCCTTTTGGGATCAGCTATCCTGGCTCCACATTCAAAGCGGTTTGGCAGACTACGCGGTTGCCCTTTTTCTGAGCAGTTAGGCCATATCATCAAACTAAGACCCCTGGTACTTTCCCCCATGAAGCAGAGAGAGAGAGAGAGAGAGAGAGAGAGAGAGAGAGAGAGAGAGAGAGAGAGAGAGAGAGAGATAGCATAGCTGTGGTAGCATGGCTTCAACCCTTGGAGGAGATTTGGCAGCTATGACATCATGCTCTGAGAACACACGTGCGAGTCGCAAGGGCCGGACAGGAGGCGGACGGGGACAGCAGGGCGTGGGGTGTGGCTCGTAGCTGCACCTGTGGTACATGTTGAACTGCAGGGTGCAAACGCAGATACCTTCCATCTGTACATGTCAGCCAGGCTGATGTCGTGATCGAGTGATCCCACCTCAAACTCGTTGCTGTGGAGACAGGGGGATGGGGAGGGGAAGAAAATCACGTGCCACCTCGACGTTGGGCCAAAGTCAAATCTCACATACAACAGGGGTTACAAAATGTTTTAATCTCAAGGCCTCCTAAAATGACTACCCTCTGGCTGAGGACCCCCATTTTAATACATTTTGATAACTTCATCCATCCAACACCTATTACAGGATGCAACGTAGTGGCTATTTAACACAATAGAACATGCACGCATGTCTAAAACAGGACACACATTCTCTGTATATCTGATTCATATCTGCATTCAGTGCAATGTAAATATGTAAAACATTCCAATGATTATAATATTATTGAGGATGTGTAAATGAAAAAGTGTATTTTATCTTATAGTGCCACATTTAATAACTATAAACAAAATGTACTTAAAATGGGAAAAGTTTTTTCTCTATTTTAGCTGAGGAACTGGACACCAGGTTTGGGAGCTCCTAAACAATTGTGCATGTTTGGAACAAACGTTCCTGACATGCCATTGACATTTTGCCATTAACGAAGACATCAGCACTCAAGACTGGTTTTGCATAGTTTTGGTTTTGCATATGACTTCCATGCCTTAAATGAATATTTCACATGGACGGCTGGTGCCTGCTCCCCCGGGTAGCTCACCTCTCTGTGTTGGGGGCCTGTACAGGCTCCACCTGGTGCAGGTGGAGCAGATTAGTCTTCTGAGGGGCGGAGCCATTGGGCGGTCGCTCCGGCTCCGTCAGAACCTCGTAGGGGGCATGGTCCTCCGGGCCCAGGCGGAGGTCAGAGGTCAGGCCTCCGGGGTAGACCTCCAGGAAGAGGCTGTTGTCCAGTGAGGTGCTAGAGTTGTGCTGGGCCTCTGGGCCCTCTGGGTCCGGACAGACCGCGTCGAGAGCGGAGCTGTTCTTACAGGCCCGCCTCGCACCCGCCTGTTTGGACAGGAGCCCCAGAAACACGCTATGCAGGAGGGGTCTGGGATGGTGGGTGTCATTTTGGTTGGCCGTGCCACGCCCGTCAATCAGGTTTGAATCTGCACCTGATCAAAAAATAAAAGTTTTGAATTTGGAAGTAAACTGAAAAAAACACCTTTTTTTTTTTTCTTAACACGTTGTTTGGTCGCCATGTATCTCATCTCACTATTGGAAATGACACTCATAATTGCAGGTCTGTCCCATTACTGCAACATCCTCTGTGAATTGGAGAGGGGTCACACTCTCCTGCACGTCCTCCAGAATGTGTGTGACCTGACACTGACAATCAGCTGCATGGTTGTTTCATCAAACAACTATAACAATGCTGGTGGAGTTGCCGCTGTTGCAAATGCCACCCAAAAACCCTCTCTCCCGGGCAATGCTGCCGGCCAATTACACGATGGAACTCCCAGCCACAGATTCGCAATCCCAAAATGCATCACTGAACTAAAAGCAAGTGCCTGAGCTGTATACGCCACCCAAAAAAAGCCAGAAGAGGCCACTCTTAAAGGAAGTGTTCAACCATCGTGACAGAGGGAGCCAATGCGTCCATACAGGCTCAGGCTGCGGGCCAAAACCCAGGGCAGGGGGACGGGGTATTCTCTCAAATCGGGACTCACCAAAGTCATCATGGTCGTCCAGCTTGTGCTCCACGTTGTTCTGGAAGACCTCGTTGACAGGCCGGAAGAGCAGGACACCTGGCAGGTCCGAGAGGTTGAGCGGGGCCTGCAGCTCCCACACCACGCGCTCCGCGGAGTCCAGATCCACGACCGACGGGCCCTCGTCGGACCCCGGGGGGGCCGTGTGGTTCCCGAGCAGCCGCCCCTCGCTCCCGTCGATCTCATTGTCCTTGTAGGAGAGCTCCACTGATGTCTCATTGGAGTCGTGGTCCACGCCCTGGGCTGGCACAGCCACCAGGGCACTCATCAGGACCACCTCGGGAGCGGCTGCCAGAGGGGGCGCTGTTCTGGGCTCAGGAGACCGGGGCACTGTGTACTCGTACGTGATGTGGGGCATCTTCCCATTCAAGTTGTAATACTTTTGAGAAGAATAGAAGAAGAACCGACTCTTAGTCCCCGGAGCTGGCCTTAGGAACAAACAAATTGTCCAAATCCTATAGCAAACCAAAGTGATCCTCTTGCACACTAATTACAGACAAACAAAATACTGTAACAAAAATCCATCCATCCATCCATCCATCCATTGTCTAAGCCGCTTATTCCTGGTCAGGGTCGCGGGGGGGTGCTGGAGCCTATCCCAGCATGCGTTCCGGGCGAGAGGCAGGAATACACCCTGGACAGGTCGCCAATCCATCACAGGGCACACACACCATTCACTCACACACTCATACCTACGGGCAATTTAGACTCTCCAATTAGCCTAACGTGCATGTCTTTGGACTGTGGGAAGAAACCGGAGTACCCGGAGGAAACCCACGCGGACACGGGAGAACATGCAAACTCCGCACAGAAAGGCCCCCGGCCTGGATTCGAACCCGAGACCTTCTTGCTGTGAGGCGACAGTGCTATCCACTGCACCACCGTGCCGCCTTGTAACAAAAATGTTATTGAAATGTTTTTTAAAAAGCCTTAAATGTTTAAAGAAATTATGGATGTTTGGGTAAACACTTCTATAATCGTTCTCTTGTTTACATACCTAAATACCTACCATGACGTTCAGGCCTTGGTTAGTGGGTCCCTGTGCGATGATGTACTCAAAGCCGTCAGAGATGAGGTTGGCTGGCCTCCTGTACTTGAACACGGTTCCTGCCACGCGGAAGTTCCTGGGGTTGTCGATGATGGTGTTGCCGTTGAAAAAGAAGTGCCCGGCTTCATCCGAAAGAGCTGGGGGAGGCGGGGTTTAATCAAGTAGGGAATTGACAGAGGATGGGGTGGAGTGATAAGCTAGTTACTGGACAGCAGGTGAACAGCAAAAGTGAGGGGGAAAATGTTGCAATGCTGGAAAGTACTGTAATGCAAATAATAACCTTTAGTTACAGGTGAAACAAAATTGATTGGACAAAATTCAGGCCTTATTGCCGTCTATGCATTGCATGGGTTTCCGTGCAAGTATTTTACAGAAACTGGGTATGTCAGTCCAAGCCAAATCTTCAACAGTCACTTACCGAGGATATTTTCAGTCTTCCGGCGTTCAATAATCTGGATGTCAGTGGCTCCAACAGGAATGTTGGTTATCAACAGGTAGCCTAATTTAAGATATAGATAACACCTTTAAAACAAGTCACAGGTAGCACTAACACTACAATCTCTTGCAGCCAATGTATAAATCCACCATTTGAATGACCCACTCCATTATTCAAAGTAGCCCAAATTGTCTGTGGTCCCCTATTGGACTTCAAATGATCAAAATCGTAGTTCTGGAAAAATAACTCCTGGCCTTAGGAGGGTCTATAAGAATGCAAACCCCAGGAAAGTGCTTGGTTGAATATCATATGTGTTTATAATTCTGCCTTTAAAAGGCCAGTAACTTGTGTGATCTTGGTTTATCCAACCAAACACCTGCCAAGAGTTTTATTCCAACTAATAACTCCAGCACTTATTCAAACAATTTTCAAACTACAGTTAATTAAACACATTTCATTATCATTTTAAAGTAAACTAAAGTACATTTGCAGAGAACAGTCAAAGGTTTAAAGTCCATTAAAGTGCATTCACACTCCAGTATCATCACACTGCTAATCATAATATACAGTCAGGTCCATAAGTATTTGGACAGTGACACAATTGAACCGTGTAGGAATTACAACCATTTTTCTACATTGCCCCCCCCCCCAATTTTAGGGGCTCAAAAGTAATTGGACAAACTAACATCATCATAAATTAAATTGTAATTTTTAATACTTGGTTGCAAATCCTTTGCAGTCAATGACTGCCTCAAGTCTGGAACCCATAGACATCACCAGATGCTGGGTTTCTTCCCTGGTGATGCTCTGCCAGGCCTTTACTGCCGCTGTCTTCAGTTCCTGCTTGTTCTTGGGGCGTTTTGCCTTCGGTTTTGCCTTTAGCAAGTGAAATGCAGGCTCAATTGGATTCAGGTCAGGTGATTGACTTGGCCATTACAGAACATTCCACTTCTTTGCCTTAAAAAGTATTGGGTTGCTTTCGCAGTATGCTTCGTGTCATTGTCCATCTGCACTGTGAAGCACCGTCCAATGAGTTTTGAAGCATTTGGCTGAATCTGAGCAGATAATATAGCCAAATACACTTCAGAATTCATCCTGATGCTTTTGTCAGCAGTCACATCTAATCTGGTCTTCCTGTTTTTGAGGCTTACCAATGGTTTACATCTTGTGGTAAACCCTCTGTATCTACTCTGGTGAAGTCTTCTCTTGATTGTTGACTTTGACACAGATATGCCTACCTCCTGGAGTGTGTTCTTGATCTGGCCAACTGTTGTGAAGGGGTTTTTCTTCTGCTTACTTGCAATTGAAATAATGAGGGAATAACACACACCTGGTCATGGAACAGCTGAGCAGCCAATTGTCCAATTACCTTTTACATATAAAAAGTGCTGTAATCCCTACACCGTTCACCTGATTTGGATGTAAATAACCTCAAATTAAAGCTGAAAGTCTGCACTTTGAGTTCCTATTCATAATTTAATTTGATTATTCTGTGGTAGACAGCTAAAATAACAATAACTCTCAATGTCCAAATATTTATGGACCTGACTGTATGCATACTAAATAAAACAAAATATGAAACTAAAAAAAACGTGGATGCATGTGCTGAATGGGTTGAATTTAGGTGTTACATTTCAACACTCCATGATATCAAAGACTGAGTTTGACACATGGTACACAAAGGTTCTGCCTTGTTTCAACAGTGTCCGAGTAGCAAGGGGAGGGTTTACAACCTCTTGGTGCCAGTGTAAGGTATACCTAACTGTGTGAGTCCTTTCCGGTAAGATCCGGAGATGCGGTAGCAGGAGCCGCCGTTTCCGCCACACACCCCGCACTTATCTATCGTTTTACTGGAGTGCAGCTTCCCGTCGCACCCCACCATCTGTGGCCCCGCCCACGGCAAGGGTGGGGGGAGAGGGGGGAAAGGAGAGCCGTGTTAATGCTCGAGTACCCAAAAAAATCACACAACAGCCAAATAATAAAAATCTGGACACCTGGACAAGCAACCTGCCGCTTTTCGGTCTAATGCAGTAGTCCAGCACTCTCATCCCCGAGAGCCGCAGGGTCTCTGCTGGTTTTAGTTTTCACCTTAAAATCAGCAACCAATTCAAACCCGAGAAACCAGGTGAGGCGAGCTAAATATGTAATCAACTGCTGTGATTGATCACTGCTGTGATTGCTGATTAACAAAAAACAGCAGACCCTGTGGCTCTCCAGATCAGAGGACAGCTGGTCTCACCAGACAAACTACTGAGTCATAGCTTGCAAGCATGAAACAATTATTAGAAATAAAAAACTATTCTGTTATGGAAGGACATATGAGAAACACGATGATGTACTAGTACAACAAACAGACACTCAGCACGAGTTGTGGTGTTTGGGTGGCAGTGTCAATTATTCTTCATAAAACTGGATTTTGTAACCAGAATGTTTGAATTTCTGAGAGGTAGAAGGGGGGTTGTTGACTCTTGGGAAAAGTCACTTAACCTCAAGCGAAAATAGCCACAAGTTGAGCTATCCAAGTAAGCAAATAAAATAATTTAAAAATAAATATTTCCAGATTTTCACTTGGATGCACGTGACGGGGTCGACGAAAGTCTTAAGCATGAATTGGACCTGGCAGTGCCCTTGGATACAGACACCCTGGTAGACTCCATCCCGACAGTAGGTACCATCCTGGGCTGGCACCAGGAGCTGCCGTTCCCCTGACGTGGTGGTGCACTGCAGGTCACACGGCTTATTGGAGATGCTAGTGTAGTCATCTGAACAGGAAATGACATCACTGGTTCAGAACTACTGCAGGGGGCTCCCCTGCACAAATTTTTCCCAGAACTTCCCACTTTGACCTTTTATCCCAATATCACACTTTTATTTTAAATGTTGCCTTCTGAGATTACCATTACAATAGCAATGCTAGTAATACTTAAGAAGGATTACAGTAAAGAAAAGGATTGCCGCCGGTTCAGGACACCTGTCGTAATCCCTTTTGTGCGATAGGCACAATCACCATCGTGGAGAGGCGTAGGCCAATCAAAAATGGCAAAAAAGCAACCAATCATACAGGAGAGACAAGCAACCCTTGTGTGAGTGGCCGAACAAGGGTTGCTCTCAAACCCGTCTCGCTATGGTTTGTACAGAGTAATGCATCCACACGTTGCATGCATTCACGCCTGTCACATATGAGATGCACGATTCCTAAGAGCTCCCTCATAACATAAACCGCTTGAGCCGCCCCGACAGACCCGTCGGGAGGGGGGATCTGTCACACAGATTTCCTCATTTCCGGTGAGAGGGCTTACCCGGATAGAGGGGCACCCACATATAGTGCCGGCGGCCGAAGGCTTTGGCATTGAAGGAGGAACACTGCTGCTGCTTAAAGCTGATCCGGTTACTCGGACATGGCTACAGCCAGAACACCAAACACAAGAGAGGAGAGACAGATTGTGTGTGAGCAGATGTTTATTCAGATAGACCCAGTGTGATAGATAGTGTGCTGGCTTTCATTCCTGCTGAGACATAAAATTGGTTTGATCAAGGTGTTCATTAGATATCAATGTTGACCTCTCTATGGTTTAATATGCTATTAATTCTCAAAGGTGTCTGTTGGGAGGCGGGGCATTTCATCAATAACTGAGTAACAATTTTAATACTGTTATGTTCAATTCAAGTTTGATATTGGGCCAGATCTTTCATCAAAGCAAGCAGACAAATGTATGAGATTATAAGTGCAATAGGTTGCAAAAACGCTATTCTTACTGGGGACACTAAAATGTCCAATTAAAGATAACTTCTATATGTGTCTATATATGATTGATACATTATATATGTATACAGCTGTAGAACATGCACTGTTGATACAGTGATGAAGAAGAAGCCCAGGCCCTTGGGGTGTTCAAGACCAGACTTGACACAGTGCTGGGTACTCTCTAGATAGCAAACTAAAATGACGAGCCTTGATGGGCTGAATGGCCTTTTTTAGCAAGTGTTCTTATGGGAAATTCCATAAATGTACTGCCAAATATGTCTTTCCAGAATTCACATGACCAAGATTTTGTTCTGGTAAAATCTATATTCCAAACACTCTCCAGCTCAATTGTCCTGGAAAAGTACAGAATCTTGATACAGTGTACACAGGTTGGAGCACAATACTCCAAGGAAGCTTTGACTCAGATTTATGGTGCCCAGTGGAGAACCATAGGCCTCCATTCAAGGTTGAATTGCTTAATTAGAGCCACTATTATTTGGATGGGAACTTGAATCACCAGTTATTCCAAGCATCGAACAGCTGTTGGCTGAGAAGAAAACCTGTGTCCCTCTTGACCTCTGATCTCAAGCACCAGGAGTAGACCTCACTGGCTGAAATAATGTTACTTAAATTCTGTTGCTGTGGATGCATTTAACCATTCTGTTTATGGAAGGTCTATGTTTACTACAGTAACCGGTGACTCAAATCAATTCCAAGCCACATCTCCCCCCCCCACCCCACCTCAAAAATATTGTGGTCCCACATTAAAACTTTAAAACATCAAATGTAATGTGGTAAAATGATCTTATTTCTTTATAAGACAGCACTGTCCATTGATCGCACACTGTCAACATATTGTATCTAACAGTATGCTTCAGACCACCATTGATGCTCCAGATTACATCACACTTGTTAAAGCATACATACCTGGTTTGGGCACAGCTGGTACTGCTTTGAGGACCCTACACAGATGGAGATGTTGACGTTTTGTGCTGCAATAAGCCTACGGAAAAACAAGAACATATTGCAAAAACATGGCTGGTTTTTTTATATGCTTTTTTTTTCATTTTTCTCCCAATGACGAATGCCCAATCACTGCAAACTCCTCTGTCACTTACACATGCTTGATGAGCACACACTCTCCGCCAAAACATGTGATGTCAGCCTCTACTTCTTTTCACACCACAGTTAATTAAGCTTGTACAGACATGAGCCAGAGGAAGACATTTAATGTGCAGCTTTATACCAGCACACTTTGGACGCCTGACTGACCAGCGGGGGTCACTGGTGTGCGACATGACACAGACAACCCGCCAACTGCATCCCTCCCTCCATGGGCAATGCTACTGCCAATTATGCATCGCCCCGTGGGGCTGCTGGCCACAGTAGGCACTGGCACGGTCTCGATTTGATATCAGACTGCGGGGCTCATCAACACACTAGAGCAGTCCCTTAACAGGATGAACCACTCAGCAGCCGATCATTATTATTTTCTAATGAGCAAAACTCCAGAGCACTTAAAACCTTTGTACCCAAGTGTGAGCAACTGACGTCCCAGAAGACCATAGCAAGGCCGTAGCTGGCCCCTCACCTAGGATGCACTGCCTGAAGTACGTCGTTGTCTGGCACCTTGAACGTGGCGTCGGGCCGAACTCAGGAACGCATCGCGATTTCACGCTCGCCGCTCCCACCTAATCTGCAGATGTTGGACTCTCCCATTTTTTTTTTCACAGCTCTCCCGCTACACTCTTGGGCGGCCAGATGTGGGACTCTTCCTTTTTTCCCCCTTCCTCTCTCGTGCCCCCCCCCCACACACACACACACACACTTTTCTTTTCTTTTTTTCCCTCTCTCTCCGCACAGGGGAGCGCTAATGGGAGCCAGCTGGAGCGGCTCAAGCTCAGCACTTATCGGCAAAGTAATCTCCAGAAACAGCGGGCTGTTTGCTTTAAAAGCCATTTTATAAATACATTGTCATTTGGGTTGGAGTTATGGCTGTCAGGTGGACTGGCTGCCAGTGGATTGATGCTCATTCCGCGAGACATTCCTCGGGTTGCTCAGTGCTCGGAGACTCATTTTTCACGGGCGAACGTCCTCCTTGCCATGCCGGAGGACAATGTGGTTTGCACCTCCATCTTAGTTAAGTAACAGGAAACGCTGCATTGTATAAACACGTTTTACAATAGCTCCCCCCACACATTCATGTTTCTCCTCTGAATCGCTTCTAGTCTTTTTTTTCAGACTGAAACAAGAACTACCTACCAAGACAGAGCTTGAGGTGGGAAAGGCTACTGCTAATAGTCCTGAATCCGTTTTCCAATGTTTCGTATGTTTATTTAAGCACACATAGAATTACCTTGGTGTACTGTACTTCACGTTGAAAATCTTTATGTTTCAATGATAGCAAAGAGGTCCCGTTTTGACCCATTTTCATCCAGGAAGAAAACATTGGAGATTGGCCTTGGATCTAAACCCATCCTTTTTTGTAAAACTTTTCACAAGTTTTTCACGTGAGGAGCACAACAGATAAAAGTACATTGTTAGAGCCGATTAAATCGAAAATTCGCTACAGATGGGCAATACTTGGGCAATTTTAAATTAGCACACTTGTTAAGCACGCAAAGCAATCAAAAACAGGTTCAGGAAAGTTAGAAGTTTCAAGGCCTGTTTTCAGCCTCCCCCTGCATCTCAGGCTCACAAGCCTCCATTGCAAGTAGGACAGGAGAAGAAAACAACAAGGTCCAGTTTCAGCTGAAACTACGGGCTACCCACTGATGAGGAATGACACACCCAGAACACAGAGGGTTCAGTGTGAGGGCAATCCAGCTGCACTCAGACCCAGAAAACTAAATCTGCCAGAGGTGCTATAGGTGTGTCATTTCCAGTCAGCAGGTAGTGCTCTTTCAATTAATCCAGTCCTGCACTGGTTTGACTTTGGTCTCTATCTAACACAGGACCTTATGTACTTTGCCACTTACCCATGTACTTATATTTTATTCTGCAATATGTACCTATTGTATTTGCATCTATATTTTGTATTTTGCACTATATGGTGGGAAAGAGCTAGATTAAGAATTTCAATGTACTTGTACTTGTACTTCTTGCAGATGGCAAATAAAACTCTTGAATCTTGATGGTAGAAAAACTATCTGGCCGAATGTATGCATGAGGCGAGTCACCCTGGAACAGGAGTGTCTGTTTAGCTGATAAATATTTTACTGTACTGCATTGTTCTGCTGGGTGAGTCCGTTTTTACCTCTGCTGTAGACAGTGACGTTCCTGCGACCGCACCCCTCCTCCGCAGGTTCGAGAGCAGGTGGACCAGCTGCTCCACTCTCCCCACCACTGGGCCACCTCCTCGGACTGATGCTGGGGCTCAATCCTCCCCTCACTACTGTCCTGGCAGAGACAGAGAAACCGTTCTTCACTCCTGTCCCTGTGTGTGTGTGTCTGTGTGTGTGTGTGTGTGTGTCTATGATTCAGGGACGTGGTTTTTTTCCTGGTTAATCAGGAAATGTTTATTTTCAGACCACAGATATCTTGTGGATGTCATATGCATACACAGTAAGAAATGTTCCACTCTTTGACAGCTGATAGCAGTAGAGAGTGTTCAGCAGTAAAGCCAAATAAACACATTTAGCATCAGAAAATCTGTATTCCCTGATTAATCAGGAAAAATCACATCTCTGATGATTGCATGTGTGTGTGTGGGGTGGGGGGAAGGAGGGAGGGATTGTCCACTTTCAACTGGGTGGAGTCCCAGCCCTGACGTTGGCAGACTCCTCTCTGTGTGTGTCACTCCACCACAGCTGTGCAAGGAAACGTAACTAAACAGAGACGCTGCTGTAAAGCCAGTATGAACGCGACTAAAAATTGGCAACAGCTGCTGGCTCAAAAGTTATCCTTTCACAGGAGTAATTTCAGAAGCAAACCTTGTGAGATCAGCCCAGTGATATTTGCGCGGTTCCAATAAGAAAATTGCTACAACAAAAAAAGGAAAAACGGCTCTTTTAGGCCCATGTATTGGCCCGCCCTGTCGGAATTCCGACTAATCCACCTATAAGAGCTCAAACTTAAGCGTGAGCACATTTTACAGCCATTGATCCTGAAGTCAATTTATAAACGTCATTGACGGTTCTACGGTTACCACCCAAGGTCCAATAAGCGTGCCTTTGGATACATCTGGCAGGGACATTTATCACAGTGCGCGCTCTAACGGTTTCATCCCGAGGGAACGTTTATTCTTTAATAGTCTAATCCGTGTGACACGGGTAAAGTAGGCTTCGGGTTAAACGGTTTTCTTACGACCCCCTGGGATAGCACAGACCCAACCCAACCTGAGAGGAGGGGATTTTAAAAAAGTGGTGCAGGAAAGAAGAGACGCTACGGCTTAAATTCGAAACAGAGCACCAGACCGGCTATGAATCTCTTGTCTTTTCTGAGAAGTACAAAGGCAAGCCAAGATAAAAAGCCGAGTTCGCGAGCGGTGAGGAGGGATGTAGGGTGTGTGTGTGTGTGAGAGAGAGAGAGAGAGAGAGAGAGAGAGAGAGAGAGAGAGAGAGAGAGAGAGAGAGAGAGAGAGAGAGAGAGAGAGAGAGAGAGAGAGAGAGAGGTGGAACACGGCCCCTTAAATAAGAGCCAGATGAAAGGGCGAACAAAGGTGGGCGAATTAAGCCGACTCTTCTTGTCTAGACGTCAAGTTAATCGCCCCCTTCAACCTCATTTGAGTGATTTGAAAGGCATTGTCCAGCAATTTCGAACTGTTTTATATACTCGCGAGCTATCTACGTCCAAATCAGCCTTACTAGGGAAAGAAAGAATTGCGCGCGGATATTTCAGTAGATTATTGTTGGCAAAAAAATAATGTCAATAAATGTAAATTGCTCTTGAATATTTGTATTTCCACTAAAGTAAAAATATCAACATTACGTGTTTATACCATCTTGTTTCTGGTTTGGTGTAGGCTATATAGTATCTTTAGAAACACACTGGAACAATTTCCCCAACACTTAAATGACTTACTTTAATGTTTACATTTGCATATCTGCTGGAAATTTAGAACAAGATAATGCGCAGAATACTCTTTACAATCAGCATTTACACGAAAACCCAAACACACCTGAAGGCCATACTATTGTTATTCCACTCGCATTTAGCAAGGGATCTGAAGCCTGTCCAAACACGAATCTGCCAGCCCATATGTTTTGTGTCTGGATACCCTTTGGATGTTTAGGAATCTAAACAGACAACAGCCCCCTTTTAAAAAACGTTTTAATGCGCCAGGCATTCAAAGTGCGGACCCCCCAGAGTGCCAGTTACACTGGGCGACAGCGAAGAGAGCTCAGGGACACCTTGGTCACGTCACCTGGGTGTTCTCGTTCTCAGACAGAGCGGCGATCAGGTGGAGGATCAAACGCAGCCCTAAAAATCCACTCACGGGGATCTGAACGCATAAAAACACGCCGGACATGCAACCAGAGCAGATGCAAATACAAACATTGCAATAGCTTTGCCAACTTTCTCTTGACTCTGATTCCATTTTACAAACAAGTTGTGCCAACAAAACAAGAACAAGCGAATTTCAAAATACAGGCTACCGTTTTAAGTCGTACATTTGCGGACAAAAAACAGATAACCCTATATGTGATAGTTTTAAAATACCTGTACAGTTACTATCCTTGAATTAATTTATTTAAAGAGGTTCTGTGTGCCGGTGTTTAGGTTTACTTAAAACAGTGGAGTTTGTTTGTCCAATACCTTTGCCTGTCGCTCTGGCCTCATTAGTTTGAACCCAGTGGACCACGAATCCTCTCTAATAATGTGCAGCCACTTCAGCAACTTTGGAAATTCCAGGGAGACATTAAGACCCCGGCTGGGCTTTGATCTTAAAGCTTAAAGACCACAAAACACATACGAAAAGAAATGCGTAAAATGTTGAGGTGGGAAAAAAGCGCTGTGAACTTATTCATACTTTTAAAAAAAGAGCTGACTAACCTCATTTCTGGTGTAAACGTATTGTTTCTCTTTTTAAAGTTGGGAGAGAGATAGAGCTTTCAACTGTAGTGTGATTTCCAAATAGCCTACAACCGGCAAATTCTTGTAACGTTAGCTAACAGAAAAGCGATTGCCTGCCTGCGAGGCATGTTCAATGCAGGTAAAACAAATCATGCAATCCGAACGTGGAAAAGGCAAAAACACATTTTAAAGGGAAAAAGTGTGCGATTTACCTTAAAGCTGGCGCTGGATGCTTTCGCGAAAATACCGAGAAGTAAGGCTGCGCCGTGAACAAGAACAGCGGCGAATCTTGCGCTCCAAAGACAGTACATGGTTCATTTAAGAACACGAACGCCTCACCCCCAACCTCAACCTCGACCAGGGCTTAAAAAGAGGCTCGCGTTAAGAGGTCTAATGAGAAGAAGCCTTGATGCATTAATGGCTTTACAACCTGCTGGCCTGGAGGAAAAGGGGGCTGGTCACACCGACTTTGATTGACGTTGTAGACTTGCGGAACTTAGCACGTTGCCATGAGTTCTGCTATTTACGTGCGAGCGCTTCTTTAGAAGCGTTTGTCTTGTGCCTGCGCAAGATACCTGCAAGGCTACGCCGGCTTTAGCGTCTGTTTGGCTTATCGGGCAACAAATCTTGCCCTTTGGACATCTGGTAAACGCAATTGCATTCGCCTTTAGATGGAGAGGACAGTAATAATCCACGTGAGGCAAGGTTAGAGACATCTTGGGGCAAGAACTAAATGGGCTAAAGTAGGCTATTAATAGAGAATACAGAGTACACACATACGTGCACTTAAAATGCTTTAAACAAAGTACCTGAATCTTTCAGCAAAGCCAGACAAATCTAAGTGTTGAACCACATAAATCATCACATTGCCCAAGAACATGAGATGATATGGGAAGGTCTTCAGTCTTAAGGCTGCAGATCCTCTTTTAGAAGCACCACACCTGAGTAAGCGCATCAACAGTCAACACACAAATGACTAAGGTCATAAAATCACACTAGCCCTATGTCTCTCTACAACAACATCACAGGTGGGTCATTCACATTTTGTACTCAGTACAATTGAGGTATTATGCAATTTGTGAGAGTGTATATAACAGACACAAACACACACACACACACACACACTTATTTGGTGGCATACAGTAAAATGTCAGTGACCTCAAACAAATGCAAACATTGGCAAAAGATATATAGAGATTAATAACATACTTGGAATTAAATTGTGATAGGATAATATTCACACATCTCCCCAGCAACAGACTGTCTGCTCCAATTGCATTAAATGTATTGCATTTATATAGTGTTTTTCATCATCTCAAAGTGCTTTACAGTGAAAGGGGGAACCTTCACCTCAACCACCACCAGTGTAGCACCCGCCTGGGTGATGCATAGCAGCTATTTTCCCCAGAACGCTGACCACACATCAGGTGTGCACTCAAAATGCAAAATGTTTTGCTAAGTTTTGCCTTGAACATTACGTTCCCTTGTTGTCAGCAACGTTTTAGCAGCACTCCTTGAGATACATTTGCTACTATATTGTGGGCATGGCAGGGCTGCTATGGTGTAACCAGAAGCAACGGGTGATGTATTTGAGAACCTGTGTCACAATCGCCGTATCAGCAACTGTGGTAACCACGCTCTGCAAATGGATGTTCAGGGAGAAATAAGAGAATTAAGGCAATTATACTGGGGTATGAATAGGTGACAGGTTAAGAATCTTGCCAGGACATTCTACCCTTTGCTAAAAGTACCATAGGATCTTTAATGATCATATGATCTTGATTTAACATCTCATCTGAAAGACTGCATCTCCTACAGCACAGTATCCCTGTCACTGCACTGGGGCATTGGGGTTTATTTGGTCCAGATGGAAGACCACCCCCTACTGGCCCATGAACACCACTTCCAGCAGCAACTTATTGTATATAAGTATCCCATGGAAGTACTAACCAAGCCCACGCCTGCTTAGCTACAGCCATTCAGCAGGAACAGGGTACACGATGGTATGGCTGCTGGCTGCTGTTAATGTTTCATATTTTGTTTAAGACCAGCAGGCCATGTGGCACTTTTGCTTTGGACAGATTGACATTTTTTTTAAAAATTGGTCATTTTTTGTCATCAGTTTTTTTCTGCCTTCATTGAATAGCTTGCAAGGCCGTGCAGTTGAAGCAGAGACCCCTTGGGGTGTTCAATACCAGACTTGACACAGTGCTGGATAATCTCTAGACAGCAGGCAAAATGACATGCCCAGATGGGCTGAATGGCCTGCTCTCGTCATCAAGCATTCTTATGTTCTTATTTTGTATTCATGTTGTGTGGCACAACAGATGCACAAACCATACATTGTGAGTGCTTCAAATGGGATATAGAAATTCCCCAGACGAGGCACCGCATGCATATTGTGCCTGCAGCTGCATCCAACTGGTGGTTTGTTTTTCTGTCATATTTTTGTTTACCTCTCCTGCTCCCTCGATACGATCACACAGTAAGCTATAACATACGCATGTGATTACAAACAGGCTCTGTGTTTCATACACTGAGCTGCAGCATAATGCATCCCACAAGACCACTGCAGCGTTAACACACAGCTTCTCCCGCTGGTTCTGTATATAAATTCAGGAATGCAAGTTTACAAAATATTCTGACCTTTCAAGACGTTGCCCCATATCCCTGCATATCGAAGGCTGCGCTGTACACGCGCACTTTTAGAAGCCTTTGCCCATGTTAGACATGCATTTAAAATGGCTCCCGAGTGGCTCGGTCAGTAACAGCCCTTCAGGTATATCATCGGCAGACTCTGAGCGCACGCGCTGCAGCCACACTATGCTCTCTGGGTGTGGGTGACACAGGGGGACACGTCTGTTGATTTCAAATTGGGAGAGAAAACTAAAAGAGGGGAAGAATTGTAATTTAAAAAATGATGGTATGGTTTTTAGGTTGTAGAAAGGTGTGAAAACCTTGTGTTCTCATGATTTTGTTTTTGGTGCTTAATATATTTTTCTGCTGAAAAAATGTTTAAGTGTAAAAGTGAAAACTAGACCTATATAGAACATACAGTACGTAGCTAGAAAGCTGTAGTTTAGGGGGTGTTAATGTTGTAAAACATTGCTACAACATTGTTGTTCATCCCCAACTAAATCACCACTGTGTACAACCTCACTGTGACACTGTAAAAAGTTACAATAATATTTTGTGCTGGTCAAGTCAGCTGAACGCAACACTGTAAAGAATTTGAGGCTGCTCCAACTTAAAATTGTAAGGAAAACAGCTGTACAGCAATCTTAAGTTTTTAAGTTTTTTAACTCAACTTCTGGCCAGTTCAATTCCCCAAGGGCTTTAGGAGTTGGAGTAACAAACTGACTAAATATACAATTTCTCATTTTTCCATTTTTTTGGTTAACATTAGCATATCAGTTGAATAAACTCACAATTTAAAGCAACTTTGATTAAGATGCTGAAGTTCATGTATTTAAGTTAAGTTCAACTTAAAATGTCTGTGCAGCTGGTTGCCTTAATGTTTCACTAACAAAATTCTGCATCTGCAATTGACTTTTGATATGGACTTAAGTTTAAGCATGACTACTGATTTCTCTCACTTCGATTTGGACATGAATCCACAATATCACTCCATTCTAATAACATGAAAAAAGTAAGAGAGGACAGGATTGTAGAGTGATTGTAGAGTGATTGCGCTTCTTTTTAAAGTGAAGGCAATGAAAAGCTACAGCTCACTTAGAAAGACAAAGCTACAGCTCACTTAGTAAGTGTGTCTTTCTAAGTGAGCTGTAGCTTTTCATTGCCTTCACTTTAAAAAGAAGCGCAATCACTCTACAATCACTCTACAATCCTGTCCATGTTTTTTCATGTTATTAGAATGGAGTGATAAAAAGAAAAAAAACCTTTTTAAACTAAAATTTTAATACAAATCAAATTTGTATTAAAATTTTAGGATGTCAATTATACGTACAACCTTTAATTAACCAAATAAGTGGGTTGAAAACAAGTTCTCATTTTCAATGATGGCCAGACAGCATACAATAAATAATCAACAATGCTTCTAATAACATGAGGAAAAAAACATTATGAGACAGGATTGCACAGTGGTTAGGCTTCTAGAGTTTCTATTGATCATTTGACACATCCTTAAACGTGTTAATGACTGACCGTGACAGGGTTGAGTGGCCTCTATATCGGCACATGCTACCTCATGAGTTAGAGGGGCGCTTGAGGCACAGGCAATGAGGTGATCTGACCCTGTCCAGAATGTCAGATCTAGAGAAAAATCAAGAGGGAAAAATCTAAGAGAACACTGTGCCCAGCTCACCAAGAGAACAATACTTCTGCCCTGTTAGTATGTTGAAAGTTGTAAGTCAATGAATGAACTAACGGTGAACTAATTTCACCATTAGCTCTGCTGCCTGAATGCGTTCTCACCCTAGTCGAAGTCAAGCAGGCATTAAGGAACGACCTGCACTTCCAGAAACTCTGGAGAAAATAAATTCTTTCTAAGTATGAGTCAGGACCTGTCTTCTTAACAGTTGTCTTCTCCCTAATTCTAAAAAAAGTGATGAAAAGATTTCTATCTTCAAGCAATATGGGAAACTTTGCCCACAATTACACTTTGCAATCTTTAATTGAATCAAAGTGCCATATATCACTGTGAAGAATGTGTTTGTGTGTGTGAGAGAGAGAGTGTGTGTGTGTGTGTGTGTGTGTGTGTGTGTGTGTGTGTGTGTGTGTGTGCATGCGTTTGTGTGCCATATATCACTGTGAAGAATGCAAGCTTGTTCTTGTGTCTTCTGTTGTGTGTCGTGTAGAGATTTCACAGATTTTGGAAACGTGTACGAGCCTTCCACTGACATAATGCAGGCTCTGTCAAAGCTGTCAATGGCAACAGCGTGTATCAGAGCTTATTGTGTGTGGAACTCACACAAAAGGACATTGGCTTCAACCCCTGTGGTCAAGTTCCACCAGCCCCCTGTGTGAGACCAAGGTTTTTTTACCCCCTAGCGAGCTATTTGCCTTGCTAGTCGCGAAATATGGCACATGGGCACAAAGGTTGTGGGTTCTATCCCTGCTCAGATCACACTTGTAACGTGCAGTTAAGTGGACAGGGGCTCTGGGGCAGTCAAGTGGGATGTCCTGCTAAAACAGTGGTACTCAGTGCAGCTGCACGGTCTCGTATGGGATCATGTGACAGTGGACAGCAGCCCTGCAGGGCAGTGCATAGTCATCAGGGCCTCAATGAGCAGATCTGTCCCCGTCTCATCGCTCAAGAGCACCTTCTCGATCAGGTGACTGAAGTCTGAGATAGAACTCGCCCAACCCTGTTTACGAGGTTGCCCTACCGCTCCTCGGCGAGCTTGTGCCAGCTCCCCCTCCTTCTGGGTGGACAGCGAAAAGCTCCCAATCAGGGATCCCGACTAGGGCTGGTCTGGTACAGTCGGGTTTAGAACCGCGACCGTGATAGGCAACTCGTAAAGGACCAGCCAATACCGGTGCGTTAGACCCCTATGCTATCGGAGGCCCATGCATGAAGTTTAAACAATGACTGTGCAGCTCAATGTGCATCTGATACCTTATATAATAAATAATTGTAAAAAAAAAAATGTACATGTAAAAAATCAATGATGCTGTTAAAAGGGCATTGCACTGACGTCCCTACCTTGTTATCCTGTTTCCACTTTATGTAAAAACATAAAACTGTTTAACTGGTTTTGGAGTTGCTTTGGTCTTTGCTCTTGACCAGTGGAGATCCAATAGTCCAGATGGTATTCGGGGTATTACGTGTACGAGAAGCTCAGTGATACCTGGAACAACAACAGACTAAAGCGTTTACAGTGGCTTTACATGGCCAAGATGCTTCGAAACATGTGCACAGATTAGCCAGGACAATTCTAACCGACGTGCTTCTAACAACATCCATAGATAGTGTCTTTGATTGTTTGGCAGACTTATTTGTAGATCAATAGCTTGTACATTCACAAGTCCAGGCTAGATGTAGTACTAGATACTCTTTAGATTAGGACATGATGAGCCTAGATGGGCCGAATGGTCCATTCTCATCATTATGTATTCTTATGTTCTTATGTTCTTATATCCCAGACTTCAATCTATTTGTTGTGAATGCTGTACACACATCCACCATCTCTTTCCGTGAAAGAGACAATTCCATGATGTGACTCTCTGTGTCTTCCACCCTCTCTAGTGTTGAAATAGTCTTACCTCAGTGTCTCAGTGTCTGATTGGTGATGAAGTGACATGTCACAATATGGTCTGATACTGTTATTATGGGAACAAAAGGGAACTTGTGACATGATCATTTGGTAACAAATGATAGCAATATTGTAGGGGTAACAGGGAAATTTTGGATCACAATAATTTGTCACAACAGCTACTTTCAGGGGGGTTCCTGAGTGGCTCAGTCGGTAAAGGTACTCGCCATGAGTGCAGGCCAAGCCCTGCAGCTTAGATATGACTAGCGCCAGTGTGGGCTACGTCTTTAGCCGTCTATGACCAGGAGTCCGCAGTGGTGGGACACAACTGACTTTGTCCCACTGGGGTAGGTTGGGCTCAAATTGACATCCCCAGGTTACCACTCCATAAGTGACTCACTACTCACCCGGCACCTACAGGTTATCAATCATCATTAGTGAGAGATGTGAACCTCCTCCGATTGGTGCTAGCTCTAGTTTAAGATGCTGTGTGGCTTGTGTCATGGAAAATAAAAATTGGATGATATGTGTTAGAGGAGTGCATGCTCTTCAGCTCACTGTTTGTGTGTGTGGTGGATGGCATAACAGTGACATGAGCATATGATTCCAAATAGGAGAAATAGGGAGGGGAAAAATACTTTTCAAAATAACTTATTTAATACAAACTCCGACAAATCAAATTTCAACAAAATCTTTTACAAAATTACAACAAAAACATAGTGCAAACTTGGTGCATGCTTGGTAATTTGCACGTAAAAGTTCAAGGCCAAACGATGGACATTCTATTTGTATTTATGCTTAAAACAGTCCTGGGTTTCCATGAATTGGCTGACCATTTCACAGATCCACAAAAAACACAGCAGTACTTTTTCTTTCTTCTGTTTTCTGAAGGAATGGATCTGTGACTCCAAGGATCCTGAAACAGAGAGAAAAAAATCTAAACTGTCTGATTTGTATCACCAGCCTGGGCCTTTTGCCAAACATTGCAAGTATGTGTGCATTGAAACAATAGGTTACTGTGATGTACGACATGTACGTTTTTAAATACCTGTGACTGTACTTAAAGGCAAACGTCAGTGTAACCACAAGTCTTATTTCTGTCAAGATGCAGGTCTCCCTCTTCCTGTTCTGCTGAGGGCCTCTGCATCTACACAATAGGCCATTGTTTTGGACACATTTTTATGTGTGCTTCTAAGTTCAAAGTACCATCTAGCTTCTCTGTCTTACAAAAATATCTGTCTATAACAGAGACCATTATTTGATGTTATTCAATAAAAACAAGCTGTTAAACAGTTGCTATTTACTGGGCCTTTAAATCCAAGGTTTTTAACCTTTTATTTAAATAAAGGAACCCTTTCCAAAGTCAGATTTGTCTTGGGTGCCTCTTAGTTCAACTTATAAACTATATTCAAAAAAACTATTCAAACATATAATTGTGTCCACCCTTGAATTCCCCACTTTTTTGTGTATTTTCCACATCATATTTTAAAACTCATTCCAAGTTTCTGCGCTGAAATTGTGCAAAGCACCTTTTGTAAATACCAATACACAGCAATGTCCTACCATTCATCACTTGACCCACTTCGACCTGACAATCAGAACTCATAACAGCACGTCTATTATTAAATGTCTTCACAGATGCCCTCTCCCACAGTAACTGACAAGTAATCACCTTCCACATTATTATTCGTTTTTACAGCTGGATATTTCCTCAGGTTATTCAGGTGATCTACCTTGCTCAGGGGTACAGCAGCAGTGCCCCACCTGAGATTCACATGTTCACATGTCTGGTAACAAGCACAATTCAAGCCCTAATCCAGAGGGTTCAATCTGGTGTACATGAACAAGTCCCAAGGGGTCCCATGCTTATATTTCCTAATTTAATTAATTGCATTTATCATACTTTCAGATAAAATAAACCTTATTTGTATAAAACAGTCTGGGAAATATTATTAATCACTGTAATATGAAATGTTTGCACTAAACAGGTACATATAGATCCATAATATAAGTATAATGACATCATGGTTTAGACATGCTTTCATGTTCTAGTGTGTTAAATAGCCACTGCATTACAGTCTGTAGTGGGTGTTGGATAGAGGTGTCAAACGTCCCTAGGCGGGGATCCTCGGTCACCAAGTGTTCATTTTAGGGGGCCTTTGAAGTAATTTTTTCTTTAAAAAAGCGTGGAAATCTCAACGATTCGTGTTTTATCAATGCTATGTGTAGAAAATTTCAGAAAAATTCACATTAACTCTAGCACCCCCTAGAAGCAAGGATGTATAGCTAGGTAAGGTTCCCAAGAATAGGAAAACGGACTTGACAAAGACACAGGTCAGTTTGCTGTGGAAAAGGCTTCTGGCTGCCCTCGGGTATAGCTGACCTCCAGTTAAGGAGGGTAAGTGGAAAGGCAGCTCACTCTAACACTTTCTTTCACACTTTTAACACTTCTCTGGGCTCTAGATGTCAAATAAAGCCATCTGCCCACCAGACGCCCACTCCTTTTACAACTACACAACTGCCACTGAAAGCAACAGCTGTGTATCTGGTCTCTTTGATTTTCACAGCAAATCGTATGACAGTCGGAAATAACACTCACTGAATCTTCCAGCGTGGTATATATAAGTCAGCAGGAATGAGCTCAATCACCTATTTCCAAGTGTCATATCACAGATGCTCATCAATATCTCACTGGGGACAACTTTGCAGACAAAATCAATTTTGGCTCCAGAAATATGCCAGGGAGCTACTTTTAAAATGAACAATTGTTTAACACTTTTCTGTTGTTTATTTCCAATAAAACAACAACGAATCTATGAAACTAAATCTATGAAGCCACATACTACAGATCATTCTGACAGTATTATTAACACATAAAGTAAATCTGCTACCTGCCAGCATGTCATTGTTACTGATTGATGGTATGAAGGCTGACCACCAGTCTAGTGTATTACTGTCACCTACTGGTGGGTGTCCAGAAGGCAACCTTTAATTTGGGATCTAATCTCATTTTAACGTTCTTAAAATCCCACAGTAGTCTCAACATTTGTTCCCTGTCATTAATGCCCTAAAAATGGTACTGATTTATACAAAAATAAAATGAAAATAATTATCAATTCGTTATGAACCAATGAGTAGTTACATCCCTCAAAGTCGGTGATGAACAGACAAATCAGAAAATAAAATAATTAGGCATAAGGTTATTTTGACATCATTTTTAATATGAATGAAGTCTTACTAGGAATTAATAAATCATGAAGAAAAATGTTCTCATCATCAAAGGGCTTCCTCAACAGCAAATTAAAAGACATAAAAAAGAATATTTACAGCTTTATAAAAACTGGTTTGCATTTCATTGCTTCACTAGGGATACAATCTTACACTTTAGTATATTATGCATATTTTATTCTGACCATGTGATCATTGTCAATTTAATTTAAAGTCCTGTTCCCTGCTCTGAAAGATCCCTGACAAAGGATATGCCGAAACGCGTCGGCTACAAATCTTTACCACTCATCACACCCTACACCCCAGCCAGATCCCTCTGCTCCACCTCCTCTGGCAAACTGACTGTCCCATCCCTCCGGGCTGGGGTTCCGCCAGAGATTTTGGACCCCATGAAAACTTATGATGCTGGGCCCCCCTCAGGTCGCGTAATGTTCTAATATTTTTTAAGGGCCGCCCTCTCAGTCACGGGCCCTTAGAATCATCCTAACTTTTCATGGCAATACGGAACCACTGCCTCCGGGCGCCTGGCAGCCGCTCCTCGCGGTCTCGCCTCTTCTCTGTCCTGACCCCCCGAGGGTGGAACGACCTTCCGCAAATGGTCAGGACCGCGGAATCATTTGCGATCTTCCGCAAGAGATTCAAAACCCACCTTTTCAGACTCCACTACCACTGAATTATGTACATCTAGCTAATTGTCATCACCACTCCCTACTTGCTCAACACTATGTATCCCTGCTTACTCCTCATTAAAAAAAACAGTGTTACAGGTATGGTACGCAGCTGCCTACAATGATGTATATCGCAGTATTAGTGCACTGATCTCTTGCGCGATCTGATTGTCCCTACCATGTATTAATGCACATCTTGTAAATCGCTCTGGATAAGAGCGTCTGCTAAATGCTTAAAATGTTAAATGTTAAATGTTTCCTATTTCATGCACCTTGATAGTTCAACTAAGTAGCACCAGAGCTCTCCGTTGAATTTAATAAGCATCATACAATAATATTATGTGTAAAAACTAATCACAGCAGCTCAATAAGCTTGCAATGGTGTTTATTTTGTTTTGATAAACTAATTCCTTGCTTATATTTGTTGGTAATTCATCCAGAGGACATAGATGGAATGCATTTATATATCTTTACCTCCTAATTTGCCTCAGTGTGCAGTTTGTTATATACATGGAAGGGGGGTCTGTGGTGGGTGAAGGTTTCGCCAGTGTAGCCTACCTCGTTATTCTTGTGTTCTTCCTAAGTCAGCATTCCCTGGTCAGGGAAACTTAGTTGGACCGAATTGCTCTGAGCTGGAGTATATCCACTTTTCCATTTCAGTTTTGGTAGCACATATAAAAAAACAAGACAAAAAAGAACACCTTCACATTTGGCAACTGATGTGTCACTTAGGCGTTAAATTAGGTGTGAGACATGTGCTCGGTTTCACACAACTTAAAAGTCAGTCCCTTGATATCACATTGTAGCAGGAAAATGTGTTCTTTATGTTCCACAAAGCTCTCAGATGTAGCCTATACAACCTGTATGTGCAACCTACATTGTTATATTGGTATAAATCTTGAGCCTGATACAAATAATTATGATTTTTCATGGACTGTCACTGATTGGATTATTATTTTCCCCTCTCTTCATATTTAGTAGTAAAACGGATTCAGTTTCACACCACTCACATCAACCGTTTACTGCGGTTTGTGTCCATAAGTGTCTTGTCTCACTAGTTCTAAATAAAATAACTATAGATTCCACAATCTTTGCGGAGGGTCACAAATGTAACATCGCCGCCTACTTTGAGGAGTGCAGACGAGCAACCTCTGGCCCAGACCACGCGTGACAGAAAACAGAATTAATTAAGAGAGGGCAACTTTAAGGCTGAAACTCGTAAATGTATATGATTGCATATGATAATTATAAAAATATATGATTTAAACATGTACAGTGCCCTCCAGATTTATTCCTACCCCTGATTAAAAAGCGGGTAATTGAATGACAATACGTATAGATAACAGTTATATGACAGACAATATGTACTTTTTCCTCCTGATTTTATTTAAAGTAGGATATCATTTTAATTTAAAATAAATTATTTACATAAAAAATACAATTAGGCCAACATTTAATGTAACACGTGATTTAATAACATGCAGATGGAAAACAATCCCAATGCGCACCCTCAACCCATGTTAAAAATGAAAACATTTTCCAAATGATTAAATAGATTTAAACTGTCTATGATTGACCTGAGAAGCACGAAACGTCTTGGTTCTCATTATTCGCAACGTGTTTACCCACTCACCAACAGTTGAATGGAGCCACTTGACACAAATCAACGCTTACTCAATGTCCATATTTTACCCATTTTAAACGGTCAAAGTATACTTTTTTCTAACACAATTAATTGTGTTTTTGACACTTAACTGTCAACGGACACTGGTTCCAGGCAATATACACCAAACCACATGCACGAATCGAACATGATCTTATAGCGTTGGGACTATTTAAACTTTCATCGCTTCAATTCCTACTTGAAAACAATACATTTTAAGATTAACAAATGACAAAACATCATATTCACACAACACATTTAAGGTTTAAATTGGAAGCCGATGATTTAATACTGAAACGCCTGTTGAGGAAAAATCTCCACTTGGTTGCGCTAGTGGACAAGGTATGTTCTCGTTTCCCAGCAGGTTCAACAGCGCGAATGATCACATAGCATCTTACAAATTACATAAATACAAGCTCATTTTCTGAATTTGTACTTTAGTATATTTATTTCTCTATTTATTTCTTAATTAATTGTTCAATTTGGGACCCACAAGCAATTTAAAATTATATTTAATAGAAATGTTTTGTCATAAATTGCTACTGGAAGCCTCCTGGTTTTTAAAAAGCATAGAAAAGTGAATAATTATACACATATTTGTAATAACTTCAAATAAATTAATATATCAATAAAACAGATATATATAGTCAGTTTATCGGAAACCTCTTGCCATGTCAATGTCTATGACTCCTCCCTACTTCGACTTATCCAAAGAGGTCCTTCCCACGAACTCACCATCCTTCAGAAATTTCAGTAGCCTGCCTCTCCTGTATCAATACACTGCAGAGGATTTACCATCACCGGGGGCCAGACAATTATTTTCGCGCTTTTGCTTTCGCCCTGCAACTTCCATTCTCGCAAGACATCAGTGGATCCCACAAAATGCAAACTGCAATTTAATAAAATAACGGCAATTAAAGTTATTTCTGGTTTCCGATAGGTCTCCATACTGTCACTGACACTCAACCCACTGCCGTTCCGTGATCTGTGATGTCTAAATTGGAGCTGGTGTGCGCTGTTTTGTGCTTTGCGCTCGCTTGCAGCTCAGCCGCACCGAATGAAGCAGCGGACAACACGCTGCATGATGTCAATCCTGGACTTGACGGTGAGCCGAACGGGACGCTAGAGGACCAGGTGGACAACCAGGAAAACATCATGACTCAGGTATCTAACTTCTTTATGAGGCGTTTTAGAGGGACTGACTTTAAACACGTGTGCACATTTTATTATTACATACAAACAGAGCTAACACACGCGCTCTTCTTGTATTGTTGTTAATTTTATGATCCATGTTAAAGTCTATTTGTGTTTTAATTAGCCCCATTTGAGGGCTAATAGTAACCCTCGCAGGTTCTGAAACAACTCTCCTCTAAATTTTGGTGAATGTTGACAGGGTGAAATTGTTCCTCTGGTGGAAAAAAAAAGCATACTCCTTCTTTCTGTTGTAGCTGCTGGGTGATTATGACAAAGTGAAGGCGCTGTCGGAAGGGTCTGACTGCCGGTGTAAATGTGTCGTCAGACCCCTGAGCAGAAGCGCCTGCCGGCGAATCGAGGAGGACATTGCCAGGGCGCAGGACTTCTACACCGTGGAGACTCTCACATCGGGGTCGGACTGCAAGTGCGCCTGCATCGCTCCTCCCTCTGCTCTCAACCCCTGCGAAGCGGATTTCAGGTTCAAGAAGCTACAAGAAGCCGGGAGAGATGATATCAAAGTAATAACAACCATAGTGTGCAAAAAAACTAAACAACTTTATAAGCGTTTCACATGCACTCAAAGATTGGTACTCTGGCAACCAGGTAGCACATTTCTGGTTGTCCCCCAGGACGAAACTAGTTTGAATTAAATTATATTTATAAACTTTGCTAGAGTTAGAAGGTCGGGCGAGGTGAATCAGTTATCGAATTTTATGGTTTTTAATTTATTTTATTTTTGAATGTATTTTTTAACTGATACCACCTTTTTTCCTGTAGCTGTCAACCATTATGGATTTGCTGGAAGGTTCCTTTTATGGGATGGATCTGTTAAAGTTGCACTCTATCACGACAAAACTCCTTGATCGGGTTGAAAATATAGAAAAGGTAAGTCACGCAATTTGCAACAATACGTTTCAATGGGACACAGATCACATTTTACAAGACGTATATTCAGAGGCTTTGTGAAGGACGTGCTTCATTCATAAATCACCCCAAAGAAAATGCGGTGCTTTATGAAGAATGACGTAACTCACGTTACGTAAAAGGGAATTCTCAAATGTGGCATAACACGTGATGTCACTTGACTTAAGGTCAACCCTCTGAACACATGTTTATGCATGATTTATATAGATATGCTTTGGTAATGAATGTGTTATACATGCATATATATCATGAAAGCTTTAGGAATACATATTTTGTGTAAGAGTAATATAATATATATATGAATAATATAATAACCATAAGAGTGACCCAACAAAACAAATCAGACTCCCACATTCACACATTCACACATTCCCTTGACTGTAAAGTTTCCCAAATTGAAAATGTACATGGTCTACTTTATGTAAGATTAGTATTGTTTTGCTAACTAAAACCAAATGGATTACAAAACTCCCAATGGGAATATTAGTATTAGTGAAGAATAGAATATATCGAATATAATAGAAGAATAGAATATATCAGTATTTATGGTTAATTAACTATGATTTCATTCATTAATTTAAAAAATGAATGATTGAATGACTGAATGAATGAATGAACAGTTTTCCTTTGTTACAATGCTAATTACAGAAATAGACAATATTCTTCATTCCTTTTTGTAAACTGATATTTTTGGCATTGTGCAGCAGTCTCAGACTTAAACAAGTAAAAAAGGTTTGAAGGCTTGAAGAAGTTACTTCAGTACCTCCTTAAAGGGCACGTGGGGTCATTCTCCAAAATAAAATCATCAGTATTCATTTTAATTTTCATTTAACATCCATGTCCACTCAGTGCCTCAAATGGACTACACACAGACCCTAGAGTGTGCCTTAATGGAAGCTCTTGCTTGCACGTGCCGTGCACATGCCAACAGCACGCAGGGCAGGAGATTGTTTTTAAACGGCCGGGTGCAGCTCAACAAACACTCTCCCTGGGGTCCCCTCCGCCCCCTCCCCTGGCCTCCCCGCCTCCCCACCATTGCCTGGCCTGACCAATGACTGCTGCCCTGTGCTTTCTGATCAGGCCGGAGTCCAGGACCACACGGAGCAGAGGGTGAGGGTGAGGAGCGGGCCGGAGGAGCAGACCCGAACCCGGACCCAGGTGAAGGAGAGCCGCACCCACCTGCGCACAGAGAAGAGGAAACGCGTGTCCCCCCTGCAGAGGGATGCGGCCGCTGCCTACACGGACACTGAGGTAGGGTCAGGTCCGAGCCGCCACCGCTGGGGCTACACAAGGCCCATTTATTATGTGCGAACAGATTTATATTTTTAATATACATGCTTTTAAGTTTGATGCCAAGACGCATTCCTATGAACATCTGGGGAATTGGCAGTAAAGTCATTTTTTGGGGATCAAAAATATCATCCTCAACCAAGCAGGCACAAACTGCACGAGAGAGAGAGGGTGTTCTCAAGCCTTATTTATGTACATTACAGACATCTTCTTCTTTTTTTGCATAGCGGACTTTTTTTTGTTTTGTTTACCTTTATGTAATCTGGTAGGTCAAATGAGAAATCAATTCTCTTTTGCAAAGATGACCTGAAGAATCAATGGGGGAAAGGAGCACATACATCAGATGGGGGGCAATTAGGTTGCCAGATGTAGAAAACAAATTTTGTGGGGATTTGACCAGGACACTGGAGTTCACCCTACTATATGTGGATCATTAATGACCACTGTGAGTCAGCACATTGGTCTCATGTTTCATCTGGAGGACAGTGATTACGGAAACTTCATATTTGACATATTTATACAATCATATATTTGCAGAAGCAATTCAATTTAAGTGACTCACTCAGGCATTTCCCCTTGTGTGGGATCAGAACCTTCAGCCTTCCGGTTAAGGGCCTGTCTCCTCACACAACACTTTGGCAGTCTGTGAGACTGATAAACAAAAAGCTGTATAAGAAAAAACAACCATTTGGTGGTTGGGTTGAATAGATTGTATTGTGACGTTGGTGCTTCCTCTCTGCACTCCCCAGCATAACTGCAGTCACATAATGTTCTGCCAATGCATGTCGATCGATTTTCAAACCATCGATTTTCAAACCATAAACTCAGCACCTTAAAGTCAGCAAATAAATGTAGTAAAACAGAAGTAATTACTGTGGTCAGCTGGGACCTGAGCGCGGCCAGCACTCTTGAGTCAGTTTGGAAGCCTGTTATTCCAAGAGGCAAGAAGGCATTTCCAGGATTTAAAAAATGTCTGAGTTCTTTCCTTTACATCACAGCGCGTGGTAGACAGATGAAAGAGGCCAGAGACTCGCAGCCGTGAACAGATCAAGGAATGGACTAAGTCCAGGCCCGAAGTGAAATCACCTGTCTTTCACAGATCGGACTCCGTTTAGTCTTCTTTTCTTTTTTAATTTCCCCTCCCCCTTTTTAACATTTTTCCTACCCTACACATTCACACACTCACACTCACACACACACACACACACACACACACATACACACGCACACCCCATAACTGGGTGCATTTTAATCAATGTATCTGCAACATCTTTGTTTTTACATATATTCTAAAAGGATTAACCCTCTATCCCACAACAGAAGAAGTATGAGGAAAGGTTTGTTGGGACGCGGGGGCTGTTCAGACCTCTCCTGAAGAGGAGCCAGCCTGAGATTGTGGTGGAGGAGGGTCGGGGGGCAGAGGAGCACCAAACACAGACAAAGTCCAGATCAGGCCCAAACGGGATGGTCATCCGAGGGATAACCTATTACAAGTCCAAAACGCTGGAGGACGAGGACAAAGACGACCACTGTAAGTCTACCACGGCCTCCTAAGGCCAGAGGTCACTGTGACATGGACAACCCCATGCTTACACTACAGGGTCATGGGCCGCATAATCATTCGATTTATATTAATTATAGAACCGCTGAATTGTCCTTACCCACGGTCAAAAACAAAATGCATGGCTACGGTGCTGCCTTCACAGGACTGTGCGAACCAAATATTTCCCGTAAAAGCCTGAGGCCAAGAGCAAGAATAGAGCTGGTTTAGTCTGCCCTTGTGTGCCATGCCAGACTGCCCAGAAGAACCAGACAGCCAAGGGCAGACTGTTCCACCGTCCTTTCATGCGTCCATCAAAAGAGGACTGAAACATGTTAAAAGGGACCCTCAGGAAAAATCAACACATGGGAAAATTCAAAATCCAAATAATAATTCATAATGTATGGTTACTATGAAATAATAATAAATCATTTATATGGATATGTTTTTTTTTTTACAGTGAGCAAATATGAAAATATATCAATTACATTCTGGTTAGATTTTTTCTTTGAACATATATAACATTTTTAGAACATTGTACAGACTGTTTAAATAAAAAAAAGTGTTTCCATTTAATTAGAAATGACAACAGTCGGCTTCTAAGAATCTTGTGAGCTTTCTGGATTTGAAGTGTTTTCATTGGCTGCGAACAGCTGTTGAATGTCTCGGTGGTGACTGATCCTTTTCCACATCCTCTCTCCCTCTCCAGCAGCAGCAGTGGAGGAGGTTGTCAGCGGCGACGGATCAGTGGACTTGCTGATAGAGGATCTGTTTCTCAAGCAGAAACGCACAGCTTCCAAAGGGAGGGCGGAGCCTGACCCTACAGCAACTGCAGCCACTGCGGCAGACGGAGGGGCGACTCAGGACACAGGCTCAGCCCCGCCCACTCAGGCTCCGCCCACTCAGGTTCACGCCGCTGCATCTGAGCATCCATCAACCGTGCAGACCACCACAGACCTGACAGAAAGGGCCACGAGAGAGATGCCGATGGCCACCACACCGCCCGCCACCACCACCACCACCACGCCCGTTCCCCAGACTGCTGCGGTTACCGTGGTGACAACCACCACCACCGCTCCTCTGCGAGCAATCGCCAGGGAGACGGGGTCAGCAAGCTCACGGCGTCTGACTGTGTCGCCCACGACAACAACGCCACAGACTTCCACCTCTACCACCCGGCCAGCCAAAGCTGCCGTGACGGCTAGGCCCAAGTACCGAATCAGCTGGACTGAGAGCCCGTCAGAGGAGACCATGAAGGCTGAGCCCCCGAAAAACCCTGGCAAGTTCCGAGGCACTTAACTTTCACGCAATTTTGTGTAGGAATCACAATTTGAATGGGGAAGCATCTTAGATATGTCAGTTCTGGTTACTAACATTAGACATGCTGGCTGTGACAACCGTGACCCAGATTTCAAATTTGAGCTGTGCGTCAAGGGTGAAATAACAAAGGTACAGAAACACAGTACATACATGCATTTTATTACAATACTGTTTTCCAACCGTTTAAATAAAAAAAAAAAAAAAACCAACTTTTGCTTGAAATTTTGGATTAAAACTGATTGTCTCCCATTTTAACTGTTTTAAAAATGAAATGAAATGTATCGGAGACATTGTTTTGGGATTGAAAAAAAACTAAAAAGTGGGGCTCAAAGATTAGCTTTGTAATTGATGGCGCTCAAAACAGCGTATTCAATGAATCAATGAAAGACTATACAAGATGTGGTTTAATGTGCACACATTCAAAAGACGCTGATCCTTGGTGGCCTTGTCGTTACCAGGGGAATGCAAGGACACTCTGGCCTCGATCTCTGACCCTGTGACCCACAACACCTACGGCCGCCAGGAAGGAGCGTGGATGAAGGACCCCAAGAGCGCCGACAACAAGATCTACGTCACAAACTATTACTACGGAAACAACTTACTGGAATTCCAGGACATGGAGACCTTCAAACAAGGTACCCAACGAGTGCATGCAATATGATTGGACGTTAGAGTAAGATTCCATTATTACATCAGAGAACATTCATGTAATATTTGATAATACAGAAGTTACTGTTTGTTCGAACCAAGAGTCTGTGGGGATTGTGTTTATTTCTGACAAATTATCTGTACTGCATAGATGAGGTTTGCCACAAAATTTAGTGTATGGCATACCTGCCATCTCAATAAATGTTCACTTATTTAATAATGGAATCTCTCTCTCTCTATATATATATATATATATATATATATATATGTATATATATATATATGTATGTCGCCCCAACCCCAAGGGACACCACAATATATATATATGTATATATACTGTATATATGTATATACATATATATTGTGGTGTCCCTTGGGGTTGGCAAGTTAAATAACCCGGAGGAGGCAGTATTACAAATGAAATGACACTTTATTAAATTAATCTTGACAAACACAAAAAGCAGAGCGGGGTATTCGGGGGAATCCACAACACAAAGTTCACAATCCTCACTCATTGTCGTTATCCGTAATCTGTAGTCCAAATCCAATCCAGTTCCTTAATCCAGTCCAAAACTCGGTACACAAGCGGGGTCCTCAAACAATCCAATTTAACACACAGGCAGCAATCCGAAACACTTCTCTTCAAAACACTTCTCCAACGCTCTACACAACCACAAACCTACTCCTCTCAAGTGTGACAGGAGTCAGTCCCTTAAATAGGCCTTCAGCTGTCTGTAGTCCCAATTGCTTGACTTTGTTCAGGTATGGAACTGCGAGCCGCTGGGAAATGTAGGTTTTTCTTTCCAGTGGCTCCCAAAATTAATGAGGCAGGCCGCCATTTCCTCGTCCTGCTGCTTGGGATGCCACAATATATTAACTGTTTGTGTGTGTATATATAATTAAATATAGTCAACATTTTGTCTTGTTTATTATGCCACTCCCACAGGGCAGCCCTCCAACTCTTACAAGCTTCCTTACAATTGGATCGGTACGGGTCACGTGGTCTACAAGGGGGCCTTCTTCTACAACCGGGCCTTCTCACGCGACATCATCAAGTTCGACCTGAAGCTGCGCTACATTGCGGCGTGGACCATGCTGCACGACGCCTCGTACGAGGAGGACTGGCACTGGCGCGGCCACTCTGACATCGATTTCGCTGTGGACGAGAGCGGCCTGTGGCTCATCTACCCGGCGGTGGATGAGGAGGCCTTCCATCAGGAGGTGATCGTGCTGAGCAAGCTCAACCCCACGGACCTCAGCATCCAGGCCGAGACCTCCTGGAGGACAGGCCTTCGGAAGAACTACTATGGCAACTGCTTTGTCGTCTGCGGCGTCCTCTATGCCATCGACAGCTTCGACCGGGCCAGTGCCAACGTGTCCTACGCCTTCGATACGCACACGAACACGCAGATGATCCCACGGCTCCCGTTCACCAACAGCTACACCTACAACACGCAGGTCGACTACAACCCCAAGGAGCGGGTGCTGTATGCTTGGGACAACGGCCATCAAGTCACCTACAATTTAGTGTTCGCCTATTGAAGAGGAGGCCGTAGGAAGGCCACCATGTAGAAACAAAGAAGAAGAAGAAGAAGAAGCTGCCCAGCACTTTTTGTATAAAAGAGTAAAACAAAATAGGAATAAATAATTTTATATATTACAGAGTGGATTGTAGAGCAGTCTGCACAGCCTTCGTGGGCCTTTATGTGTGATGTACCCGCCATTCTTTTTAGATATTTCACTGTAGTGTCTATCTTGCATATTTGTTTTTGTTCACATTTTTTAACCTCCCAAAGGGCTGGCCAATTTAATCACTCATTGAAGCATGACAAAGTTGTTATTGTGCTGCTCATTATTACTTTATAGAATGTACTGTATATACTGTAATTTAGAATAAACCTTATTGGAATACATTTTACTGTAATGGTACAATGTTCATTTACCTTAAAAAAAATTAATTGACGTAACATGTAAAACTGGCAACAATAAGTAGCACCAACATGTTGAATATGTGAGTTTAATGAAGATATTGAAAAAAGAGTTTTTTAGCAAATAAAATAATATTACAATTTAGTCATCTAGTCATTATCTCAGAACACACACACACTCACACACACACATATATCACTGATTCTTGAGAGTCGGGACAAAGCATGTCCTACAGTGAAAAGTCATCTTTATGTTAAAAACCAAGGAAATACCTAAAAAGTTTAATCTAAAGGAACGGTGTATACTCACAACATTATTCTCATATCTATTTGAATAATTTCAATTAAATTTGTCAATATGTCTGCTCTGTACCTGGAAACCACCTTGTCCTCGGCAGGAAATCACAATTTAAAACTGGCAAAAAATGTATTCAAAATTCTTAAACTATCATTTAAAAGGAAACGATATGTATTATATGAAACAAGGCATACCATGAAGTTTAACACATATTTTCTGTAAATATTTGCCTATCAAAATCGTGTCCTCAATTTCTGTCACCTCCGTCAGATTTTTCTATAATTATGAATAAATCAGGAAATTACATGGGCAGCTATATCCCTGAGGACCCCTTTTCTACTTCCTGTTCGTGGTGAATGCAACAATACCACACGTTCTGATGAGTTTTCAGTTTTTTGAGAAATAAACAATATTGATATTACTGCGGTCACAGCTTTAACATGTCAACACTGTCTCTCCATTATGGCAAGAATTGCTAAGAATTCTGTAATAAATATGTCCATTTTAGTTAGAGTTTACAGACAGCTAGAAACTGAGAAAAAACGAAATGGCTCAAGTGTAGAGCACATGGTTGAGATGGAAAAACATGGCATTTTGTCACCACCGTCAGACGTCACCACAAACCTGACGGTGGTGATGTGCAAGCTGATGGATTTGACAATTGATCCCATAATTCCTGTGTGTATGCACATACATGCACACATACACACACATACGCACACACACATGCATGCATGGACACACACACACACACACACACACACACACCTTAAAGGGATAGTTTGTACATTTCAAACATTTTGATGTTGTGTTTCTACAATAGATTATTGTTCTCCTGCTGATCTATTTATCCCAAATATGATGTAGCCCCAGTTAGAGTTGGTTTCGAATGCCCCCACCCCCATACACACACCTTAAAGGGATAGTTTACCCCTTTTTGATGTTGTGTCTCTTAAAGGGTCAGTAGAGTTACCACTACCCTATGCTCAGTTTATCAACTCAGTCTGCATGCCAGTGTTTTCTGGTTATTGATCAAATGACAGTAGCCTTTTGGTAGCATTAAGCATAGCCTATTAGCAAAAACATTACAAAATCATATGCACATCCTTCCAAATGGTTTCTTAAGTAATATAATAATCTGCGTCTTCAGAAATCATGGCTAGCAAGAAGCTGTCAGTTGAGGAGTGAAGAAGAAGGAATTGGGAGTACCAGAGAAACAGAAGATAGAAAATTTGCAGAGATGAAGAAGATATGCTAGAGAAGGAAAGGCAAAGGTTGAAGAAGAGGGTTCTGGATGGCAAAATAAGACATATAGGAGAATTGAATGAAAAAGAGAAAAGGCATCAGAGAAAGGCTTGAGAAGGAGGAAGGATAGTCCATTGGACCAGAGCATAGAGGAGTCAAGCAGCAGCAGACGATCTCTTGCAAGTGAAAGGCAAAGAGAAGTGAAACCTTTGAAAGAGAAACTTAAAAAGGTAAAACAAGTGCGGGACAAACTGAGAAAGCAAGTATGGCGAAGAGAGCATGCTCAAAATAAAACCCAAATAGACTCTCCACAGACAGAGACCAACAGAATGATACAAGGAAGCAGAGCAGCAACAGTGGAGCAGCAGAGGAACAGCACAGATAACAGCTCTGATGTTCAATGCATTGCTTCAGAGGCCAGGAGGATAAGTCCTCTGGTCATATTGATGGAAGAGATGGAGCAGATGCCCCTGAGAGGTCCTGAGGGCACCACCACTGAGATAACCATTGATACTATAGAAAATGGAGACTGGCTAGTGGTGGTGTATGATGAACACTGGTGGCTGGTGAAGGCCATTGCTGTAACACTGAGCATCAAGATGTCAAAGTGGAGTTCCTGCACCCCCATGGTCCTACAGCCCATTTTCATCCAAAACCTGGCAGGAAGGATGTTTGCTTCTGACCAATTGCAGATGTTCTTGTAAAGCTCCATGGAAAGCATCCCCTCTACATCCCTTCAACATGACCCTGATGTTATGGACAATCAAGCCATCGCACAAGGGAACTTTTTTATTGATCAAATGACATTCATGTTTGGAAATGTCTTTTTCTTTTTTAATAGAGAATCACATTAAAGCCCATTAGACACATTAAGTAATAACACAGTAACAGTATCTACCAATGACAGTTTTTTATGTTTTTCAGTGAGCCCATGGAGGTGACCGAGGGTACCACGGTTGCTGAGGGAGGCCATTTGGCTCAGGAAGCTCACTAATTCTCACTAAACAGAATGATGTTCCATGTTAGATTTGCTGCACTGTTTATTAAGCCATCATCTTTCGTTCATTAATAATTATTTGTTCAATTTCATTTAGTCGTAAATAAAAGAGTTCCACGGGCAGGTGAAACTAAACTTAAGTGATCAAAATGTAGGCTATTTTGTGATTTTTATTGTTATGACTCGTCAAATGAAAGATTCCCCATGTGTATTAAATGGTGTAAAACAATTCTACATTTATTGTGAAAAGAAATGAGTTTTCATCATTTTTGTCACCTCCGTCAGATTGTTGACTTTTTTGTTCATTTTCAAAATGTTTAGTCAGTTAGTATTGTTGATCAATTAAATTACTGAATGATATATGTCTAACGATGCTTTCTTTCTCTAAGAATATTACTTTTATATCCTTAATTTAAAAAACAAAGTTAGATAATGAAGTAATTTGGAAATAGATTCTCAATAGATTCTCCGGTAAATGTGTAGAAAGTTGAAGCATGAAAGGCTATAACGTGATTAGAGGACCACCAGCGCGCTGTCCCGCAGTCAGTTGTGCATACCTTCTTGTATGTCAGACAGAACAGAAAGTAAAAAGTAAAACAGATTTAAATTTATTTAAAGACCATTAAACATGACTATAATAGCATCCATCGTCCATTTCACAGGTGAACGGAACCTGATATATTTTAATATTAGCGTAATGTCACAATGAGCTGTCCCTACTGTGGTAGGTCTACTGTGCTAGCTAGAGAGCTAAGCTAGCGCAAAATAGAATATAGCGATATGAGAACTGTCCAAAATCTCTGCTAGCGTTACGTCAATACATTTAGCTTACTATTCTACCTAGCAAGATAGTATTTTAAGGTGATATAGGCTATCTGAATGATAAACTAAGTTTAAGTTACGTTCGTCAATATGAGCAGTTTAAAGGTAGGGCGACCCAGCCACCGTGCTAAATTGCTTGTACACACTGGTCAAATTAAATTATAAAACGTGGCTAAATACATATTGGAAATACCTGTAATGTATGTATATGTATATATGTATTTAGCCACATTTTATAATATTTTTGTCATATATTTGCAGTATGTTTGTTAATTTCCCTTCAGAGCGTGACCAGCATTCATCATCGATGGTAACTGGGTTGATTTTATTATGGGGTGTGTCATTTAGCGCTTGTGCTTGCTTGCTAGATGGGTATCTATGCCGTAAGGTGAACGCCGAAAATGTGTCTAGAAAGCAAATCTCGTTTCCATCAAACCCGACTACATACTTTTTATTTCATAAAAAAGATCTATTGGTGTTGAGCAAGAAAAAATAAGTTCTACTCGTGGAATCCTGCAGTTATTTTGTGTTTAATGTTTAGTGTTTAAATTCGGTACTAGTACGTTCTGGGCGTAATCAAGAGTTTGTTGACGAGTGGTGAAGTGGTGTGGTGACCCGCTAGACCAATAAGGTGGCCGCTTTTTGGAACTAGCTTCCAAGATGTCTGCCTCCACGTCGTTAACAAGCAGTAGCGAAGATGAAGGAAATCCTGCCAAAAGTCCTCCGAAAGTGTGTTTAGTGCTTTCAAAATGATATATCGCAAGTTCAGGACTAAATAAAAGGTATCCAGGAAGTTAATTTAACATTTTATCTTGTTTCTGGTGAAATTTCATTGAAATCTGTCGATGCGAAATGCAATATTTTTGACCCGGAATGTGAGATATCTTTGCCCAAATGCTCACTGCCTGAGCACATGTAATTATGTGATTAATTGATTATGTAATGTAACTTCAGATAAGATAAGATTTGTTCTTGCACTTACCTCAGCACTGGTTATGCTCTTGGATGCTTGTTTAGTAGGGAGATGTACTTATGATTTCCGGTGACTAGCAGTTCTCTTGCTTACCTACGTTAAATTGACTTATTGTAAGTCGCTTTGGATAAAAGAATCTGCTAAATGCCTATAATGTAATGTAATGAATGTGAATAAAAAACAAAAATCATATGCTGATGGTTCTGCTTGCAACTTTATTCTTGCAGCATCTGTGAGGCCATTGACAGCTACAGTACATATAGAACCATAGGCAGAGGTCTACTTTGACCGAGATTTGACAAAGTAATGGACATTCAACGATAACAATGCACAATTTGACTACATTACAGAGGGAATAGAGAGAGGGCTACAGAGCTAAGAAGAAGCAACAAAGGTGAAAGTTTGATGACACAGAGATGCTGTTCTGAAGCAATACATGCACAAAACTGTACAAGTACACTGATTAGATATTTTGTGATGTTAAATTAATCTAAATAAAAGTTTAAATAAAAGTTTATTTGATTTAAATAAAAGTCAAAAGTACACCTCAACAAAACCATCATCTTTATGAACAGTTAGAACAGTCTGTGTCAAAGCAAGACAAAAAAGTGTCCAAGTCTACAGATCAGAAACACCCCACATCTCCCAGGTAACATGACCACTTTCTGTTTGGCCCTGCAGATTATTTTTACGGCTCACGCAAAGCAGACAGAGCCAGCTAATCAGGTGAGATTGAGAAGAATCAAATCATGTATGTATGTGCATAGTATACACGGTTATGTTTCAATTATTATGCAGCTTGCCATTTTGTTCTATTTTAAATGTGATTGGCTACATTTGATGCAGTGTACAATTATGTTATTTTGTTTTCCATTGTGTTTGTTCCTTAACCTTTAATCAGGATCCTTCTTTTTTTCTATCTAAACTGTTTTAAGAACTGTTTCTTTAATGTTTTTTTACAGTCTGTAATGTACTGTATGTACATAGTTACTTTTATTATTACTGTATTATTAATATTACAGTATTATCATTATTATTATTACAGTATTATGCACTGAATGTTATGTTTTATTGCATTTGGAAGTTTTTCTTAAGTGTTTTATATGCACAGAAAGGTAAAATAAATACTATACTAAGACGAACATTTGACTAAGTCACAATTAATAAGAACTGTATGTACCTGTTCCGACTTACATACAAATTCGACTTAAAGACAGACTTAAGAACGGATCTCGTTCGTAACCCGGGGACTGCCTGTACTTACAGTCAACTGTAAGTTTATGTAAGTAATGGACATACTGTGGTGTCCCTAGGGGTTGGGCGACACTCACGGACCTTGCAGAAGGTGTAAGCAGGTTAAATAACCCGGAGGATGCAGTATTACAAACAAAACAATAATTTATTAACTTAATCTTGACAAACACAAAACAAAGGGCAGGGTATTCGGGGAATCTGGGTCCAACACGATAAACAATCAAAAATACTTCTCAAAACTCTCTCTTGCACTCTCTCTCCACAACACTCTCCACTACTCCAACACACCACCCTACTCCACCGTGTGACATGATTTAGTCCTTTAAATAGGGCTCCAAAAGTTATTCAGCTGTCCGTAGTCCCAAACGCCTAACTTTGTTCAGGTGCGGGACTGCGGGCTGCTTGGAAATGACTCCAGTGACTCAAATGCGTTGAAGGGACAGGCAGCCATTTCCTTGGGCTGCCACACACCCTCCTCCTCAGCTCTGACCTAGGGAGGGCTGAGCGGCCTATGTCCAACGGCCACCAGGAGAGCCCCCCTCTCCAGGTCCACTCCGGCATTGTCCTTGAGTGGACCTGGTGAGACCGCACCCACCTTTTCAGACTCCACTACCACTGAATTCTGTACATCTAGCTAATTGTCATCACCACTGCCTACGTGCTCAACACTATGTATCCCTGCTTACTCCTCATATAAAAAAAAATAATAATAAAAATAATTACTGACCTTTTCAGTGTTACAGGTATGGTACGCAGCTGCCTGCAATGATCTCTATCGCTGTATTACTGCACTGATCTCTTGCGCGAACTATGATTGTTCCTACCATGTATTAATGCACATCTTGTAAGTCACTCTGGATAAGAGCGTCTGCTAAATGTTTAAAATGTAAATGTAAAATGTGCCCCCCCTGGATCAAATGTCCGGATTCCATCATCTCCGTTCACCGCCTGAAAAAGCATCTGCAAGCCATTAGGAAATGGTGAAAGTTGCTCACCTCGTCTGCCACCAAACGGCCACATGCGGACACTGGATCTGGCCTCCATGGACAGAATGAGTCCCACTTGGGTTCTGGGTTTCACCCACTTTCCATGGTTCCACCAGCGAACCCTGTGCAGCTTTGTAATCCGGTGTTCTCGCTTTAGCCTTTTCCACCACTTCCACTCTGCTTCCAGGTGGTCAGGTCCAGCAACCGGGGAAAACCTTCTCTTGAAAAGATGGTTAGTTTTATCCTTAAATTCCTTTTTCACATTAGTCTTCAAATCCCTTTCCCATAGACTTTTCCTACAGTCATTCCAGTTAAACTGTTTCCATTTCCCATTTCTCATCAGACAAGAATTTCTACACTCTATTTTTCTTCTCTGTCTTTTTAACTTGAGGAATGGGGATGGACTCACCATGTCAGGAGACAGTTGGGTGTTCCACCAGGCCTCCTCAGCCATAGTCAAGAGACCCTCCTCCACACTGTGGTCCCACCACAATTCATCCTCCGCATACTGCTCCTTCAGTTCCCCTCCAAGGTCCGGCAGGCTGAGTGTGACTGATGACCATTGATCCCACATCAGGTCGTCATCTCCTGCCAGCTCCCCTGATTGTGAGATCTCCACCTGCATGCTAGAGTCTTTGGTTACAGGAACACACTTTGCACATTCCATTTCCGCACTCACCCTTCCTAGTTGACTTTGTAGTTGAGCAGTGTTTCCGTCTGGATTTTTAAGACCTCACAAAAATAGTTATCCGTGGCCCGCTGCTGGGCATCTTTTTGGTCCAGCCTCCTGGTTAAGTCACGCAGTTGCTCTTTCAGAGCCAGGAGCTCTTCATTTTCATTTTGTTCGGTCAGGAGGGCGGCAGAGGTGGTTTGGTGCAGTTCCTGCAAAGCAAAAATCTTCTCTTCTTGTTTTAACCCAAGGGTCATCACCTGCTCCAGCTGTCTCTAGCTCCCACCTTCCCTCACTCTCCTGCTCCACTTGGCTCTGGAGTTGCTCTGCCTCGGACGCATGGGCCTCCACTGCTCTCCTCAGGTCCAGTCTATAGGCCTCGACACGCCTCACCTCATCACCAAGAGACACTTTGGTATTTTCCAGCTCCACAGCCATGTTCCCAATCTTCCTCAGGGATTTTTGGTGCTTATCCCGCAGTTTCCCCACGGCCACCAGGTGGCGCTCCTCCGAGGTCTTCAACTCAGCATTTGCCCTGTCCAGCGTATTCTTCAGCTGTTGGACCTCCTTGAGGGTGACTCGTCATCGGTCCTCGACCAGGGCTGCCCATCTCTGGTTCTTCACCAGGTCCTCCCTCTGATCCCGACAACATTTCTCCAGTTTCCGGACCTCTTCCTTTTTGCCCTTGATCATGGCTATGGGCTCTCCCAAATCTGCCACTAAACCTGCACACTTCTCAGCCATGTTGGATTCCCTTTGCTGCGTTTGTGGCTTACTTGGGTTCGGTTTGCCCTTTTCCCTAGGGTGCACCACAGGGTAGGAGTGGCCATTTTCCTTTCGGACTTGTCCATCCTTTGGGTCCTCCCAGCCAACTTCTTCCCTCCTGGAACACTCCCCTGGGTTGGTGGCCATATTCCATACAGCATATACACCACGGGGCGCCACTTTGTGCCCACTGTCCAGTCCTCTTCACTCATGGAGTCTTTGGCAAAAAAAACAAAAAAAACGAATCCCACTCACAGTTGCACTACCTCCTCTTGCCTATAAGTGATGCCCTCTGCCCGCATTCTCCACCATATGTGGTGTCCCTAGGGGTTGGGCGACACTCACGGACCTGGCAGAGGGCATAGGCAGGTTAAATAACCCAGAGGAGGCAGTATTACAAACAATCATTTATTAACTTAATCTTGACAAACACAAAACAAAGGGCAGGGTATTCGGGGAATCCAAAACACAAAGTCCACAATCTTTATTTGTTGTCGTTGTCCGTTATCTTTATTTGTTCCCAATCCAAATGGCCTCAAACAATCAAACACGATAAACAATCCAAAATACTTCTCAAAACACTCTCTCGCACACTCTCTCCACAACACTAACACACCACCCTACTCCTTCCACCATGTGACATGATTTAGTTTTTTAAATAGGCCTCCAAATGGCCTTCAGCTCCAGTGACTCCAAATGCATTGGCTCCAATGCATTGAAAGGACAGGCAGCCATTTCCTTGGGTTGCCACAATACGTTTAAATATTATTGTTAGTATCCATAAAAGGCATAGGTATAATTAAAAGTATTTGTTTAGATATAAGGAATATGTATAATTGTTAGTAATAGGCAAAGCTTTAAGCGTTAAATACAAAGCCTAGGCATAGGTTTAAGTATATGTAATGGGAAGGGGGTGATGGGCCTTAAAAAATGGTAAATAAAAAAGATAAGTAAAAAGTATAGGTATAAGTAACAGGGGCAAAGGTATAAGCATTACTGTAAGTATAGCTTATAGTTACCATAAACAGATGTTTTACATCTTTGATTTCTATCCCCAGAGAATTTTCTATGGTTCATAATATCACGTGATCCTATGGAACAAGGGGGTGGTGGTGGGCAAAGCTATAAGTATACCTAAGTATACCTTTAAGTATTTTTCAGAGGACGCACGACTTAGAGTTGATTAATTTCTATAAAGAAATTAGTTAACTGTTGGTTGCTATATGTACTTAAAATTGAACAATTGTGTGAATTGTTATTTTCTGGTCCAGTGTTACTCTGAAAATAATGTACTTGGTTGTTGAAGTAGACAAACATAGTTAGAGTACCGTAGCAGGTATCAAAGTATTGTGTTTTGGAAGACTTGTCAGTGAATAAGTCAAGATAATGGTTGAGGGGCTTGTGTGAATTTCCTGGCCTCTGTTTGGCAGGAAAAGATTTCTGATTTCTGTTCAAAGGGAATTTCCTATGGTTCATAATATAATATAATATAACTATAGGTATAGGTAATAAGTCAACTGTAAGTATATCTAAGTAATGGACATACATTTAAGTAATAATGCTAGTAAGGGGCATAGTTATAGGTAAAAATCAAACCTGAGTGAAAGTTCCAACCTTTCACAGTAAACTCAGTGACAATGATTTAGTATATACTGCCATGAGGGACAAAAAGTTTCAGATGATAATTTTTCGCCTATCAAAGGAATAATTTTCAAATTTATACCACACTGGCTGGGGTCAGAGGTACAAGAGGCGGGAGGAATGATGTACAGAATGGGGGACAGAGTAAGTGATGTAAGTACCCGAAAAAGGCATATTATGGTATTAAAAGTATTTGTTTAACTTTTCAACTGTCACCAGCCCGTTGGCGGACCAGCTACATCATTTAACACGTACATTACAGTACATTAAAAATAACAAGGAACATCACAAGGGAGAGACGGACAGGAGTCCAGAAAACCTCTACCCAGGGGTAAAATTTTACTAAATTATTATGTTTAGTAAACATATGTTCATAATTGAAGATTGTGCCAATTGTTGTTTTAACTTGTGACAATTTTTTTGTTTGAGTTTTTAGTTGATCGTGTTTATGTTTCATGGGTGGACCCCAGGAAGCTCTGTGTGATTATACACAGAGGGGTATCACTGCAGTTTTTCATTTGAACCGTGTTTACCCTGGGAAGCTTGGGGGAGTTCTGTTGTCAAATACCAAGGTATATGTTTTTCAATTTGGTGGAATCCTGAAGAGAGTTGGGTACTGAGTACCGCTATTTCTGTTGGAATGATTGACCACAGAAGGGAACTGGGAAGCGGAGGTGAGCTGGTTTGTGTTTACAAAGCTACCTACCTACAAGCGCTAATATTCTTCATTGGGTTGAATGTTTTGTATGATTGTGTGTTAATGTGTAGGCTTATTTCATCTGTGGTTCAATAGTTTAAAAAGTAAAAGTATGTGAAGACAGAAATGGTTTCAGCATGCTTGGGACCCAAATGGGTCCACTCAGGTATTGCTACTGATGGGTGAATTAGAAGAATGGTTAAACAGTAAGTCATGCTGTTATTTTGATAACCAAAACCTAGGTAGCGAATTGACACCCTGTCCTTTTTTGTTCGATTTTTATTTTCTCTATCGCTAAAGTACCTGAAATTGAGAAATGGTTGAAGATTTTAAACAACCCACACCAACTTTTTAGCTCAGTGCCTGATGAAAGACAGGAAACCTGGAGAAGACCAACACTGTGATGAGGTTCAGGACCCACCAAGCCAAGCCGTGTGCAGCACCTGGAGACATTTTCACTGTGTAGGGCCCTCTGAAGTAAAATGAGTGAAGTGAGTGGCGTGCTGGAAACCTCTCCTCACAAGTCTTCCAACGCTGGAGGACATGAGCAGCAGGGACCCTCAAGTGACTCTCCTCACTCTGGATTGTCAGGCTGTTTTTGGTGCCACATTTGTGCCCCTTCTGGGAGGCTGAGATCAACATCTTTGTAAACCAGGAGCGTTGGCATTTCAAGGAGGGACCAGAGGACCAGACCATCACTTCAGCCCCCTGATAATGTCAAATTATGTTGTATGTTGTCAAATGTCCATGTTCCTCCCAGTCCTTGCCCTAGAACCAACCAGTCTCTCTCCTGTCCCTGTCCCCAAGACAAAATCACCAATCATCCATCTCGACAGAAAATGGGGTGCCTTTACCTGCTGGCGGCTCCCAGTGTTTTCAAACCGGGTCCAAATGGCTCTTTGAGTGTTAAAGGTTGCAGCATTTTCAATGTGATTAATTGAATTATGGTGTTTCCCCTTGTTGTGCATCTGTGGGTTTCAATCTTGTGCTCTTGTCCCCTTCAATAAAGAATGTAAAAAACTAATCTAAAGCATACCCATGTATAGAAACTGAGGTTACACAGGCCCACACCTCACTGACCATTCAACTCCACCACTTGCCCGAAGTGCAGGTTGCCCACTGCGGCCAGGGTTCGATTCCCCAGACTGCGCCAGTCCTGGCCGGGAGTCCCGTTGAGGGGGTGATGATTGGCTGTCCGCCCCAGGGGGTGGGGGGAGGGATAGTCGGCACAAGCTCGCCAATGAGCTGTAGGGGATTCCTAAATAGCAGATGGGCAAAGTCTTGGAGGAGGTGGATCATTGCCAGCCTCGGGATATTAGCAAGCTCATGAGGGGAGGGTGAATTGAAATAAATAGAAGGTTGAATTGGCTACTAAATTGGGAGAAACAAAGAGAAAAATAATAAAAAAATAAAAATAAAAATAGTTAAATCTATTTTGAGCTGACTTTGGTCTAGTTGGCCTCTTGACATTGCACGCATAAATCACTCTGGAGAACTCCAGAGAAAGATATAATTTCTCCACAGTGTAATCTAATCTCATTTGGTGGCTGTCATGAACCCAATGGATAAGAACAGGTTTGTGAACAGGAGTGACAGGAGCCTGGTGAGTGCTTTTCTGTGGTCTGTGCTTGCATTTTCAGCTTAGGTGTTTTGGTCGATTCAAAACCCTTTCAACACGACAGGGATGCACGTTTCCTGTTTTTAAGTATTTGAATATTTTGCAGGAAAATCAAAGTTGAAACCCAAATGAACAAACTCAGTGTTTTTCTTCCAGTGTTTTATTTGACAAATCTGGCAAATTAGTACAAGAAATAGAACAAAACATCAAATTAGTTCCCTGCTCCCAGGATAATAAAATGGTAGATTGAGAATTTCCTTTCCAAAAACATGTCACCAATACAGCTTTGCGCATAAATCCAAATACAGGATATATCCCTAAACCCAAGGATTCACCTTGTTAAAAACAATGTGCAAGAAATGTTCTAATATCCTTACACAAAATGGCACACTCATGAAACATAACATGTATTCAAATATACAACCCAGATTTTATAATATATTATCGCCCCTTTCATAAATTGAATTGTAAGTACATACTGCAAAATATCATATAAAATTGCATATCCTCCAATATTCATAAAACAAATGTGTATTCTATATGTGTGCAAAATCATGTACATGGGTATATAAGTGGAAATAATTGATATAATTTGCTGTCTATTTTGACATAAGAATATATATTATTACTTTCAGTATTTTGTCATATATTAATGTATATTCATATTGTGTGAGGGTGGGCGATTGAACATTTGCTGAAGACACAGCGTCGGACAGCTGAGTTACACAACCAAGCTGCCTCACAAACTACATTTTACTTGGCATTCATTTTCTTGGTTTCAGAGCTTGCATCCAGAACAAACACACTAAAAGAAAGGAAACGATTTAGCCTACCCCTACCCAATCAAGCCTGACCCCCGTGGCACGTAAAGCATTAACTTAATAATCAGCCATTTTGCCTTGTTTTCAAAAAATATATTTTCCTGATGTTAAAAAATCACAGACTCAAACTCAACCCATTTTTCCTGATGTCGTTGTGATCAAGGGACCTTTACAAAAGGTAAATTGCTCTGATATGAGTAAAACCTTGCATTTTCATACAGTATGTCAACATATGTGTATGTCATAAACAAGCCTAAATAAACACAACCTGAGGTTACAATTATATATTTATACCATGGCTTAGTTTAATACTCCAATTCTTGATTTTGATGATGACAGTGCATATAATATATAATGAGGGCTGCATCACCACCCCAAGGCATTTGTATATTTCAAGAATATTGCTTTAAAGGTAACCACCATGCCCTGTCTGTAAACTTCTTGTTACTCAAAATAAAATCATACTGGGCTTCTGTCAAAGCGCATGGTACAGATGCTGGTCTTAACCCAGCACGGAGGGGCATTAAGGAGTGTCCAAATGCATTCTGGCAGTTTCATGAGGAGAGACGGTATCGCACCTGAAAGAGGGTTTGGCTTCATTATGGCCAATCAGATCATCAGATTTGTTCCCCTTTAATACCAGTGCCATAGCGAACTGGCAATTTCATCATGCCTGATGGAAAGTTATGAGACTTGCTTTCACTACAATAAAATGGAGTACATAAATGGAAAGGCCTATCACGCGGCACTACTAAACTAAACTCAACAACATAGGGCAACCAGAATGCAGGACAGTTCCGCATTTTGACTTCTTGTCTCACATCCCACGATGATGGATGTTGTCTTGCATTTGAATAAAAATAATAATATCAATAATATCATCAGTGGCAACTCCCCGCTCAGATGACAATATCATCAGCAATCGCTTCCTTATTGTTTGTTTGTTATTATTCCTCCTTTCCCATCCCGCAATGTCCTGCAATGACCTGCATTTGGACTGTTTTGCTCCACATCCAAAAGGTCCATCCTCCTGTGCACTCGTATCCAACTTCAGCAAGCGCTCCCATCCAATCATGTACTCCACTTTATTGCATTGAATGTTTAATGTAACATAACAAAAACCAGTATGCACATACATACATATATTTACAGGCTTGAATCCCGTTTAATATGTAACGGAGTAACAAACGGTAGTGAGGCGGTTCTGCGTCTTTGTCACTGCCGGTCCCAGAGTTGTGGCGGTGAGCTCGTAGTACGAGGGAGGGATAGTTGAATTAGAAGGGGTAGTGACCGTACAACTTTGGAAAAATCTGAAATAAAATTTGAAAGACAGGTGTAGAGACGTTGAGGCATTGAACCACTCCTTACAAGTGCATTCAACTAAACCTGCTTAGTTGAATGCAGTTTGCATGGCAAATACTCATTCATTAGTTGTTTATTGAATGACCTCAGTGAGGTTAAATACACAATATCTGCAATGTACAATGATGGATTTATCGCTTATCTGCTTTATCTGTTCCTATGCACGCATTAATAATATCACCAAACTATCACATACGCGTGAGTTATGAGGACGAAAACACAAACTAATTATCAGGCACACCCTCCATTGCGCTGCCCAACCCACGCTGGTGCAAATGTCCTTACTGCCGACCACTAAACTACCAAACAAGAAATATTCAGTTTGTGACGGACAAGACTAGCAATTCCAGTACCACCCAGGTGCACTTTCGCTTCTGTCCTCACAAACCTAGAGGCCATTTTCTGTAAACGTTTGTCTAAAATTCTAAAACTGTCACAGAAAACAAAGATAGCTGTGTGCCTTGGACATTCAGAGCAATGGGAAGGCCAGCCCAACATAAAATTCAGCCACATCCTAAAATGAAACAGACATCTAAAAAATGATATTGTTGGCAAAGGTCACTTCAGGCTAATAGAGACAAAGCATTGACTGTGACCACTAGGGTTTTGAGGAGTCAATTACTGAATCATAATGAATTTGGCTTTGGCTGAGGGTTTTAAGAATGTATTAGTTTCCCATTGAAACCTATAATTATACCATGAGGACTGTAGGATCTAAAACAGGCTGAGAATGAGGCTCAAACAAGAATGAGGCTGTTTCTCTGTTTATTCTTCACTGCAGTTTGCGTCTGCTTGTGCAAATCTAGAATCACTTCCCCTCACAAGACCAAATATACATTTTGTGCTCATTCTTCATTCTCTAATGTGCAAAGATTGACATACATGTGTGCTCATAACTTGTATTTCTGGAGGCACAACTTGCAACCATTGATCTGTTGCAAAGCAGGCTCTTGCAAAGCTTCAATTGAATCCTTCAGGACAAAAAAATGTTCAGTGCTAAATCACAAATCTAGATAATAAAATATATGTTTTTAACCAGCTGCATCTACTTTTAAAAAGCAAAAAAAACTATCAATCCCGACAGTTCATTTTTAGTGAAAAAAGAAAAGAAAAGATTAATTAATAATTAATGTGGTTCTGTGTGGCTCAGTAGGTAGAGCATGGCGCTGACAGTGCTTAGGTTGTGGGTTTCGATTCCCATATACTGCCACACATACTGAAAAATGTATGCATTCACTAATGTAAGTCGCTTTGGATAAAAGCGTCTGCTAAATGGCATATGTTATGTTATTAAACCAAACTACTTGTTCCAAGGGTCAGACATTTAAACAACAGTCTTATTGCTGCCATGCCTTCTGACATGAGTAGGACTGCTGAAAACCTGTATGGCACAGTAAGGTGTGCAGTGGACCACATTTTAAATCTATGCCCTTTACTGTCTCCTTCCTGTTCAATTCTTAATTTGAGCACAGGATGGCACATAAACTCGTTAGTGAGGAACTGCCTCTTGAAACAGGAAAACAGGCCGCAAATTATTTGTATTTGCGTTATAAAGGAGTGACTCAGGGTTCAATACCGGGTCCCCATGAAGTTTGTTTACCAATTATCCTGATGAGGAGAGACTGGGGGAACGCTGCCAGAGAGAAATATGCCTCCCAAACACAGACAGACAGACAGAGAGACAGAGAGAGCAAGAGGAGGGAGAGAGGAGAGAGAGAGGGAGAGAGGGAGAAAGGGAGAGAGGGAGACAATCCCCTCACTTCTAAAACAGATTCACTAGAACGGTGCCCCCAGTGGATGTCTGTGGTACTGTCAGTGCAGTTTCATGTTGTTGTGCATACGAGCTTGGTTAAGTTTTAGGCAGAACCTGGGAGCACTCCCATAGGGGGCATGGCCTGGCCGCTGCCCGGGGTGGAGTGATAGGAGTCGGAGTGACTGGCACGCAGGAATGCTGGGATACTGGAGGTTTTGATGTGGAGGATCCTGGTGTCCATCACCTCGCAGTCTATCTGCATCATCACCTCGTACTCTTTGTCTTTTATCACCGTTTCTGTAAAGAGAGGATGACGTGTCAGAGACACAGACACAGACACACATACACACACACACAGAGGTGGGAGGCATAACAGACATCAAACGTCATCACATTCCAAAACCTCTACAGTACTATTATGCATTTACATTGGAAAACACAGTGCATAACACTTACACAATAGGAAATATTATACAATGCACATAATAACATATATGAACGTGGCAATAACTGATATATTTTGTGATACATCCCAAATATTCTGACATGTTAAAAAGCATATAGCATACGAGGTGACAAAAAAAGCCACACAAGTAATTCAACATGCTTAGAAACATAACATTAGAACCTCACTGTCTAACCCAGGGGTTCTCTATCCTGGTCCTGGAGAGCCGCAGGGTCTGCTGGTTTTTGTTTTCACCTTAAAATCAGCAACCAGTTCAAACCCAAGAAACCAGGTGAGGTTAACTGTGTAATCAGCCGCTTTAATTGATCAATTAGATGCTGAGTGACAACGAAAACCAGCTCACCCTGTGGCTCTTTGAGAACCTCTGGTCTAACCCTTAGCGTCCACGGATGCAAAATGGGCCAAAGTTGTAAATGAAGACATTTATGCTGCTTCAGAGGCAACAAGCACTTTGTAATTCATAGCTGACTTTAACTGCTGTTCCAACAAGGGACGGCTGGCGGAAAATCTGGGGGGGGTTACCCTTAGGGGTGGGGCGGTTCTCTTAAACGGGGTCCGAACAACAGTGTAAGCAGTGACACCTGCCGCACCCTCTTCTTCAGATGGACCTATAAATCTGGCTCATTAAAAAATATGGTTTGCACAAGAGCCACCTTCAAGAAGAAGTCATCTGTATTAAAATATACAGTACAATCCAGATTTTAAAATAATGTATTACTTATTGGTCCTGTATTAAATATATGCCATATACAGCAGAATATAGTATAAAATGGCATATTCTCCAATATTCTGAAATAATTAATAATTGAAATAATTGAAATATTTTGTAACATATGCTGTTTGTTTTGACAAAATAAGAATATATCATTATTATTAATTTCATTTAAGCATTTCACCATATATTGGTGTACATTCATTTAGCCTGAGGGTAGAAATAGCCACTTAACAAAACTTAAGGAGGAAGTACAGTAGTGGACTGGCAAACTGTGCAAAGGGTGCATTCTATCACGGTAAGAGTCATCTCGTTGCGGTCTAGTAAGTGTTGGTTACCCGGCGTTAGACATTAGAATGATGAATTAAGCAGAGCCTTAAGATATGACTTCACTTTCATGCAGAACTCTGCTTTTCAAACTGTTTCAGCACATACCTCTCAAGGAGGACGTGCACCACATTCTCAGGTTATCCCAGCGGTACGGTTCATTTATATATTTTTTATCTTCGAAACGGATACATGATGTGCAGTACCCATCTCGGTCGATCGTTGGTTGCAGGCTTGATTGATGATCAGGGTGGAAAGAAGGTAGTGTAAAGTGGGTTGGGACCTTCACCCCTACCCGTTCCCAGTGAAGGCTTGTGAAATGTTGTCTGTTTATGTCTGTAGATCAGTTTCAGCAAAGCTTTATTTTCTTTGGAACCACGGACTGCCTGACCTTTCCATCCTTTTCTTATTGTCCCCGAAGGGTAAGTGGAAGGGATAGAATTTTATAACTTTTGCACAATTGTAAAACAGGAGTACTTCGATATATTCAAATCGTAATTTTTATTACTGTTTGTCACTAACACAAAACAGGCTTTCCCTAAGTAAAGCTAAAGCAAGTAGCAATTTCTTACTCACAGAGACTGCAACCGAGCAGATAATGGTTTGAAGTGAATTTAATGTCCGGATTGTGTAGGTCTACACAGCTTCTTTGCATTAACACTGAATTTGCAGGGCAGGGAGGTGACTCCAAAGCATATGAGAGAGCGAGTGATGCAAGTGTGTGGTAGGGTAGTAAACAAGGGCACATGGCTTTATTTAGTTTTATTTATTCATGCTCTCTTTTTTATTTATTTAAGTTATATTAGCCTGACCATGCTTTTCATCCATAACTCTCTTTAATTAGCTACACCACAGAGTAGAGACTAGAATGACTCCCTGCAACAGTGACTGGCATATATAGCCTCTGTAAGAGACTGTTGTGACTTGTAAAGGTAACTGTGGTATAAACCCCCCTGCAAGTGTATCTGTGGTTTAGACTCCCTGTAAAAAGGGGCCCCTGGATGGCTCAACCGGTAAAAGCACTTCCCCGATTAATTGCAGGCAGCAGGATCACCGGGAGGGCAATTGAATAAAGAGAGAGTACAATTTGCCACCAAAACTTGAGAGAGAAAAAAACAGGGGAAAAAATCTGAAATAAATGTTCAAATAAATAGACTCCCTATAAAAGTGACTGTGGTATACATTCACTGTAAGTGGTATAGACTCTTTCCGCATTGCTGTGAATGAACTAATGCTTCCAGACTCTCACAGTGTTTGTCCACTGTTTCAACTGGCACATCAGACAAAGGTCCTCCACAGCCTCAGTTTATAACTTAATCCCTGCTAATTAATCATCTGTTTTATTTGAGTAGGATGGGCCTGCCATGTGGTCTTAATAAACCAGAGCCACACTTCAAATGCAAAACATGGAAATGTCTGACCATTAAAAAAATCATAAATACATACATAAATACATAATCATGAAAAAATGTCTTGATGGTGACCTTTCTGTGCACCAGAGCATTTTCCTCTCTTAAGTGGAAACATTAATTTGGACTTGAAAGCAGTTACAGTTCTAATGTTTTAATGAGATGTTTATTTCTTTTTTATAGTATTGGCCACACATCAGCAAATTAGTTTTAAAAAAAAGAAGCAAATTAAATATCCTCTGAATGCACAATACAATTTGGTAACTTTGGTCATTTCTTTCAGCAAATTCTCAATTTCCTTTGCTTCAACTCTTCACGTTCATGTTCGTTTTTTGTTGACATATTGAATTTCTCTGGTCTACCTTTGAGAATTTAACTCGTAGAAAGTTAGCAGTAACTCACAGCAAGCCGTATAAACCGTCAAACACAAAGTTATTGCGGATCCTTTGTTATGGTCCAGAAACGGACATGGTTCAGACGATGGGACAGAGTAACAGTCCCCCTCGTGTAACGGTACGGCGCGGCGGTGCACATGGGTGCTGTTTAGTTACAGAGCTGAAAGACCAAAACGGTCCTGGACAGAATCCGGAGCAGAGCGAGGCACGGTGGATTGAGGGTTTATGGCTCCTGACGCTAACTGTACACCTGCAACTATCCTCGACGGTGGCGAAACCCTGGGGCCTGGGGCCTGCTGCCCTGGAGGACAGAGAGGCATAATAAACCCAGATAGCACGGCCACGGATACACCCAGACAGCTCCTCGCATCAACGGCCCCTTAAACCTCTGCTCTCTGCTCTGCATGGCAGCCCCCTCCAGAGAAAACGGCCCCAAAAAACACAGTCTCTTTGATGAAAAGCATGTATTGCCTGTATCCCAAGTCTCTGCACGTGCAACACTTCACCTCTAACTGGCTAACTGCATTAAAACCCTGAGTGTAAATTCTCATAAAATAAAAACAGTCTGACTCCTCTTCACTCGTTAATGTACGTTTCCTTAAAGGTATACTGTCTGATGTAAAAACCGAATCATCGCAGAACTGAGCCATTTCTGCTGCTCTATAGCCGTGCAGTCCTGCGCAGACATTTTAGGAGTAGGGCTAGCAGTCATTTTAAAACACTCCAGCACATGGAAGTTATCATTTTCAAATTGTTGACATTTCTAAATGAGCAAAGTTGCAGCTGGAACAAATTATAATATGCTTCGGAATAACCCAACGTTTACAAGCTGAGTTAATTCTTTACACACCTTCAAGAAAAAGTTGCTCCTTTAGTGTATTTGGTCATATCTAGTTATTGAAGAAAATATTGAGACACATTGAGTGAGAGAGAGAGAGAGAGAGAGAGAGAGATAGTTAATGAAGGATAGAGAGACGAAGACACGGAGTGAGTGAAGAGTTGGGAGTAACAGATTTATGAGACATGCTTCTGGGACCCAGAGCTGTGAATGTCCTGTTATATAACCAGTAGAAATGGATAAATAAACAGAAAAACCTGGAGGCTGTGTTTCATTATTTTGTTTCCAATTCATCTAATTCTTTTTCAACACAGGAAAGACAGAACATAGTGGAACTTCGGATGACAGATTTCCCACAGTTTAGTGTTATACAGCACAAACATTCGGCACGCACATATATAGTGCAGGTAGTGACCAAAAAAATTGAAAGATAGAATGTTACATTACATTACATTACAGGCATTTGGCAGACGCTCTTATCCAGAGCGATGTACAACAAAGTGTTAAACGTAGTCAAGAACAGTTTAGCTGAGGGCCACCCTAGAGGGAAGTCAATTCCAGGTGCTAGGAGCAACCACATAGTTAAACTAGGACCCTGTAGGTAAATCTGTTAGCCACAATTCAAAGGCAGCAATAAAACAATCAGTGCGGAAAATACTGGCAAAATAATGCCTAAATGGAATACAATACCTAAACAAGTAGACATAAGTGCAACACTTAACAGCTACGTCCCTAACTTTAGAAAACCGGACTACAGGGAGAGGTGCAACCTGAAGAGGTGAGTCTTCAGTCGTCGCTTGAAGGTGGCCAGGGTCTCAGCTGTTCTGACTTCCATGGGAAGTCAGAACCATGTAAAGGTAGTAGGGTGTTGGGCCACTTTGTGTGGCCAGTACGGCGTAGTCTTCCAATGTCTGGAATTCAGCTGGAGGAATATGAAACAACTCTTCCTTGAGAAAGTCAACAAACCCACGCTCAGTTGATGGAAGAGGATAAAAGGTGGCTCAGACATTGTTCCAGAACATACCATAAATGCTTGATTGGGTTCAGACCTGTGGTCTATGGCATACGGATAACGTCAGTGTCATGCTCCTCAAACCACTGGGCGCCTACTCTGTGGACAGGGGCATTGCCATCCTGAAAGTCACTCCTCTCCGCAGGAAATAAATGATTTAATGTGAGGTGAAAATTAAGTTTCCATTAAGTAATGATAGATTGTCAATCATACTTCTGAGGGTATTACACCCAAACCATGCCAAGAACACCATTATGGAACCATCAGAATCAATTCACTTTTGGAACACTGTTGTGTTTCCAATTCTATGTTCACTATCTATATATGAGAAAAGAAAAAATATAAACTCTCTCTCACACACATACTGTATATGCATGCATGTATACTGTATATATATACAGTAGACCCCATTTTTTATTCATACCCTTGATAAAGATGAACAAAATAAATTTAATAAAATAAACTATATAAGTAATGAGCTTTATTTTATGTTCACAAAATTCAGAAAACTGTATTCTTTAATAATAATGCATTGGCACGAACCACAATCGAATGGTTCACAAATTATATATTTTTTCCCCAGAAAAAAATAGAAATACAAATATTCACACCCCTGTTATCAGTACTTTGTGGTTCCTCCCTTGGCCATTATAACAGCAAGTAGTCACCTTCTGTAGTGTCATATGAGGTTATAGAACTTCTTGGGGGATCCTCAACCTCGTTGACGTTTATGGACTGCTTTTTCGAGTTCAAACCACAAATGCTCAATTAGATTCAGGTCTGGAGTGAGATGGCCACGTCAGGACATTGATCTTGTGCTCTGTCAACCATTACTTAGTTTCTTTGGACATATGTTTGGGATCATTGTCTTGTTGGAAGGTCCATCTGTGGCCAAGGTGTAGCTTCCTGGCAGAGGGAACAAGGTTTTTGGACAAAATGTTTCCGTACATGCTGGACTTCATGGTTCCATCTATTTAGCATCCCAGCCAAGTCAACACCTTGAACTCTTTGTCATGTTCTTCAAACCATTCCTGAACAATTTTTGCAGTGTGGCAGGGCACATTATCCTGCTGAAAGAGGCCACTGCCATCAGGGAATACCTTTGCCATGAAGGGGTGTACTTGGTCTGCAAGTCCAAGGGTATGCTACCCATCATGCCTAGTGCCTACCGTACAAGCCTGTGGGGGCAGTGTTATGATCTGGGGTTGCTGCAGTTGGTCAGGTCTAGGTTCAGCAATGTTATGTGCCCAAAGAATGAGGTCAGCTGAATATACTGAATGACCAGGTTTTTCCATCAATGCATTTTTTGGTTTCCCTGATGGCACGGGCATATTCCAAGATGACAATGCCACTTCATCGGGCTCAAATTGTGAAAGAGTGGTTCAGGGAGCATGAGACATCATTTTCACACATGGATTGGCCACCACAGAGTCCAGACCTTAACCCCATTGAGAATCTTTGGGATGTGCTGGAGAAGACTTTGAAAAAGTCACCACCTGCAGCAAATAGGTCCAACTCTCCCATCATCAATAAACAAGATCTTGGTCGAAAAATTAATGCAACTCTGGCCGGAAATAAATGTTGTGACATTGCAGAAGCTTATTAAAAAGGATGTCATCATCTTCAAGGCGAAATGCGTGCTTGAATGATCGTAATCAAAGCTAAAGGCGGTCCAACGAAATATTAGAGTGTGTGACTTTTTTTTGGGATGGGCAGTGTATACAGTATATATATATATATATATATATAGGTAACTGCCAAAATAAAGGAAATACCAACATAAAGTAGGATGTTGGGCCACCACAAGCAAGGTTTGAAGGGATGGAACATCATTCTTCCACGATAAATTCAACAAATACAACAAAAGAATCATTCGTTGTTTTGTTGATGCTGGTGGAAAATGCTGTCTCAGGAGCCGCTCCAGAATCTCCCATAAGTGTTCAATTAGGTTGAGATCTGGTGACTGACACAGCCATGGAATATGGTTTACGTCATTTTCATGCTCATAAAACCATTTAGTGACCACTCATGCCCTGTGGATGGGGGCATTGTCATCCAGGTAGAGACCACTCCCATCATGATTGAAATGCTCTATGATAGGATGAAGGTGATCACTCAGAATGGCTTAGTGTCTATTGGCATTTACCTTGCCCTCTAAGGAGTTAACAGAGCTACCAGAACCCTTAATTTACTCAAGTTTTTCCTTTACTTTGGCAGTTACCGGTATATATATAATATCTAAATAACTTGTAATAGAATAAATGCAGCTGAGCTGGGTATTCCGGAGCTTTGTTAAGCTGTAGGGATTGGGATTGTGCTGCACATCGTCTTCATGCCCATGAAGAGCGTGGAGAGAAGAAGAATAAAAAGACCTTACAGTCAGCGAAGCCGCCGGGAGACAGAGACATGTTTTGCGAGACCTGGAACGGAGCCGCGTCTGCAGGGCTTGGGAAACCGGGGGCCGAGCGGACCCTAGGGGCGCCCACGGGGACTTTACTTTGGCCACTCTCCTGTCTGTGTGAGGCAAGCTAATGTACCGACACGCCGCCCTGGCTCAGGGAACAACTGTCGGCGCTGCACCGTTTTGCCACCTGGTCAAATTTTCCTACTGTAGGAACATAACATAACATCATCACTTTCTTTTTTTAAAACCACTTTACGCAAGACCTTTTTAGTTTTTCCCCAATTTGGAACACCCGGCCATGTTCGTAGGCCCGTTTCATCACTGCCACATTCTCAGCCACTTCAGGAGGGCCCGAGCGAACACACGCTCTTCTCTGAGGTGCACGTTGCCAGTAGCTGTTGTTCTTTCCACCAACTGAGCTATTCAGTCATTGCATCAGAGCAGTGCCCTTCGTGCGCAGTTGTCGCAGGCAGACTGCAGGTGTGATGAGGTACAACCCTCCCTCCCTGGTCGAAACTACAGCCAATTACGCGTCAGCTAACAGGGCTGGCAATCACAATTGGCACAATCTACTGGCAGAATGGGCAGTAGATAACAATGCTACGCTATACCCAAACTGTACACAAATCCTCAAACAGTGGTTCTGCATTGGCAGAAATATCAATGAGTCTCCCAGGTAAATGTTGTGAAAGCTCTTTGAAAATGAACTCTATGTGGACAATAATTAGCTATCTATAGGGGTGGACAATAGTAATCATGGTTTAAACTTAACTATTGATCTTTCTGATGACACAATAAAACATTGTTTTTAAAAAAACAACGACAACATACACCGGTAAAACAAAAAGTGGCACCGCAAAACATCTGTTTTCCTCATAGCTAAATTTATAAAGTCTCACACAAAGCACTACTGTGTGGGTGTTGGCAAAGTCAACAAGCTTTAAACACATGGGCATCTTTACTGTGCAACAAAACCTTTAAAAGAGTTTAATTTCCTGAGTAACAGTGTAGCGGAGTTCAGAGACATGGGTTAACACATGAATGTCCGCTACAGAATGTGATACCACCCCTGGTGAAGCAATAAGAGTGTAATTAGCTCCCTTGGCTGGGGACCTGGGTCTTTGGCTCAGCGAGCTAAACGTATCTCTTGTTGTGCGAGGCGGCCAGCGATGGCCATGGTTTGAAAACTGCAGCAGACCGCTACACTATTCAAGTGGTGTCAGTAACCCTGATAACACAACTGATGCCGATGAGCCGGTGGTGGTTGCTGCATGACTTTGGAGGGGGAGAGTGTAGCGGAGTTCAGAGATGTCAGTTAGCACGTGAGCGTCCGCTACAGAACATGACAGGGTTCGAATCCCGAAGCAGACCTAACCCTAACTCCCTGCTACAACAGCGCTGGTGAACAACTCAAAAGCCAATACCAGAGACACAATTTCACTAGTTACTTTAATGTCATTTGACCCATAACACAAACTTAACATCGTCTCCAAGGGCAGCCATCAGCATCCATCCATCTCAGAATTGATTTTTTTTTCCAAATCTTTCCTCTTCTGTAAGAGTGTCAGTCTTAACTGGGTCATTGTTTCCTGCACGGACAACAGCTTATTTTTACTGGTGAACTCAAGAGAACACTCTCAAAAGTATTGCGTTTCACAGGTCTTAAACAGCTCGACTAAGTTTACATTAACGCTTCACAGAAAAGCTCCTTCCTGCTGGTATAAAAAAGTATAATAAATATATACCTTTTTTAATTTTTTTATTCATAATTCATAATCACCACAATGAAATCTATCCTCTCCCCAGGCAGCTGTGGTTCTGGTCATTTTTCCAGACTGGAAATAGCATAGCAGAAAATAAACTGACCACCCTCCTAACTTCTCCTCTGAATCACTTTGGGCTTCAGGGTAGAACAATACCAGTCATGTCCCCTAAACCGTACAATCCTGTTTACAATGCAAAGTAAATATTTTAGGGAGACGTAAACAATGTAAACCCCACCTAAATATTGTGCACACATAATGTTGGGTAAAAAGTGTATTTTTTGGCCGTTGTGCATTGTGAAATAGAACAGTGCATATCATTTGAGTGTGCTTTGCATGGTACAATTTTTGCAGCACATCTGCAACACATGTCTAGGCACTTCAGATGTTGCTTTCCCGGTTTTATTCAGATTTTCAATATTAACACGGAGCAATAATTCCAGATAATGAATGACCTATTGTAACACCATCTTCCCACTGCATTTAAAAACTATTGTATATATTCTTGTGCAGCCAGTATTACTTCAGGGTCCGATTTGTTCAGATTCCTTCTCAGATGATGACTTCCTTCCTCCTTTGACACTTTTCTCCTGAATTTGGCAAAATAAGGAAGTATCTAAAGGAAAGTTATGCTGACAGGGCAGTCTCGGAGGGCTGAGGAACTAGTCCGGGGGTTTGAGGGAGACAGGCCAAAACAAACAGTACGCATTTAACGGTTTTGAACCTAATGGTATGCATCCACAAAGTGGACATTTAGAGGCAGGGTCGTGTCACTGTTTACAAAAATCCTGAACACAATTCATCTGTTTCCCATAGAAACCATATCAATTTTCTAACCTGTAATTAAAGGAACTATAAATGTTTGGCAAGAAGTTTGGTAATGTTGGTTGTATTGGGGAGGTGTAATGATTGAAGAGATGGCTAGGGCATAGCTTTTTGGATTTCAGAGAGACAAAGAAGTAATATAAATTAAATCTTTATCTCTAAATACAAATTTTGCACAAAGTAAAACTTTACTTGAACTACATTCCATAAAGAGAACATAGTGCTGTCCTAAGCATGCAATAACCAGTCATAACAACATATTATAGCGAATGACAAATGTCATAACACTCATATTGTAGACTATTGACAGGTACTGCGGCTGAAGTGTTGCAATTTGGCCCCCAACAACTGTACTGCATCAACGCTTTCTCTCACACCGATCCAAAAAAGAAAGCTTGAAATTAATCTCCAACTAATTTCATACAAGAAGCTCAAACTCCAAGAATATTTTATGCCATCCGTGTTGTAGCATCTCTGCATTTGTAGTGAGTCCTGACTTGAATATCTCAACATCAATCTTGATGGACTTCATACATATTAAATTTATTTCACCTGAATTCCACAGAATTAAGGTTTCAGTTCCAAAAACTCATCATAAGCTCTTCAAATGTTAGCAGATCAAATCACATCACATTTGATATCATATCATATTTAACACCATCATCATTATTGAGACCTCCTGCAGCCTTTCGTCTTTCTACACAGAAAGAGCAAATCAAGTTCTTATGACTTCATTTAACAACCTTCCTCTCATAGGAGAGGTTTCTGTGGGGGAGGGGGGGAGGGGGGAGGAGGGAACCAGATTATGGATTGGATAGTTATCTCCGGGTAACACCATGCAGGGCTTACCATTTAGATTCACAGCGGGTAACACTACTGACATCTTTGGCCTGCTTCCTTTGCTGTGGTTGGTAGCAGGAAGAAGAAGGTGATCCTAAAAAAAAAGAATAAAACAAATGAATCAGCATGAAAGATTGTTTAATTATGATTCATAAATCATAAATTAAGCCAATAGCGAGATAATGGATGGATGGATGGATGGAAATCATAAATTAAGCCAATAGTAGGAGACGGGTTGCTCGCCCTCGTCACTACTAGTCCCAGGGTAGTGTCTGGTCCCGTAGTTGCAGGCAGTGGGCTCATGGGGAGGGTAATTGAATCAATAGAGGGTACAATTGGCTACCAAAAAAAACTACTGAAAATAACAAAATAATAATATTTGCTGTTTCGCCTTGATAAGGAAATACACAAATGATGACCTGAATGGTACTCATAGCGAGTGACACAAGTCCCACCATGCCTTTCAAAAAGCTGTGACAGGACACTATTTCAAGGCCACAACTTTATACATTCTCGTGTAGTCAATACTACCTCTGTGTCAGGACACTAGAGACCAGTTATTCCAGCCGTCAAGAGACTTTCACGGGTAATGTTAAGTAGTTCACTTATCAAATCGCAAATGCGAACGCAGCACCCTTACTAAGGGGGTCAAACAGCACAGAAATCAGACATAAACACCCATGGCAAAACATGCATGGAAAGCGCCCTGAATCGAATAATCAACGTGCAAGCAAAAATAAACACGCCGTATCGTGTTTCCGCCTCCGGGCTGCGACTCCTAGAGCTGAATACGAGGGTTTAACTCGCCATAACTGAGGTCAATCCCGCCGTAATTCCATGGCAACACAGCATCTAAGGCCGGCTGAATTAGACCAAGTCAACTACGGAGTTCGACAGAGCAGCTGGAGGTTGCTGTTAGCGATTAAGTCTGACTTTATGGGAAGAACAGTTGTAATTCAATCAGAGGTCTACTGTTTGCATTCCCCCAAAGAGTCCAGAGCCTTTATCAGGTGCAGGAACACAAAGGCCTGGGTTCCTTCAATGTTTTTTCTTTCATTTTCACTCACAATTAAACACAAGTTTTACCTTCTTTTTTTTTTTGCCAAACTTGTGTGTGTTTATGAACAAAAAAATAAAAATAAACTGCAAAACTGAAAATCAAATGGTAAGGACTGATTTGAATCCAGGCCAAAGTTTCAAAGTGAAGGCATCGGACATCTCTGCGGGGGAAAATAAAGAAAGAAATAAAAAGCAGAGTCACGGCAGCAGGCTGGGCTGGACGGTGTCCAGCAGACGCCGGATTTAGCACCGCCGCGTCACTGCCATGCCAGTCCGGCTCTCTCAGCGCAGAGAAGTCAGAGATAATAACGAATGTCAGGAAGGAGCTGTCAGGGAAGAGAGCATCTAAGCTATGCTCTGCTGTGAGGATTGCAGATGAGTTACGAGAATATAGCCACAGATTCTCTACGGCAAGCAGATCGCCAGCTTCAGGGTTCCTTCTGCCCTCTCTACTTCCTAACCACGGGAGTTTTTCAGCACTGTATCACAGTTGAAGAATTATATACCAGTATAGTCCAACAGCCCTTAACTTGACTTGTATGTACATTAGGGTGCGTAAAAAAAGTTGTCACATGCGTGCCATGCGATTTTGATCCTCTTAATGAGAAAGCCTGGCAGCATAAAATCAGTTCAATATATCAATGTTTAGGGGTCGCGCACAGTGAATGAATAGCCCAGTATAAATAGGGTTACACGAGCAACGCGTGTGACAACTTCATGTTTTTTTTGACGCACCCTAGTGGGCATACACAAAAAGGATGCTGGACAGGAGGGCAGGCTCCACCTGAGGGGATTGATAAAGTATCCATCTAGCGATCCATCCTCCATGAATGTCCATAAGATGCATCAAACTGGAGCACTTCCGCTTCGGCAGCAGGGAATAAAACGACGTTAAAGAACACAAGAGTTCTAACCATCTGGTTAGTCTATAGAATCTGTGGTATAAATGAGGGGCTGGATGATCAGGAGATCACATGCGCTGGGAGCCGGGTGCACAAGGACTCCAAAAACATGTCAAGCCTTCAACATTGGTCTTCCCCAGCTCAGACGTTTACATGAAAAGTAATGTTGCAGACGTAAATATTTATTTTCACTAGCGATTCCTCTGGGAGCTCTTTTCAGCTTGAAAGTGCCACGCTTTGATGTGCCTGCACTACATAGACTCCCGCTACAAGACACGGGGAGGAAAGAGACTGGTGGCTTTTCTGAGATAAGCCAACCTCATATGTCAATGTCACCAGAGAACAAATAGAGAGAGCTGGTTCCAATTCAACCCTTCAAAACAATGTTGGCTAAAGAGGAGCTGACCACAGCAGAACCTGGGTGGTGCCCAAACATGTGGAGGCCAGTTCTCCCCTGCAGTCCTGCCGGCCTCTCCTGCAGCTGCTCTCGAGACAAGCTGGCCTTCATTGCAGCTTTAATCAAGTACGGCTGCCGCTGGATATCTGAAACGGGTGTGCGGGGGAGGTATTGTGAAGGGACGCCGTCAGTGGACCAAAATCCACCTTCGAACAGATTAGAGAAGAAAGCAGCTGCAATCAAATACGTAGATTAGGCTCTGCCTAATTAAAATCCAAACTCAGATCCAAACTCACGAGACCATCTAAATGGCAGGGCTGAAGTGAAAACGGACGTGCCATTTCTCTTCAGTGGCCGACAGCAACACGGCGATCGGTGCAGGTCCGAGGGTCACAGCCCCCTTTCTAATCGTGGTAAGCTACAAAACGTTCGATTGCTGGTCTCGCTGGTTCCCGTGGGACCTGGACAAACGGCCAGCCCACGCCGAGCAGCGTGGGGTTTCATGTTAAAAACATGTGCCCTTTAAAAAACATGGTGCAGAGTGTGGGGACGAGCAGTGAAACCAGACATCGCTCTGGTCTTCCCATCAGGTGCAGAGAGCCCAGACACAGGATGGCGCTTACTCAGCTGCAGCTGACGCGAGCCCATCTTTTGATCAGAGAGGCTCTCAGAAGTCAAACTCTGGCACCTCATCTGAGACACCAGAGCTGGCCTGACTTTTTGGTCAACAAGCTAGAAAAGCGTAGAGATTCAGCCGTCAGACTTCAGAGGTTCTGCCTGAATAGGTGGCTGATCTGAAACATGATGTCCCTTTGCTCAAAGTTCAGAATTCAATAGGTGGACATCTGGACTGCAACCCACCATATTAGATTTGGGAAATGTTTGTCTACATTTCAACTTTTTTCTTTTCTGAAGTCTTTCCCGATAAAATGAGAAGGATTTTCTTCTTCTGCATATTTCAGGAGATAACAAAACCAAAGCAAAAACTGAACAGGCATGGTTCGACTCCCTCTAGAAGCGACACATCATTGCTAGGGTTGCTACTCTGTCAGTCTGAATAATGGACTTAACTTTTCCTCTGGTTTATTTCACAGATGTGGGGGGGAAAAACACTCAAGTTTATGATTTCGACTGAATAAACCGTCTGAATGACAATTGCATACTTTGCTTCTTAAGTCTCTCTGGATAGGATTGAGATGTGATGTAATGACTCCTCTATTTAAATCAATGGAAATTATGTTATTTCAGCCCTGAGAGACACATCACAGGAGTCTCATACTGAATTCACGATTGTCGCAACCATAGAGCATAATGTCCTATGAATTTCCTCCTGGTCAGTATCTGTCCTCTTTACCAAAATCCTGACTGTCCCCTGGGCATGGAATGGGCCATGGTGATTTTCAGACAGCTCCATTTGAAGAAGCATTTGTGCGAGAATCAAAAAACGTTGATGGAGGGCTTATGACCGTATCTAATTAGGTTTTTCCTTCCATTAAAAAACCTCATTAAAGTCTGAATGGAAGTCCAACTTACAGGTGACACCTTTAGAGATTAGTGGAAAATGACATGGAATTTAAAGAAGCACAGCTCCATGGTTCATTTTATTGTACTTATAAATGTTGCCTGCACAAAGAGATTTTGATAGGCCATCATGTTCTGCTTATAAACTGAGACTGTGAGCCGTAAATGACTCAGTTAATGAATTCATTCCTAATGGGCAATCCCCAATGATGTGTATCAAACAGGAGAATGAAATAGATGGGAAACAGCCAATTATATCAAATAATTATCCATACCATTTAATGCAAAAATAAAATGTGGGTAGGTTTATTCGCTGTGGCTGCAATATCAATGTGCAGTGAATAATTGCCAGCTAATACCAATTTGATTTTATTGATGAAATGAAGCAAATTCTTAAAAAAAAAAAAAGATCTGCCATAGTTATTCCTATTGCGCGACAGATGAGGCAGTTAAAGAAAGAATCTTCAGTCAGCTCACTATGCATTTCAAAACATTTTCCCTTTACAACTCCATTTTGTCATATGGACAAATCTATAAAAAAATTAACATAAACTCATTATTTGACACATGAAGTGATCATCTAAAGCTGAGAAACTCACCAACCTACAGTTTCTCTCTGCTTCCTTAAAGTGACAGTACACCCAAAATCAATGTATCATTATTGTCCTTTCAATACAATGTATTACGCATCCCCTTTGTATTACAGGTCTTACAGCAATGATTGGACTGATATATAGCTCTATCAATAATTCTATAGTCATTTTGATGCACTTCTGTAAGTCACTTTGGTTAAAACCATCTGCTAAATGTCTAAAATGTAAATAGTAAATAATAAATTGTAAATGCAAAGAAGAGTTTTTAAACGTCAACTTTCAACATCCAAAAACAAATAGGAGTCTATGAAACAGCAGGTAGCATGCTCAAAATTGCATTGAATGTACCCACACTTTCACAAACAAGCACCTGGGGCTGCTCTAAGGGCCAATCAAATGCAGGGAGAGGGGCACCCATAGCTCAGGCTGTAAAGGCACTCTCCATGACTGCAGGCTGGGTCCTATAGCCAAATGTTTGCTAGATTGAGCCCAGGCTGTGTCATTACAGACTATGCTGGCCAAAGCCATGTGGGTCCACAGTGCCGGGCTTTGTCTCACTAGGAGTAGGGTGGATTTTTGTTGGCTAGCGTTACCCAGGGTAACAATGCATTTATTGCTCCCAAACTTCACACCACGTGCACGCAGTTGTGGTTTGTGATATACACAACTCTCCTCTGATTGGCGTGTGTATGGTCATGTTTCAGACAATAGTGCAGAGAGCCCTTCAACCTGTTTTTGATGAAAACCCTCCAGTGTAATTTTCTGTTTCTTATAAATACATGTGCTGTCTGTATGTTGGAATTTGTCCTTGCTCAAATAAATGGTGCATTTTAATTAGAAATATCTACTGGTTCAAATGCTGTGGCCAGAGACAGTCCATAGCTTGAACAGACTGTGAATCACAGAAGAAAGTATACACATTACCCCAACTAGGTAAGAATTTGCTGAAACCAAATTAGAGAGCTTATTTTCTAGCCCTCATTATTTGCCTAGTTTCCAAGTTGCCACAAAATATGAAATATCAATTTAAAAGTGTGGTAATTACGGGCCTCCCGTGTGGTCCAGTGGTTACAACGTTTGACGCTGGCCACAGCGACTGGGGTTCGATCCCACCGGCTGTGCCAGAGGCAGCTCTGGCCGAGATTGCAACCGAGGGTGGCGATCGGCTGTGTCCGCCCCAGGGAGGGGGGAGGGAAGCCAACAGGATGTTCGCTGTGCACAGGAGTGGCTCTGTAGTACCAGGTTACGGTCGACAGCCTGGCGAGTGCCGCCTCGGAGGAGACAATACTTCACCTCCGTCACTACCGGTCACAGGGCTACAGCAGCGAACTCACATTACGAGGGGGGATTGACTTGAAAATAGCGAGTGTAATTGGCTACCAAATTGGGAGAAAAATGGGAGAAAATCAGAAAAATTTATTTAAAAAATGTTTTAAAAGTGTGGTAATTACAATAATACAGTGGGTGTTTGTTCCTAAAAGGTGCAGATTCAGTTTTCAGTTCTCTTTGTTGACATATCATTGAAATACTGTACATAGGCATATAGGACCCCTTGGGATAAGAGGTTTAAAACTTCCTGGAGGGTGAGAGACATGGACAACCACACTGTCATGCACATTTTGCTTTGTGTAGGTAGGAATTTAAACAATGCAGCCATTTCATAAAATATCTGTTTAAATATAAATGTTTTTCCATTGGTAATCTACGCAATGTAATAATATACATAATTATAATATTATCATTTTTTAAATAAAATCATCCGTTTTTTTGCTTATCCTTTTTTGTGTTCTGCCATATATTTCCCCCCTCAACTAATTTAAATGACTGATTAATGCATGTTTATGAAGTCAATAGAGAAGTAACAGTCCCAAAAGGAACAATTCTTCATCAACCGCAGAGACAAGGCCATAAACCACCAATCACAGACCAGCCAGCTCTATGAACTGAGAACAGCTGAACAAACAGGAACTGGCTAATTACCAGAAATTTGATTTCTTCCACTTTCCTAAAAGTTTAGTCTATATCAACTTCCAAATGCACTTTCCGAAAGTAAACAAGTCGTAAAAATGTATTTGCCCTGCTTACCCGGCGAAAGGACACCACGTAGAAGGTGTCACCTCTCCGTTGAATCTCCTCAAAGAAGTCGCCGTAGGTGCGGTGACGGGCGTAGTACACCTGCAGCTCATTCCCTGAGTTCCTGTGGGACAAACAGGATTGAAAAAGAGCTAAAAACCTTTGTCTGCATTCTTCAAGACAGCTTTAGTGAAGCTGGAAACACTTTACTTTAGGGGATCTTACGTAGACCCGTAACAACTTATTCTACTCCAGACTACTGCTCATAGGGGTTCTTAACTGTATTCACTAACTGTACTGTTCGTAAACCCAGGTCATTCATCTATGAAATTCAGTGTGAGTACTAAAAAAAAGTTGTTATGAATGTTTAGAAATGATTACGAATGCTGCTTAGTTGGCCACCTTACAATTGATTGATTGTTGATGAATGGCTGTGCACCCTTTTATTTAGCCTCAGCATTTAACGTATTTTTACATAATGTGTTATGATGACGTTGCCCTGCTGTGTTTAACCTAAGTTGGCTCTACAAAATTTGACACGTTGCCAGATCTAAAAATATCATCATACCGGAGAGCACTATTTCAAAATCTCAGAATGGCTTCATACACTGCGGCATCTTTAATTTGGATTGCCTCGTTGTCGTTGACTGTTCTCGATCCAAATCCTGGTTCTGATTTCCTAGTTTTTTGGTGCTTTCATCTTATAATCAATACCTTGGTGCGTGAGAGCGCTCAGTGAATGCGAATGTGCGCCCCATAACTGGGCACCGAGTTCACTTAGCGGCTTAATTTCACAAAGTGTCCCCTTCTTCACATTCCTATTCACATCATTCTCTTCCATAAACATGTGTACAAGTTTTCACAACATGCAATCTGTCATGACAAAATATGTACAGCAACCATATACTGTATTTAAAGTGAAGGGGTTTTCTTTTAAAGCCGAGAGTACATTGTCCTTAAATCACAAGTTGTCTGGGCCAGAGTTTTGAGGGCAAGCGACAGACTTCAGTGGAATTAGAAAAAGTGCCTCGTTTGCTGTTTTTGTAGACCAGTTGTGAAGGGTACCATTGTGGTCACGCTGCAGAATCATAAGCAGGGAGAGTTTGGCAGGTGATATCGCTGAGGGAACAAGAATGAAGCCAGAGGCAATACGGCCTTTAAATGTGATTTAGGGAGAGGAGCTGCGGACCACACCAGAGGCTTTGGAGAATGTGTGGCATTAAGGAGGGAGTATATACTAGAACATCATTGAGTCCTCATTGAGGCTATAATATACATGTGTACTGCTCATATATTATTGATTAATGCAATGAACTGTGTGTTTTACATTTAAAAAATACAATTCATAAAACCTCTGGAAAATATAGAGCGGTGATTCTATAGGATGAAGATTTTTCCATGGAAACAAACCATCCATGATGGTAAATAACATATCCCGTGACCATCGTTTCAGTCTGCAGGCTGTTTCATTCTGTTTTCATTAAATGTTGTGTGATTTCAACCTGCTGACCAACACAGGTACATGCTATTAAATACAGTCTCACTTAACAAGTGAGAGTCAATTTTATATTAAGGGCAGGGGTAGGTTACTCTGAAATATGGTTGCCATGTCGCGCTACAAGTAGTCAGTTTTTGGTTGCCCGAATGGACAAGGTGGTAGTCCCAAAACTCACTGGACAAATCATGTTAAATTCAGTATGAACATACAGGTAGTGTCCAAAAAGGTGGAAACACCAAAATGACACGACTATGGTCCTGCCCTTTGCCCTCTACATTCTGCTCTGTAGAGTTCTGGACAGATCGTACTTGATGAAACTGCCTGCTCACACCCTAGATTGAAATTTGCAGTCAAGTGATTTAGAGTTGCTTATCTGTTTAGCCCTGCACCTCGAACTAATGCGCCGTCCAGGAGACATGCGCTTCCGACCACAGCTGCCCTTTGTTCAGAATGCCGACATCACCTTAGACACTTTTCCTTGTGAAACATCAGCAAATTGAGCCGTTTTCCGTCACTGAAACTCCGGCAAAATGTGCCCCAACAATCACCCCTCTTTTGAAGTCACTGAGGTCTAGGTCATAACTGTAGGCAGCCAGGCCTGCTCAGAATTTTTGTGCATGACCTTTAGCATGCTGGGATGTCAATTCCTTTATTAACTCAGGAACAACACCTGTGTGACAGCCAATGGTGCTATCCACATCTGGAAAGTATTCACATCGCTTCACTTTTTCCACATTTTGTTATGTTACAGCCTTATTCCAAAATTGATTAAATTCATTTTTTTTCTCAGAATTCTACACACAATACCCAATAATGACAAAGTGAAAAAGTTTTTTAGAAATTTTTGCAAATGTATTAAAAATAAAAAAATAAAATATCACATGTACATAAGTATTCACGCCGTTTGCTATGACACTCAAAATTGAGCTCAGGTGCATCCTGTTTCCACTGATCATCCTTGAGATGTTTCTAGAACTTCATTGGAGTCCACCTGTGGTAAATTCAATTGATTGGACATGATTTGGAAAGGCACACACCTGTCTATATAAGGTCCCACAGTTGACAGTGCATGTCAGAGAAAAAAACCAAGCCATGAAGTCCTAGGAACTCTCCATAGACCTCTGAGATAGAATTGTGTTGAGGCATAGATCTCGGGATTGAAAGCACCCAGGAGAACAGTGGGCTCCATCATTGTGAAATGGAAGAAGTTTGGAACCACCACAACTCTTCTTAGAGCTGGCCATCTGGCCAAACTCAGTAACCGGGCACGAAGGGCCATGGTCAGGGAGGTGACCAAGAACCCAATGGCCACTCTAAGAGAGCTTCAGAGTTCCTCTGCAGCGATGGGAGAACCTGGTAGAAGGACAAACATCTCTGCAGCACTCCATCAATCAGACCTTTATGGTAGTGGCTAGACGGAAGCTACTCCTGAGTGAAAGGCATATGACAGCCCACCTGGAGTTTGCCAAATGGCAATTAAAGGACTCTAAGAGCATCAGGAAAAAGATTCTCCGGTCTGATGAGACACAAATTGAACTTTTTGGCCTGAATGCCAAGTGCTACCATAAAGGTCTGATTGATGGAGTGCAACTTTTGTTGCTCCAGTCACAGTCTGAATATGTAACATAAAATATCACACTAGTGCTCTGCACATGTCTTCCACAGCTTCCCCAGTGTATTATCTGGTCCCACGTGCACCACACTACACCTGCTGCTGGTCGTTACAAGCACAGCACCCAGATGTAAGTCACTTCGGATAAGAGTGCCTGCTAGATGGATGTAATGTAATGTTGTGCACACAACATGTAAACACTCACTTTTCGGATATATCAGTGTACTGGACGGTCACCACCTCAGCAACCTCAGCCTTCTTTTCCAGGGACTTCTGTGGGAGGGAGCAAGATAGAGCAGAGGAGGGTCAATCTGTGAATCTGAAGACGGCTTCCTTGTGGTGCCAACAAGCCAAGTCACCATCGCAATGCACAGGGATTTTTATTTTTACTTCCTCTGGAGTCACGCCATGCTGTGACTAGACAGCCACATTTACACAAAGCACTTCTGGGAAGAGTCGCACTGCACCGAGGCCTGGTGCTAGTGAGGAAACAGGTCTGAGTATGAAGTCACATTCCAGGCTGTTGGAAAGCTCAGAGCCTGTTTCTATAAAAAAGGTTTAACCACATTTTTTAACCCCAAATTTACAATTGTGAAATGTCGATTTGAGTCAGGCTTCCCAAACATTCTTCAAAAAAATTAAGCATAAACTTGTACCCACTAACACTAGCAGTTAGCTAATTAGCACAGTAATTCGTTCGCTAACAAACATTGGATAACAGTTGAATGCATTTACATTAATATTAATGGTAGTGCTCCACTTCATTGCCTATTTCAGTTCCCGTGAACATTATTAAGGTGTGTTAATATATTAAAATAAATTTCATTTTTGATAATTTAAGCTGTGTGCATTTCACACCAGCCTCCATGTGAAATGCAGTAAAAATTGTCAGCTCTCTTCACCATCTCTGCTTAAGTGTGCACAACTAGTGTATGAACGTAGACTCAGAGACCCATAGATTAGGTTTGATTACCTTGCTCTGTGCAGTTGGAAAAATTATTTGGTTGATTTTTTCAGTGCTAGCACTGGGCCAGAACATTTAAAAAGGCCAGATTTGGGCCACGGGCCATAGTCTGGGGATCACTGTCTGAAGAAAACTATTCTCATTAATGTTTTATAGTTATGGAATATATGAAAGGTACCACAGTACACTGGATTACCCACACTTTCCCCGAACATAATATTGTAATTTCTGTCTGTGGTTGAGAACTAACTGTGCTTTTAAAGTTGAGGAGCTACAGCTACAGAAGCTTTAGCTTTCAGAAACTTTAGCTTTCAGCTGAGCAATTCTGTAGACTTCCCTTCAGAGAAAGATGTGTTAGGGGAGCTAGTTCAAAGTAAAATATTCACAGAAAACTGTGTATTCAACCTGTATGCAAAAAGTATGATCAAAAGGTCCTTCCCAGGTGCACGCAACATTGATTACATAATGATAAAATCATGTTCATATTAATATTTAGTAAATGTGACATTAGGGGGCAAAGAAACCTACATTACTGCCTTGACACACATTGACAACTATCCTGAAGCTAAGAATAATGCAGCCACTTCAGTAGTGTATTTGGCAAATCAGTTTATTTTCCGCTTTCTTCTAACGTTAAAAGAAAATCAAATAGACAATGCATGTTACGTTGTTCAAGCCAATAAAAGAAGTTCACAAAAAAGTTGTGAACCACCCCTCAAACTAGATCAGCCAGCACTTGTTGTCACTCTTTGGAGAATGGAAAACAGCTGAATAAACACAATCGTGCTAATTTCCATAAATAAGATTTCTTCCATTTGCGAAGCTCTCAGAACTGCCATTACCCGTCCGTTCCATCGCCCTCATAACGCATTTCACGTTTCGCTGAGGGTTAAGGGCCTCGCTCTCCAGCACCAAAGATCCAGTGATGTCACTGTGTGAAAGTGCACCCCTGGGCCAACAGCGGTTGGGTCACACTATCCCCTCAAATCTAAAGTGAACACAGATTGAAGTTATTGCGGGAACACGACTGGCGCAATGTCTCCTTGTTTGACTGGAGATGGGGCGGCTCTTAGTCTGAGGGGAGACGGCCAAAAACCGCTGTCCTGTTGCCCAGACAACTGAAAGGCAGCGAGGGCTGCTGGCACAGCCAGTGGAGAGAAAGAAAAGACAGACAGAGAGAGAGAGGAAACTGCTCGGAACTTCTAACTTCTCTGATTCTCTTTATTAGGAGCCTCTCTTTTTTTTAATAAGTTGCCTAAAGAAATCAGGAGCTGCACCAATTGTCATACCACCTTTCACAACTAAGCTTAAAATCTGGCTAAATGTAATTCAATGCTGTTATCATGACATCCAATGCATCTGATTGTGACCTTTTCCTACCAGACCACTACAAGATGCATTGTTGTATAATGTATACTGTCGTTTCATGCTTGTATTTCGGAATCTTCTATCACTGTATCTGAGACTACAGATAAAAAAAATTGCTGAATCTAGCATGGTGCATTGACAAAATTGCTGATATATTGTTCACTGTGCATTGTCCCTTTTAACTCATTGAAATCAATCACTCTCAGGGGGTCAGGGAGAGATTAGGGAGTGAATGTCCTGTGCTCCCCAACCCTGTAACCAAATGAACAGAAAGGAACTGGCTTGCGGCCAGAACGTTGCAGGATCAAATCCTAGGATAAGAAAAAAAAAAAAAAAATGACAAAATGTCTTTTGTGGCTCTTGAGTGGGGTACTTAAACTAGATTTTTTCCCAGCAATTATCCAGCTGTATAAATGGAAACTATGCGCAATATAATCTGTATAAGACGCTTTGAAGGATGCCATCATCTAAGCAAACAAATAAAGAGCAAATAAGGTCTACTGACTCACGGTTTGCTCGTAACCCACCTGCTCACAGCCCTCTGAGAATTTACAACTCACTCACAAATCGCTCGTAAACACTTCACCGAGGAAACATTTCACATAAAGCCGACATGTGTTGACTGTGCAAGACTGAAACCGATGGCGAAAGGCCCATGTGGACAAACACAGAAACACTAACATTCCCATTCCTGTGATCCACGCATACACACCAGGGGGGTTTTTAATCCTGACCCCGGAGAGCCACTAGGTCTCTTGATTTTTGTTTTAATTGTGTAATCAACCACTCTGATTGATCAATTAAGTGCTGAGTAACAACGAAAACCACCAGACCCCCTGGCTCTCCATTACCAGGCTAGAGGACACCCATTTTAAAATATGGAGCACTTACTTATTTTCTTTAACAAAAACAATGCATCAAACCCATAGCGAATAAAAGAGCAATTTAGAAACACACACACAGACACACATTATTTGCATATGCATCCATTTGCACTTACAACGGGGACGCACGCAAGAGCTAAGCGAGAGACCTGAATGAGTCGCAGCGATTTTGGGACCGCATACGGCGATGTGAATCCAAACTCATTTATCACCTTGTTTTTTCTTACACTTAATCGAAACATCAAAAGCGTCAGGCTTAAACGGCAAACGCGAAGGGGGCGCGCCCAAACAAACCCTCTCGTTGGGGCATCGCTGTCTTACCGAACTGACGTCCGATGCCTTTAAAGTGAGACTGCGGTTAAATAAATGGTGCACTAACGGCCAGAAATATTCAACCACTCCGCACGGGAGTCCGTCTCCCTGCTGACTCCTCACAACGTGAAGCGCTGCTCTCGGAAATACCGCTTTAATGTACGAGAGTTTCAGCCTCCGGATACATTTCTCCGCTGCTCTTTGTATTACCATCAAAAGCCACATGCTAGCCTGTGCCCAGGGGAGCTGTAAACAAGGCCTTCTCCAGACCTTCAATACAGTGCGGACCTGTAGGGCCCACAGCTCTCTTAGGAGAAGGTAAAAAATACAAAAACCTAAGGAATATATATTATATTGACTATATATATTATTATATTGATTCCATGTATAATATATATATATGTGTTTGACCTATGCAGTACATTTTCACAGACTAAATCATAAATATTTTGGACCACTGTGCACCATGGGACAATCCTTAGCTCCCACTTGTGAAACCTGAAGTCAGTCATAGCAGGAGAGAGACAGCTCAATATGAGAGAATTTGGGGCAGGGGGGAATGTTCTTAACTTTCGAGTAAGCAATTTAAGCCAGCATAATCTCTTTTTGATGAGTTTGGCGGTTACCAAAACTAATGAAAAAGAGTGTTAAGTCTCAGAGCTGTCATTAGCTGACTATGACCCCAAGTCCACAGCGTTGGGGCTTTGTCCTGTCGGGGTACGGGGGGGAGGGGTGTGTTTAACCAGTTCCTCTGGTTGCCGTTGCTAGAGTGCCCCCTAGCTACCCATGAGGCACCTACAGCTTACCAGTCGTCAGTCAGAGATACGCCTCTCCTCCAGTGCATCTCCTGTAGTACTGTGTGTGGCCTGTAGTGTGATAAATAATCACAGACTCTCTCCTGTAGTACTGTGTGTGGCCTGTAGGATGTAAAATAGTTACTAGCTCTCTCCTGTAGTACTGTGTGGCCTTCAGTGTGTAGAACATTAATTGGCTCTCTCCTGTAGTACTGTGTGTGCCCTTGTGTGCAAATTTTGAGTTGGGGAATAACACAAAGAAGAAAGAACCACAGCAGTAAGACTGACTGACTTCCTTTCCAGTCAAATGCATTTCGTCTCAGTTTTAACCTCAAAGCCTGTGCTTCAATGTATGAACTGACCGCAGTGGCATTTGTTTTTACGCTGTAATAAGGAACCTGACTCTGGTTAAACCATTTGCAATGACCATTAACATTCTTGCTGAAATATGGAGGAATAAATGTCTTTGGAGTTAACTTTGGCTGACTTTTTTTCTCTTTTTATTCAGTATTTTTTCCTTTTCTCCCAATTTTGGAAATGCAGAGTTGCAAGTCTGTTCCATCGCTGAAACCTTCATGAAACACTTTATGCGCAGCTAGCACAGGCAGACTGCAGGCGCCTGATTGGCCAGAGGGCTCACCAATTGCCCAGCTAACAAAAACTGCCCCTCCCAGGGTAATGCTACACTCAATTATGCGTCGCCCCACAGTGAACACTGGCACAGTCAGGACTCTACACCAGAGCGTGAGGCACTTCACTACACTGAAGCCCAATGTATTAGCAGGATTACCAGCAACCACAGAGCATCATCTGTACCCTCACATCTACCGCTGATTATAATATGACATTGTAGTAGTAGATAAATGTAGTAAGATAGTAACAGATTCCACCAAGGTATTGTGCTTTGACTGGATATGCCAGCTTTTCATTACATAAAAAAAAATATATATTACTTTTTCTTTTTTATTTGTGTTTTTATTTAGTGGCCAATTATACCCTCTATTTATTTCTATTTACCCTCCCCACACCAACTCGCCACCCGTCTCTACGAGACAAGCTAATTCTCAGAGGGCAACAAACTCTGCTTCCTTCGAGACAGAATTCGCCCACCCACGTTCTGGAGTTACCCATACGAGCTTCTCAGCAACCTTGTGCCAACTCACCCTCCCCTCTCCCCCTGGGGCGGACAGCCAAATGCCACCCCCGATCAGGGCTCCCCACCAGGGCAGGTCTGGTACAGTGGGGTTTCAAACCGCAACCGTGATAGGCAGCTCACACTCTAGACCAACCAATACGGGTCCGTTATGCTGCTACGCTACCAGGCCCCTTAAAAAATATTTTAAATGAATTTGAATTGTTTCCAACTAAGCCAAATGATGGTACCAAGCATATAAGCCAGCACTGGGAACATAAATCCTGCCAAATGATAGCTCTGCTAAATGCTGATCCACATGATAACTCTGTAGGCCTAAATACATTGGCTGCCAAAAAAATGGCAAAATAAATAGACCCCAAGTCCCTGATGAAACATAAGGAAAAATGTTTTTTATGAGTTATTTGAAATCAATGTGAATTTATATTTCGGTACAGGCAAGTCTTTGTTTTTCAGGAAGCCATCGTAATTTATATATTACGGTTTCTTCACATCCACATCTTCAACAACATTCCTGAACTTCCACATTGCACCCTGTCCACAACGCAGAAATGTTATGCGTATTTACGTTCTGCAATGGCGACACTTAAACAGGAAATAGCAGACCTGTGTTTGGCTGCTACTATAGTGTAGCCTGCAGAACTATTGGAAAGATGTGCCTGTAAATTATTCAGAAATTCAGTATGCTTTGAGTGTACAAAGCATTTGCCCAAATGGGTCAAATATGGCCTGATTTCACTGCAGTAAACATTATGAGCAACATTATGATATATATATATATATATATTTGTTTTGTTCTCCACTTTTCTCCAATTTGGTAGCCAATTGTACCCTCTTTTCATGTCATATCATGTCAGCCCCCTCGTACTGCGAGCTCACTGGGGCCGGCAGTGACAGTGGTGATGAACCGCCTCCTCCAAGACGGAACTTGGCAAGCCGTCGACTGTAACTCCGGTAGACAAAGAGCTACACTTGTACGTGGCGAGCTCATGCCGGCTTCCTTCCCCCCTCCCACGGGGTGGACAGCATATTGGTGTTCTTACTGCACAATCTGCTATGGACTCTGAAAACTCCCAGTCCCCTTGGGGCATCCAACAGGGCATTGTTTATTGGACAGGAAGACTCCCAAAAGCATCCGTAACACCACTTTTGCAGGAAGTTAGCAATGCCTTACCCACACTCAAAGATACAAACAAAGGGCCTCCCGGGTGGTCTAATGATTGCAATGTTCAACACTGGCCACGGCGACCACTGGCCGTGTGTATCGGCTCTGACCGGGAGTGGCACTAGGGGGAGGCCAGGGAGGGGGGAGGTAGGCCGACATGAGTTCGCTGCATATAGGAGTGGCTCTGGAGTTGCCGTCGATGGCTTGGCGAGTGCAATCTTGATGGAGACAATATTTCGCCTTTGTCACTGCCGGTCACAGGGCTATGGCAGCGAACTCACAATACGAGGGAGGGATTGACATGAAAAAGAAAGGGTGTAATTGGCTACTAAATTGGGATAAAGTCAGAAACAAATTCTTCAAAAAAAATGTTAGGCCTCAACGGAAAGGGGTAAGCCCGTTGTACATAGGTTGTGGCAACCGCTGTGGGGAGGGAGCACGCATGGGATCTGCCCTGCCACTCCAAGTGGTTGACCAATCACAGAGCATGGGGGCGGATCTTTGTGCTGTTGTATTCACTGTCCAGGCATGGAGCAAAATCAGCTCTAAACTTGTATTAACCAGTAAAGTGGTACATGTAGGAATTTCAGAAACGATTGTGACCTGTCAACACACCTTCTACATACTGCTCCATAGTAAGCCAATATGTGTAACCTAGCTAGCCAGCACGCTATACGGCACTGGATGTTTTTAAAGTCTGTTAACGAATTATTAATTTCACAATAACTTTATTTATTTATGTAGCACAGTTCACGCCCTTCTTGCCGCTGACGTTTTCTAGAGTTGTGGCGGCACAGCCAGTGGTTGCCATGTCTATGTGTAACAGGATTTACAGTTATCACATATTACTGGAGCTGTAAATGATACTGTGTGTTCTGGAAGAACCTTTGGATTTACCCGACCACTCGCGGTCTACAGCCCACACCTGGCATGTTTTTTTCCTTTCATGCTGTAATAGGACCACTCTTTACATGCCTTTTAGGAAATGTCAAGACCTCTTGAACTTCAAGGGTTTATTTTCAAATGCTTGAGAAGTCGCTTTACATTTAGGCCATGAGCGCACTTAAGGATGGCTTCCCATGAGGTTGAAATGTAGATCCATTCGCTTTGGGGAACATAAACAGAACTGTCAGGGGAAGGGTATCTGCGTTTCAGGCACTTCATTTGCTTTCCGTTTCCGTGGCCAGGATTCATAAGAAAGCCACAAGCGGGTCTATGGTGACGCTGAGTGATTGACTCCATTCGGGCTCTGCGGTGCTCCTGGGAGCATTTCGCTAATGCAGTTTGTGCCCGCTCACTTAGATTCCTTGTCCATGTCACCTTAGCCGCACGAGGTGGGCAGTCAAAGTGAAATGCAGTGACGTCTGCAGTTGTGATTGCGCAGCCATTTTTCCCGTGATTTGTGCATTTCACACGGATGTGTTCTTTGTTTTTATAGAGCCGGGGAACTCGAGCAGCTCCAGCCTGTGGAGATGATTCACGAGCTCTGCTTACCTGCCTTCCTCACCAATTTGCTGGGTTTATGAAAACAACAATTTAAAAAAGAAATGCTTCCATTATAGTCTCATTCCATTATAGTCAGTCATTTTTCAGTAGCGCCCTTGCCATTTTTCTACACATGGGTTTCACCCTTCTGCGCACTGCCCCATTCAATTTGATGTCTGTGGCGCCACGTCAAGATGTCTTCCCCACAAGAGAAAGAATCAATCAGTGGCCTCACGGAGACTGCCCGATGAAGTAGCAGAACGCGGTTCACATTGGGACACAAAACGTGAGGATCGTTGCTGTTGAGATTTAGTTGTTGTAGGAAACTTACTGTAGGCTTGAGAGCCACATTGCCTTGTTTGTGGCGCAATACAGAGAACAGGAACTGTGACCTAGGAACGAGTGATATAGTGTGGCTCGTGCGAGTACATTTTGTACAAAGGAGAAACAACAAGACCGCTTACTGAGACCAGTGAACTCCTACGGGGCTAACATGGGAGGGAATTGATCAGCTTGTGTTTTAGCTGTTGAGGTTTGGGAGTCCTGTTAGCTTTTCTTTGTGGTATAGTATGGAGAACAGGAACTCTTGTAACCTAGGAACGAATCATATTGCATGGGAATGAAGGTCAAACAACAAGACCGCTTAGTGAGACAGTGAAGTCCTATGGCGCTAACGTGGGCGGGAAAAAAAAAAAAAAAAAAAAACTCGCCTTAAAAACAAAGCCTTCGGCTTTGCTAGGCTACGGACTTTGAACTGTTGTTTGTACTTTTTTTTTTTTATCGCTCCAGTACGCAGCGAACTTCATGTCGGCTTCCCTCCCCCCTCCCTGGAGCAGCCAATTGCCGCCCCTGAGTGGCACTCCCGGACAGAGCCAACTATGGTGCGGCCGGTGGAACCCCGGTTGCAGTGGCCAGCATCGAACGTTGTAACCACTAGACCACCCGGGAGGACATTTTTTTACCATGAGGAATCAAGTGTCAGCATCTACAAATGTGTCACCTATGAGACTAACGGTGCACTTTATAAGTACATAAAAAGAATAAAGACAAAACTATTTACACCCTACTAATATGATGATTTTTCCCTCTAAAGCCATAGCAGATTCCAGATAAATAATTGTTTGTGTGTGCTACTACACTTCCCCTTGTACACTGCAAATATCTAAAAGCGATCCAATTCTACAGTGTTGTTTCTAAAAACAGGACCCAGAGGTCCTTTGGTGCCCCAAAATCTATCCAAAGTGGTTATATGTTTTTAGCCAATCACATGCCATACTGTCTTCATTAAGTATAATGTTTGTTGTCATCGCAAAGTATAAACGATTACTAATTTTATTTTTGTACACATTGTTGCAAAACAACCTTGGCTCTCATATGCTAAGTGAAATGAGTTGATACATACATCTCTGTCCTTAGGAGACTGCCTCAAACACACAGCGAGGAAGTGAGTTGAACATAAACATGGTATGACAAAAATTTTTTTTTGAAATTATTGTACGCATCCCTGAGACATTTGAATGCGATTTCCTTTTAGCTGAAATGTAATGTGATTTTTTAAAGCAAAGATTTACTACTTTTGGGGATGAGAGACATTATACAAGAGTAAAGTATAGTGTGTAATAAGTAATAGGGGATTTAAATGCCCCACAATTTTATGATCATAAGAATTATGGATTGGCATAACAACGACTTTCCCAAACTCATTAAACACGTTTTAAGGCAATGACATAGAGAAAAATATATAAATCATAATTACAATTAATAATATTTATGAATTGTAAATTATGCGGATTGTCATGGCGTCAGCGCCATAGTGCTCGGGGGCTGAAGATGTTATGGTAAACTACTGATGAGGATTCACAGAATGCAACTTTTTGCCCTTGAGTACTTCAGATACCAGTCGTACCCTAGTCACAGACAAATATTGGCTGTCGTCAGTGGAAATGCCAAAATCTTGCCCAGAACGAGCTGCCGTAAAAATATGTTCAAATTGAGTGTTGAGAGTCCAGGAGATTACCCAACGTACCAGCATCGTCTTGGTCTTGTTTCGGCTGCTCGTCGTCCGTCCGGACTTCGCCCACTCCGACTCATGACGATGGACCCAGCCGCGCAGTTCACTGGCAAGCCTGAGGAGTCGACCACAACACAGAACATTAGCCATTGACCCAAAAAACAAAATCACCTCAAAGCACCTGACGTTTACACAGCCTGTTAAGAGAAAAGAGTTCTCCTCGTGTTTGGCACAATGGTCAGTGAGTGATGTGGGAGATGAACACTGCTGACAGCTCCTAGAGGGAGAGAGGGATTATATATCATCTGCTTGTGTTTGGCACAGTGATCAGTGAAGTTGGAGGTGCTGTTGATGCCCTTTTTTTGGGGTGGGGGTTTGGGGTGACTTAAACCATGAACCAGCCAATGATGAACCTGATGTTGAACCGATGTGTTAAACAGGGACTTTGCATTAGAATATTAATAATGGACATATTACATCATATAAATCATATTTTCCAGACTGTTGATCTTCACGTTAACCTTGGAAAAAAGTCATCTGTAATTGATTTATTGAAGACTATGGATGCTTGGATGTTACTGCAGATCACATGTGGTGGTTTCACCAGATTCTCTTTACAAACCAAATGGTCAGCTCCTGTATTCCCTCCATCGTCTCCACTTCCTGACTCAAGCACAGGGGTCTCCAGTCTTATCTGAGAAGGGCTGGCGTGAGTGCAGGCTTTTGTTCTAACACCGGCACTAAAACACCTGATTCAACTGATCAATTGAAAACCATGATTCATTGATGAGTTGAATCAGTGCTGGGCTAGAACAAAAACATGCATCCACGCCAGCCCTTCTCAGGTAAGACTGGAGACCCCTGTTCTGGCTGGTAACAGGAGGTCACGGTGTCATATAAACAGTATGAATATTTATGAAGAGGCATGCAAAAGGACAGAACTCCCATTGCTACAGCACTGTTCTTGGTCACACCCCTTGAATACTCATAACATGCAACAAATTGGAACATTTCGGCCTCAAACCGACGCGAGATATAACTTTCAATGATAAGACTACAGAGCAACATCCCATGACGTGCAGCACCTGACAAGGCCAGAGCTGTTACATCAGAACAGGGAAACGGGCACAAGACAGAATCAATGAGGGTGGAGGCATTGAGCATGCCCAGTGCTGACCTGATGGCCTTGGATCTGCTGACCGGTGGCTGGCAACGCCGAGGGGCCCCGAAGAGGAGGGGCTCCTTCCTCACCACCATCAGCGCCTTTTCCTCAGGCGTGGATTGGTTCCACCTGCTGACAGAAGGGGCAGCGCGTTCATTGACCCGCTTCCAGCACGCTTACGCACCACTGCGTCGCACAGCTGAGGTGCTGAGTTAAAACAGCACCTTGAGGCTGTTTGTCAGGATAGTTAGTTTGATTATGCCATCAGTTTGAGACCTGACCCATGTAGTGAGTAGTGGCCCTGTAGAGACAATGAGGGAGTCACCGCTGTGGTCTTTAACCAAATATCACAGAGCTGAGTGTGCACAGACTGACCAGCGGCCTCCTGCCCTGAGTACCACCCACGCTTTCACAAACGATGACCTGGGGCTGCTCTACGGGCCAATCAAATGCAGGGAGAGGGGCACGTGGACCTACACTGTGCCAGGAAAATGCACCCTACACCATAACAGAGCCCCAGAACCCTTCATTTACTCAAGTGTTTCCTTTATTTTGGCAGTATATATGAAAAATCATAACTTATTATTATTAGTTAATGTGTGTATATATGTATATACATATACAGTATATACACATACATACTGTATATGATAACTAGAGCTAAAAATGTCATTGTTCACAGAGCCATAAGTGTACTCCTACTTAAATTGTCCAAAAGATTGTATATCCCTCCTGGTAAACCTGGACTCCACAGGGCAAGGGGGGGGCCAGGAGCCAGGGCCACCGTGGTGGAAACGCCCAGAGAGAGTGAGCTCCTTTTTTCCGTGCTGCGGGTCTGAGAGGCTGGGGGTGCACATCTGCTCTGCCTGGCTCCGTCGCCAAGGCTGGCCCCTGGTGGGGAGGCTGAGCCGCTCGGACTGGAGCCTCGTTTGTTTGGAAAGCCCACTTCCAATCTGGAGACAATTTTCCACGTGTTACCGGTGCTCCCCGCCAACCCCTCCCTCCCTCGCAGAGTGCCAGCATGCAGCGGATCAATGGGGAAAGACGCACGCAGCGATGGCCTCTAACGGCTAAGGACGCTTTAAGGCTCATGTCAAAGGAAATGCTTAACCAATCACATGATTCACCGTACAGTTAATTGCTGGGAGAATGCCAATGCGGGTTCGTGGCCAGAAAATATCACTGGGCGAACCGCTGGCAGGACTGACTGTGCGTATCAGGATCCACATGTTAAACACAACAGTCCGGTTTTAACTGGGTACGCATCGATTCTAAATGCAGGGAAATAAAGTCTGTAGCCCAAATGCTAAGTGCTACCACCACATAAAATGCACCAATCTAAACCCAAAAACGTAACTGCAAACAGATGCTTTTTGCTGCTTCAACAGAAAAAGTCGCCGGTGAAGAGCATCAAAGGGCTCTCCCTCCAGAGTTTCCGAGTAGCACTGTGAAGAGAAGGGGTTTCTGGCCGCGCTCATTTCGGTGCGTTCGACGATGCCTTGCGAAACTCCGCCTATGTTCCCTCAGCAGCTCGGGGTTCGTCAGGCGATGCCTCTCTTTTTACGGCTTACATAATCCCATCTGCACCGTAAACTGTATTTCCAGGTTGATGTGGGCTGTGCACTTGAGGGCAATCGAGCCTGTTCGCAATTCCCAGCTGGGGTGGCTTCCAGACACCAAATTACCATCATTTAAATTCCCATACACTAAGAGCGGCCGATTGGGTTTCTTAAGTAATGCTTCCTCGTCTGGATTTGGGCCCCGTCGGGACGGGATCTGGCGAAATACACATTGGTGCGGGCATAATCGTGATCGTAACTCACGGCCTAAACTCTGCAGAAGACGCAGATCCGGTGACATGACCTCATACCGAGTTTGGTAGAGTAGTCTCTTTCGGATTCTTGCGTTCCCTTGCTGCTGTATCGGGTGTGACCGTCTGTGTATTTTGTGATCAGCTGGACACAAAACTGATCCAGGAAACATATCCCGTTTACAAAATCCTGAGGAATTAAGCACCACCCCCCAAAAACGAGAAAAAAAGCCACAAACAAACAAACCACTAGAAGTCAACAAATGAAAGTACAGAACAAATGAAAGAATCAGAACGTGGTCATAAAAGCATGTCACCACAGGTCTGAAAAGAAACCCAGAAGCTTGGTGCTTTGAGACGGCCTTGGGCCCACGCCGGTGATGTGTAATTACCTCCCTCCGGCCCGAGGACCGTCTGTTTCAGGTGTTTCCGGGCCTCTGCTGTTCTCGTTGTCCGCGGCGGAGAAGCCAAGCAGATGTCTGCCAGCTGGCGGGGTCCCAGAGGACGGCCTGGGGCCAGGGTCTCCCTCCAAGAGACTGGAGGGGTGGGAGGCAACGTTACGTTATCCCACGCAAAAGCCATCTGGGAATCTTCTCTGGGAAGTGCTTGGTTCAACTGGGTTAATTTTAAAACGGCGAATGTTTGCACTAAACTCTTGGATACACACATTAAATATGGATATTACTTGACCTTTACTCATTCTTTCACTTCTTTTATTATAGTTTTTAATTTGGAAATTGCATGCAAGAATGGAATGTAAGAATGTCACGTTCATTACAAGGAGAGCTGTATAAATACAATTATTATTATTATTATTACATGCTAATTGGCTAATAGTCAACTGAACTGCTGATAACAGAGGACATCCATATTTACCCTTCAGATGAAGAGAGAAAAGCCCAGAGCTCTCAGACACAATCTCTAGGATCATTTAATAACTCAAACAAAAATAACCATTGATACCATCAGATGGATCAACAGAGATCATATTACCAAACAAATGATGAGTAATGAGATAGCAAGTCAAACAAAACAACGGAATAAGAGAGCCACCACCCCGAGTCACATAAACAGGCAAGAGATGCCAAAAACCACAAGATGCACTTTTTTTCATCAAACAGATATGCGTCGTTTTCCCACGAGAATGTGGGCGGTGCATCGCACAGTCGACTCAAAGCGTTTACTTAGCAAACGCTTGACCACGTTTAAATGCATAGGCCTACTTCAGCTTGACAGAATGCATCGGAGGTCTATAAATAAACACGTAAATTTCTCCCGGCTGGAGCTGCAGTCTCGCATTCCTGCTCGTCCAAGGCCTGGCCGCATGGAAAGTCCAAACTGGCCGCTGCTCTTGGGCCAACTTTCCCCGCCCCCCCCCAAAAAAAAATGGCAGTGAAATTCAGAGCCTGTTCTTTTTTTCCAAGGAATAACAAAAAAAAGATACATAATTTGTACAGTGTGCGGGAGAGACACGTCCGTTTGTCCTGCAAGATCTGCCCTGCTGTGTCACTCATCTTAATCACTGAAACAAGCTGGAGAAAAATCAGTCAAAACTGTAATGACTTGATGAGAGTAAGTAGACAAGTGGGTGATGGGAAATTGACTAAATCTGTCCAGATTGTGCTGTGAGAAAATGTCACTGTCAGTTTAAAATGAAGAAAATGTGTAACTGTGTACCTGAAATAAAATTCCTCTTATTCCTGCAATTGTGAATTAAATTCAGTTGGCTCTGAACTCCATCACAATGATGCTGGTTGATGAGACTCAACAACTTAATAATGGGTTGCATTTATATAGCACCTTTGAAATCTCATGATTTCAAAGCTTAATCATCTTAAAGATTTGCTACTCTTTCAACTTCCCATCCAAAAGAAGTCGTCACCTCAGTCCTGGGGCACTTTCCCCAGAGGAAGACTCTCAGACAGGAAGTGGCTCACAAACACCACTTCCAGCAGAACATAATAATAATAATAATAATAATAATAATAATGTAATATGCCATTTAGCAGACGCTTTTATCCAAAGCAACTTACAGTAGTGAATGTATACATTTTTCAGTATATGTGGTCCCAGTCGGAATCGAACCCACAACCTAAGCGTTGCCAACGCTGTGCTCTACCTACTGAGCCACACAGAACCACCAGGTCTCCCAGGAGGTCTCCCATCCCACTCCAGCCCTGCTAACCTCGAGTCAGGCAGGACAAAGTCACCGGGTGGTGTGGCTGCTGGCAATCATCTCACCAGCTCAGACTCCCTCACTAATTAGAGACGCTTGTGGGCCAGGCATACTATGTGTTTACCGAACGAGACCAGCGTTCGGTGTGAGCAACCATGACGACCATCCTCACCCCATTGGACCCACGTTCAGCATGAGAAACGCCATGACCACCAGGAGACACACAGCTCGCCTCTTAGGGGCCGTCACCTTGAGTAAATTGTTCTAGAAAAAAAATCAACATTTGATTACAGAAGGTTTTCTTTATGTTGGTGGTGAATTGTGCTCGTGCCTGATGGTGGCCCTTCTGCACTCTCACCTCGGTCGCCAGGCTGTCCAGCCGGGTCTTCAGTGAGCCGTTCTCACTCTTCAGCTGCTGGTTCTCGAACAGCGCCACCCTCAGGCGGGCCTCCAGGGTCAGCAAGTGTTCCTTCTTCTTCATGCGCGACAGCGATGCCGACTCGCGGTTCTTGATCATCCGCTGGTGTCTCCGTCCGACGCCGGACTGGAGGGAGGAGGGAGCATTGAGGTGAGGGATCACGCCTGTCTGAGGACCAGAACAGCATACATTGGGCCTACAGGGCTACAGACCTGGACTTACAGCTCTCCTTCCAGCATTATTATTACACTATTTATTTGTTTAGCAGGCGCCCTCAACCGGAGTGACTTACACAGCTTACATTTCTACCCACTATCCATTTATACAGCTGCATATTTACTGAGGCAATTCTGCTTTAAGTACCCTGCCCAAGGGTACAACAGCAGTGCCCCAGCTGGGATTTGAGCCTGCAAAAAGTGAGTTACAAGAGCCATGACCCTGACCATCAGTGTAGGTTTCCCTTACAGTGAAACAGTAGGCAAAATTACAAGCCTAGATGGGCCTGTTCTGGTCACTAAACATTCCTATGTCCTTATGTTCTAATCAAGACTTATAAAAGTAACTTATACAGGACTTAAGAAAGATTTATAGCTACTTTTCCAATGCTAAAACTCTTGCAGCTGTAGGGGGTCCAACCAAGACGATGATTAGTTGTGTTAGGTGGTCCAGTACACAGCTGCACCCTATGGCCCGTGGATACTGTGGCCCACTGGGGGCCAGAGTAAGACCCCACTGCGAAATTAACACACTTTAGCTTTACATCATCACCTTTGAGAATCACACCTGTCCATACAAATTACAGCACCATCAACAGATTTTGGTAGCCCTTGGGTTTTCTTCTCAACGACAACAACACCTCGTACACGCAGACCCCCTGGCAACAAGCACGGCACCCTGACCGCTGTGCCATGCCTCTGTCCCTCTGACGCTGCTGCTTACTGTCACAACGAGAAAACTGTGCTTTTCCCAGTGAGTGGCTGCTCCCAGAGCCACGCCGCAGACAGAGGCAACAAGCTAAATGTGGAAATTTGGCACGCAGCACGTTCAGGAATCACGTTCAGGAATCTTAAGCACTTAAAAAAAAAAAAAGCAGAAAGAAATATACTTGATTGTCCCAAATGGACCTAACTGTACAATGAAAGCAACATGAAAAATACATTTTTAGGGCAAGAGACTTCAAACCACCCAAGGGTCAGAGACAGACAAACTGTGCCCAGTGGTTCAAATGATGATACATCAACATCCTCTGCACTGCAGGAGAATCCATTTGGAAATTAAAATGTGTTTACAATATACAGTCTAGACAAAGTCCTAAAATACAAACATTAACATTAATCCTAACATACGTTTGCAATACATCAAATGGCACAAGCTGAGTACCAAATGCCTACATTTCATATTCAGATATGCTGATATAGTCTGTTTAGCTGCATGTGATCCATAGTCATTTGGGATTTCAGGTAGTACTGTCTGCAATAAAGGTTATAACATTATGCACTGTGGGAATTACATTTTTTTATTGTTCCATGTTTAACAGAGCAGCTCACATTACCTGCAGCATCTTATTGCACCTTGTTTCTGTAGGACTATGGGCTAAGCGTGAACAATGAACCACCAATAAATCGTCTCTGTGTTTTATGAAGCTAAAACCTCCTGCGTTTACCAGCCGCTGAGGGAAGATTTGGTAACCAGGTCTAATAAGCATGTCTAATGAGCAGGTCTAATAAGCAGGTCTAATAGTTCTGCCTATAAAGTCATTTGGGTTCCAGCCGCAATGTTTTTTTTTATTTCCAGGGGAACCATTAAATCTGAGAGCCGTGCCATCGTGAGGCCATGTGGGAATAAGAGGTTTTGCTACCACCCCTGCAATGGGGAAAGTGGTACCTTCCAATATCACAACATCACCCCAGTGATTCTACCCAGCAACGATTAACTCTAAATATCACAGTTTGACCCCACACAATAATTCTGGTTCTAGGCAGAATTACAGTTTTTATGGAGATCAACATGACAGTTGAGCATCCAAAAAGGAATGCTCAAACACATTAATAAACATAGGGACTTTAGAACTAGGATGTAGAACTAGAAAGAATCTAAAGGAGGAACTCTTGCTCTTCTTGACTTGAAAAAGTCCAAAGAAGGGCAACTAAACTGATACCTGGTATGAAAGGTAAAAGTTATGATGATAGACTTAAGGCACTCAATCTATTTAAACTTAGCAAACGGAGACTTAGGGGGGATTTGATTGAGGTTTTTAAATTCCTAAAAGGGATTAACACAGTAAAATACCAAAGATTTTTTAAGATAAGTGGGGTCAGCAGAACAAGAGGCCACAGGTGGAAATTAGTTAAAGGCAAATTCCGCACAGATATTAGGAAGTTTTTCTTTACACAGAGAGTTGTCAATGCCTGGAACAGCTTGCCAGGTCAGGTAGTAGAGGCAGAAACGCTTGGGCTATTCAAGTCCAGGCTAGATGTAGTACTAGATACTCTTTAGATTAGGACATGATGAGCCTAGATGGGCCGAACGGCCCGTTCTCATCATTATGTATTCTTATGTTCTTATGTTCTAATCTGTGAGATATGAGCCTCATTTTGAGCAAATAAGTTGTGTTCAGTGTTCAGTCCAGCTAAGCGGATCCCTGGGAGAGCATGTATATGCTCACCAGGAGGCGGAGGGGGTGCTGAGTGATGTCGTTATTCTTGAAGGCCTCCTGTAGTTTAGACTTGTGGTTTACACCTCCTGAAAGTGTTGCTTCTGCTTGTCTCCATGTGAACATGTTCAACAAACTGGCGATTAATGATGGTCCTTGACTCTCTTCGTCAACTGAAAGCTGCTGGGGCAGAGGTTTCCCCTATCGACAGCTTTACCAGTTTTAAATCTCACCCATCAAAAATTCACCACCGCACCAAAAATTATTCAAATTACTCCGGTCTTTTATCTCCAGTTATAACGCACGCAGTCCCAGCGACAGCTCGAATGACTTAATGCTGCCACGTACGCGCGCGGGTGAATAAGTGTGCAGAAGCAGAGTGCAAAGCCACAGGCCAGAGCAGTTTTCACGATGTGTGCGGAACGGAAGCAGAGGCCGTGGCCAGTTGTTTTGAACGTTGTAAAAAATCACCTTCAAAAGAGCCGGAGGAAGACTTGCTGCCGCGTGAGGCGCGTGACACGCGTTCCAGGCGGCCTCGGCGCGGGAAACGAGCTTTCTCTGTGGCGAACATAATTCACATGGAGGTCAGATGGTGTCATTGGCCACATGAAACCCACTTCGTCACGTCTAACAGGTTCAAAGGATTTTATAATATATGCCATTTAGTGCACGCTTTTATCCAAAGCAACTTACAGTAGTGAATGCATACATTTTTCAGTATATGTGACCCCAATGGGAAACGAACCCACAGTCTAAGCATTGTCAGCGCCGTGCTCTACCTACTGAGCCACACAGAATTTTGCATTGTCCTTGAACCTGAACGCTGTACATGTCTGTTAATACTGTAGTTGATAATTATGTGTTTTGTGTTTTTTCTTTCATCTGATTCTGTGATCAACAGACACACAGTTGGTTACTGGCCTTGGTCTTCACGTTGGTTGACAGCATGGACCCGTGTAATTTCTGAACTAAAATAAGCTGTTTTCTTACCAAACAAAGACAGTGCTTCATGCTTCCCAAGGTAAGGGAGACGTACAATAAAATAACTTTCCCATAAAACCCACCGCACACAGACTATCTGAGGAGTTTATTGAGAAACCACTGACTTGTGTAAACACGTTTTCAACCTATTGTTGGATTAGTTTTCTGTTTTCTTTGCCTTATCTGGTTTCTGGCCAGAAATGGCTGGTTAAAATCCCATGAAACTGCTGCTTTAGATGATATTACTGCATATAAACTTCAGAGGCAAGATAAAAATAAAAATAAATCATTAAAAGATGAGCGTGGTTGGAACAACAGTCACTGCAGATGTCCTCAAGCCACCGGCTCCACCCCCATGGCCACAAGACCTTTTCTTCAGCACCAATGACACTCACTTAAAATCCAGCCAGCACAATGAATGAATGAATCTTCCACCACACACAATGTATCTTCTTTGAAGGGCATCTAGGGTTCTAAAAGGGTTAGGGTTAGCTAATATCTCTAATATACCTTTAAATATCTGTAATTTGCCTTGCAATCTTAATTTGACATGTATATCATAAGCAAGCTACAAATGAGATAGAAATAATAGTGTCCCTTTCACTCACTCAGTGGCTCATGCAGTACCAATGTCTTGCCACTAGAGGGTACGTCCACAAAGTTGTCAAAGCCATTTCAGTTATCATTTTCCAAGTCAGGTGTCAATATCATGACTTGCCTTTTGTGATAGAAACGTGCCCTTTAAGCTGTGATCATTAACGGTGGCCCAGGGCTACCAATCAGTCGCAAATTAGCAGTTTGGGCTACCATTCTTTGCTGCCTAGTTGCTCTGGTTCGGGCTACCACTTTCCCTTATTTTTAAAATGTTTTATAGTATGGTTATAAATGTCAAAAATATAAATAAGAAAAATATTAAAGATTCACATTAGGAACGCTATTACCCCACGTCTGTGGTTTACAGCCATCAACTATTGCTGCTGCTGTGTTGGCTGTGTCGCCCAGCACTCCAGGCTGCCGTAGAGGAATGGTCGACACGCAATGCTTGAACTATCGATACGCCAACTTATATGTAAGGTTAGGCATATTTCATCTTAAATGGGTTATCTCAAATAAATAAGGTTACAATTAACAGCGAGAAAAACACCACACCATAGTTAATTTGAGCAATTAATAATCACCACACTTTTTTCAAACTCGAACAACCCGACAAACAAAAAGTTTGGCGGTCTCAGTTTACCACGAACACGATTAACCAACGGACACCGGTGGCTATCCACCTACCACCTACCACCTACCACCTTCCACAGTTGATCTGTGGATGTTCTCTGTCACATTGTGTTAATGATTGGGTCCATTTCAATAAAATCTCTGATTTAAAACAGTTTTCTTGTATTGTTACTGATTTTTATAAAAGGTAAGGTAAGGTTTGATTTCACGTTCACCTTTGACTCCCCTCTAGCATGGTGATGTATACTAAAGGCAGACACCGTGCTAGCTAGCTACCCCGAAATGGGACTGCCTGGAACTACCCGGTTCTCTTAGAACATTACAATTTCCTTTCCCTGCCACATATTTTCATTAAACTATTTGTTTGTTGTTAATCAAATCTCTGTGTTGTTCTTTTTAAAACACGTGCTCAAATTGCCATAGGAGCTTTCGGGCCACCAATAACTGATTAGTGGTAGCCCGAATCGGGCAACCACATTTCAAAATAAGAGTCGGGCCCTGGCTGTGCTTTAAGTGTCACAAGATTTACTCCTAAATCCACAGAAACCTTTAGCTATTGCACATTTGGGAGCCATGACCTGGAGGAGATTTATGTAAATGCTACACAGGCAGGATTGTATTTGTTCAGTAGCCTAATACCCTTGCCCTTTTGTCAAAGCATGCGTCTAAGGTATTCCTATGGATGTGATTTTCTTTGTCCTTTTCGGTTGAAGGGCAAAGAGCGGCAGTTTTTTTCCTAATGCCATTTAAAATGTATTTTCACTCACTTCATGTTGTGCAAGAAGTGACAGGCAAGCCTTATTTTTCTGATATTCAGTTCTGGAGAGAAGGGACATGGAAATGTTTGTTTCCAACAGTCAAGATGGTGGCCACAATATCAATATCTCATAATAGGCAGTGAGCTCATGACAACTGAGGAGAGTGCAACTGCTTTCTGTTGGGGTAGTGTTTGTCCGACAACCATGGAGACCAGAAACAAACCCATCTGTCAACTGCTTAAATAAACGCACTCTTTTAGTCCGTACCGCGGCATGACAATTAGTAGTACCCACAAAACTGACAGCCTAAAATGAGAGTTATCTGTTAATCTAGGGGGAAATTAACACAAACATTAATCAATCATCAAAATTTTATGCAGGGCTTTCCTTTCTTTTTCTCCAATTTTGAAATCACCAACTCTACCACGCTCTCACATCATCATCACCATGACAACAGCATATGCACATGCACTCCTCCGAAACGTTTCTCTGTGAACCAGTGACTGTTTTACACCCAACAAACTACACGGTACTACACGAGAATCAGTGTCTATTTTACACCCTACAGGCCACACGGTACTACAGGAGAGAGCCAGTGACTGTTTTACACCCTACAGGCCACACGCAATACTACAGAAGAGCCAGTGACTATCTTACACCCTACAGGCCACACACAGTACTACAGGAGAGCCAGTGACTATTTAACACCCTACAGGCCACACAGTACTACAGGAGAGCCAGTGATAATTTAACAAGCTACAGGCCACACGATACTACAGGAGAGAGCCAGTGACTGTTTTACACCCTACAGGCCACATAAGATACTACAGGAGAGAGCCAGGACTGTTTTACACCCTACAGGCCACATACGATACTACAGGAGAGCCAGTGACTATTTTACACCCTACAGGCCACACACAGTACTACAGAAGAGCCAGTGACTATTTTACACCCTATAGGCTACAAAACACTACAGCACAATTAATGATAATTGGAGAGGCGCATCCATATGACCACAACCTGTAGGTGCCGGGGAGTCACTAGGGGGCACTTATGAGGTAGTAACCCAAAGAACTCTGGCCAATTTAAGCCCAGCCTGGGGCCTCGGATAGCGCATCAGTCTAACGCACTCGCATTGACTGGTGCTTGGCAAGTGTGAGCTGCCTATTGCGGTCACAGTTCGAAACCTGACTGTGCCAGACCGGCCCTGGTGGGGAGCCCCAATCAGGAGCAGAATTTGGCTGTCCGTCCCAGGGGCCGAGAAGCGTGAAGGGTGAAGTTGGTGGGCGGGTTCTGTCTTGGAGGAGGCAGATCATCACTGACCTCAGGAAATTGTCTTGACCCGGAGAACGGGCGGTGAGTTCGTGGGGGAGGGCGAATCAAAATAAATAGAGGGTATAATAGGCTACTAAATTGTGAGAAAAACTGGAAAAAATCTGAAACAAAAAATAAATAAAAATGTAAGCCCAGCCTACTCCAGCAGGACAAAGTGACAGTGCCCTGCTGCCCAGGACTCCCAGTCATAGTTAGCTAATGACATAACCCAGGCTTGTACTAGGCTTGGGCTATAGGACCCGGCAAGGCACATGTTGGATTGCTTCTAGCCTCCATTTAGCGCGCGCATTACACAGCACACAGCAGTATTCCTCCAGCAAGGTTGCGTAAGACAGGGGGAAAGTGAGTGGCGCGTTTTGCACACTGTGTTTTAGATTTCAGGACGTCCGTTACACTCCCTGGAACCACGCTCCAACCACATCTGAAGGGTCCTAAAGGCCCTCAGTGCTCATTTTTACAGCTCAAACTCCTTCCAGATGGACTGCTTCCGTGGAGCTTGCAAGCCTCGGGTTCGAGGAGCGGGGCTTTCGTCCTGATTACGCATGACATCGAACAAGCAGCCTGCCGGCTTCGAGGCAGGCGCGCGGAGAAGCCTGTCGGCAAATCCAAGAGTTTGAGAGCAGAGTGGGCCTGCGCTTCAATAGGTGTGCCTCAACCTTAATTCAGCTCAAAGAGGGAGCTGGAGCCGCAAGGCAGAGGGTTCCCAGACCTCTTCACCTCAAAGCTCCCCTAAAACAACCACCCAGAGGTCCCCCACCTCTATAACATGGTTATCTTCTGACACCACTAGAGGCTGCAGTGAATATATAACACACTAGTCCACAGAAACATGTCTACATCATGATGGCATATGGTGGAAATATGGAATTATTAAAAAAGGGAAAATGCTTTTTAGGCCCCCCAGGAATTGTGCAGAGGAGTCCCTGAACCTCAGTTTGGAAGCCCCATCTCTGGCAGCACTCACGTTTCCGTCACCCGTTGTGCCATGGTAGGTCCCCGTCACCGTCGGCTGGGGGAAGGCGGGGGACCCCCTGGGAGTGGCGCCCATGTTCTGGGTGAGCGCGGGCACGATGATCACTCGGTCGGGCATCGGGGAGGCGGGCAGGGCCTGGACCAATGGTGGCCCCCGCAGCTGCAGCGTCACAGGACGTCCTGTCATAGAAGGGACAGGCAGTCAGAGCCCCGCGGGACAGTGGCCCTAATCTGGGCAGCTTGCACCCAACATGGCATCATACCACAATTTAATTTATTGTACTTGCAGTACATTGAGGCACAGAGAACAGACATAACTTTGAGCATTATCCCTGATAATTGATTTGATCATTGATTTGATTATGAATGAACCCCTTAATAAAAATGTCTTGCACTTGACCTTATTTACAGAGCAATCCAGCTTAAAATGACGAGCCATGCCCAAACCAAAATCACAACATATCAGCTGTCCAGGATTGTGCTATTAAAATATACAGTGCCCTCCACAATGTTTTACACCTTTGAAGAATGAGCAAAGAAGGTTGTACAAAATAAGCAAGTGACACACCACAGCCATGGCCCACACAGGGCTGATTTACGAATGTGAGTCAAACCAAACACTTCCCTGGGGTTCAGTCTCTCACAGAAGCAACCTTTTCAAACAATAATTCTAAAAAAGTGTAGGCAGCTTTCTACAATGCTATTGTGTCAAGCTAACGGCAAGAATGCTACACCCATGATACATTACACTACATTACATTACCTTTATTCATTTGGCAGAAGCTTTTGTCCATTGTAACTTAAAAGCCTATAATAATAATAATAAACCATAATAATAATAATAGCAAACAATGTCAAGCATCATGACGTGACCTTAAGGGGTTAGGACAGAGCAAAGCCCTTCCTCTCCCAGACTGGCCGAATCTGCATTAGATTTCATCTGTCTCTGTCCAAGTGATTCCACCTGACCGACATTATAATTCCCACATGACCAAAGAGGAACACGATGAATGGCGGCACAGAGGGGAAAAAAATATATTATAATAATAATTCTCTCCTCAATTGACCAACCAATCGGAGGGAGGGACATGGGACCGGGGCTTCCTGAGCTAAGATGGGCCTCAGACCCTTTAAAGGCAGTGGATTTGAGAAGCAGCCCAGCGGCGTAATTACCCCGCTCCTGCCTCAGCCTCCCGCCGAAACGCAGCACGGCCAAATGGCAATTCTAACTGTATCTCATATGGATGGGTTGGTCCAGTCCAGTATTATCCCATTGGCACAATATACGCTTCGGATCTGCGCAGCGACTTCTCCGAGCTGGTGCCCGTGGCAAGGCAAAGAGCGCTCGGCCACCCTCGTTCACAAGACAGCACAGGAGGATGCAGGGTCAACCTCGAGGCCTGAAAATCAGTGCTGGGCGTGGCCTAAGCTCTAATAAATCCAACGACCTGTCAGAACTGGCGTCTCAACTCTCAGACCCTGCATAGCGACTCGGCTCTCTTCTAATTGGTCAGAAAAACAGGCGCACACCTTTTCACAACTTTTTGTACACAACTAATCAATCGTAATAGTTACCGATTTAGTCTATATTTACTCAATAGAGAAAATGTACTCAATAGATTAGGCAAGTGTTACTTCACTGATGCCACACCAGGAGGTAAACGAATGATGAAGACAGTGAATTGCATTTCCACGGCACAGATCTAAAGGACCTTCAAAATGGAAATTCAGACTCTACAGTATTCATGCTGCAAAATTCAAGGACTTTTCAAGAACCTCCAAGTTTGTTTGCAAAGCTTTCAAACACCTGATTTGTATATATAACAAACAGCTCTTGCACACAGTATTATCTTGCAATAATCTCAGATTAGATCATTGCAAGATACGGTCTGCAGGAGCCTTTGGTTTTACATATCCAGTGTATATAAATAGATTTTTCTTCTATCACCCATGCTACTAAAACCAGGTGTGAAAACATCATTTCATAAAGAACCTTATTTGTAAATGGATTATATTATAATTTGAGTAAAGAGTTAATACATGAGTGTAGCCAGTTTATCATAGATTGAAATCTTTCGAGACACACATACAGACAAGAATTTCCAAGGCCCTGTGGAGACCCAGCGCGAGGCTTATTAGTGCAGTGTTTCCCAACCCATTTCTACAGGGCACACTGCCGTGCATGTTTTCATTCCAACCACCACTTAATCATGCTCAAGTGATCATGAACAGACAACCGATGCAGATGATAGGTTGGGAGCAGTGGTTGGAATGAAAACATGCAGGGCAGTGTGCCCTGTAGGAATGGGTTGGGAAACACTGTATTAGTGCACTGTGTCACGCTAAGTACTCAGGGCATCTGTGTATAGAGGTACATTAGATCTAATGTGCCCCTTATCTGACCCCCGCTTCCCCCCCCATAATCTGTACCATATGGGTGAAGTATGGAGCTCCTCGAGCTGGGGGCGCACTCGGACGCACCTCAAATGATTCTGGGAGTGAGAGATCAAGAGCACGCGAGGAAAAAGAGCTCCAGAGGTCTGGCGGAACACAGGATTGCCCTTGACCTCAAAGTTCCACTGACTGTTCCTCCAGGAAAAACCCTTCAAAGCCTCCTCTCCTACCCGCACGGTCCGCAGAGACGGACCGCGCAACCCTGTCCCTACGCTGGCTTCAACTTCAACAAGCAAAAAAAAACGCTGGTTCCGCGAGCGGCAGGACGTCAGGCGTGCACCGCAAGATCGCTCCGCAGGTCGGCACCAAACCCAAACGCATGTATATGGGAGACTAGCGCTGCTGGAAAATTAATGAAACAAGTTTGTGAGCATTCCCTCTTTAGCACCCTAAGAACATTTACACTTCGACTGGAGTCAGTCAAATGCGTCAATCAGCAGCCTTATTGTATTGAATGATAGTTAACTCATACACCACCTCCATAAAGACAGGCTCTTGCCAGCAGCAGCGGCCTCCAAGGTGACCTCCGGGGTTATGACCATTAGAATGCCACGCCATCATTACGTTCGGCACTGAAAGGGCCGGAAGCTCAAACTGTCCATGGAGTCTACGGTGGGCGAGGCCAACTCCTGTTCCCTGCATACCAACCCAAAGTTGAACCTAATTATCTACGCCGGGCGCGCGCTTAAGATATTGCCCGCATTGCACGTTTAATTGATATCGAAGGGCTATATTAGCAGAACTCGTGACAGAGCCTGTTTTGCTGAGAGAGGAAATTTAATTCACAGACCCCGTCTCAACCAGCGCTGCTGGAACACAGCCAAACTCGGTTTTAAGGGAATCTAAGGACATCCACAGCACTCCTCTGTGATAGTTCTCTGACCCAAATATGTCAGAGACAGATGCTAGATTGATTGGAAACGCTGTCCAGTCCTAATCCCCTCCTAGACCAATTAAAACCACTGTCCCCTGCCCTGTCCCCCTCCTAGACCAATTAAAACCACTGTCCTCTGCCCAGTCCCCCTCCTAGACCAATTAAAACCACTGTCCTCTGCCCTGTCTCCCTCCTAGACCAATTAAAAACACTGTCCCCTGCCCTGCCCCCCTCCTAGACTAATGAAGAACACTGTCACCTGCCCCATCCCCCTCCTAGACCAATTAAAACCACTGTCCCCTGCCCTGTCCCCCTCCTAGACCAATTAAAAACACTGTCCCCTGCCCTGTCTCCCTCCTAGACTAATGAAGAACACAGTCACCTGCCCCATGCCCCTCCTAGACCAATTAAAACACTGTCACCTGCCCGGCCCCCCTCCTAGACCAATTAAAAACACTTTCCCCTGCCCCGCCCACTTCCTAGACCAATTAAAAACACTGTCACGTACCCCGTCCCCCTCCTAGACCAATTAAAAACACAGAGACAGACTTCAATCCTGGAGGGTCGTGTGTACATACTAGTTTTTATTGCCCTGGACTTAATTGGTCCACTTAGTTAATCAATTTTATACATTTACCAATCGACATGTCCCCAAATGTCCTGAGTATAGGGAAGAATTAAATCTTCAGATGCCATTTATAAGCAGAAAATAGATCAGATGCCAGACAGAACTAATGGATCAGCCAGCCAGCTCATTGGGAGAAGGGTTTTTGACCAAAAAAATGTATACATGTGGCCTTCCAGAAATGCAATTTGATATCCTGGTCTATGGGAAAAATCTGTCAAACCTTTTAAACTGTAACCACTTTATATTCAATGGGTCCAGCATACAGTTTTGAAGAAGAGGTGGTTTTGGTAACTATTCTGCAGAAATGAGGACTTGGTGCCCTCTTCTGGCCGTGACCCACATCTGCAGTCGTTCAGGGCTTGCCAGATTAAAGAAAGATGAGCCTTATTCAATTCCCCTAAGCAATCAGAACACTTCCTCTGTGGTGTTACAGTCACTAAAAATTAAAAAAGTCCTATGAATTTTTTTTGGCCTGTATTGTTAAGTGCTTTGAGCCCAGCTAACCAAGTATAATTTTTAAATATATATTTTTGGTCATGGAAAGTTGTGAAAAGGTTTCCTGTAATTTTGTCCGTAATATGTTTTCCTGTTAAAAGTGTAATCTGAATCTATTTAAAAGGTCATTGTAAAGTGATTTGGGGGTGGTAAAAAAAAGGATGTCGAAGACTGTAAAACATTGCTATAATGTGTTGTTTTTCAAAACAACTTTAATGCAACGATGAAGTTGTAAAAACGTTTTGTGCTAGCACAAAATAAATAAAATTCCTTGTATTATTATCATGATCACAGTCATTATTATTAATAAAAGCCCTTGGAGGTACCAGACAGTGTAAGTCATATCCCTCACCAGCAGGGGGCGCTGGGCGAACTGAGACAGGAGGAGTGCGGACCATTGGGAGCGCAGTGCACAGGGGCTGGATGATTATGGTTTTGGCCTGGAGAGGCACCGGGATAGGAACGGGGGCTACCAGTTTGGGCTGGATGGAAATCTTTGGCGGCGGGTTGATGAGCCGCCTCAGAGGATGGGCTGATTTGGCTGCAAACACAGGAAAGAAAACCACGCTTCAGACACGGCCCTCGTAGGAAAATCAGTGGGCAGCCTATGCAAACCAGTAAACGCAAGCCCCAGGAATCAAAACCCTAAAATACTGATGCTGTAACCAGAAGGCTTAGGGGTTAAAATCCTGACTGGGGACACTGATCTACAAAAAGAAAGATATTGAGTAATTATCCAGCTGCAGAAATGGATATGCTGTATGGTGCTGTTTACAATCAGGATGTCACACAGTGCTTCATGATGTAAAACTGTAAAAATGATTCCCTGACCAATTACAAGGTGATCAAGCTGAACTCCTGGAAAATGGAAAAGGATGGGACACACATCAAATGGAACATTTACACACCTAACACATAACAGCTAGAGGGGAAAAAAGCATTTTCAAGAATGATTAAATCCAACTTTAAATATTTTACAAAATGTTTTAACAAATAACAAAATGGTCTCTCTAGTAGTCTGTACATTTAATAGCGTAACTTTACACTAACATCATTAAGCCACAATTCTGAGCGTTTGGGTTTGTGCATTTAAAATCGAGATGCAACGCAGTATGGATCACTGGTTTATGGACAGTGCTTTGCTTTGAAGTGTTGGCTAGGTTAATTAAGTAAATAAAGTGTATTACTGGCAGATGTTGCATTCTATTCTCTGTAAGTTTATTATTATGATAGCAGTGTATTTTGACGAGGCATCGAAATGTGCGTAGTAATTCAGTCTGGTCACCAGACATAGAGGAACCAGTACCATTACGGTATGGGTGGGGCCAATGACAGGGTGATGGGGGCAGGGTTATTGACAGGTTGATGGGGGAGAGGTTATTGACAGGTTGATGGGGGCGGGGTTATTGACAGGATGATGGGGCAGGGTGAATGACAGGTTCATGGGGGCGGGATGAATGACAGGATAATGGGGGCGTGGTTAATGACAGGATGGTGGGGGTGGGGGTGGGGTTATTGACAGGTTGATGGGGGAGGGGTTATTGACAGGTTGATGGGGCGGGATGAATGACAGGATAATGGGGGCGTGGTTAATGACAGGATGATGGGGGTGGGGTTATCGACAGTCTCCTCACCTCTGGAGGCCTGGCTGCTCCTTCTCTGCTGCCTCGTCTCCAGGGCAACATGGTCGCTAGTGTTGGAGAAGACGGACGCGGGGGACAGCAGAGACTGCGGTGACAGGGCCTCTTCCTGCAGGAGGATACGGGACAGGCGAGGTGCGTTACACCTCCTTCAGGAGCAACAGCCTCACTGCACCCTCACTGTCACATTCCCTGCACTGTTCTTAAATCTGAGTAACATGTTTAAGCAGGTTCAACTTCTTACAGTGATTACAAAACGTCATCAATTTGGCAGCAGCTAAAATTACTTTGTGTAAAATCATCTGAAGTCATTCATTCCTCCATGGCCTGCGCGGTCAGCCGCTGCTTCTGTCCAAGTACAGTTCCATGCGCAGCTGGCGCAGGCAGATGGACTTGCTCTTGCACTACGAGAGAGGAACATCTCAGCCGATTGAAACCCTCCATCCCAAGGTGATGCTACGGCCAATTATGCATCACCCCGCAGGGCTGCCGACGTGGCAGGCATTCAATACACAACGGGCACGTCATTGAGAAGCAGAGACCAAAGATCAGCCTCTGTTCTCCAGAGTGCTAATAATCAAGCCAGTGGCACAAACAGTGGCACTTACATGCAGGTAGTTGGGGGACGGCGCTTCCACTGAACCAGGGGAAGACACAGAGGTTGTGGTCATGCTTGGGGAGAGAGAGCCTATGGTCATATCTACTTCTGCAAGAGCAAGAAGAAGGAAATGAGTTTTGACCAACCATTCCAACCGACCAACCAGCGTTCAAGGATACAAAAAAACATGGAGCCAAAAAAAAAAAAAAAAAAAAAAAAACAAGAATACATTTTGAATACATAAGATTAAAGCCCTAAACGCAAAACCACTTGTATATTTATGAGCAGGGGCCTGCACCCAGCAGCAGCCACAGAAGAATGCCATGGAGGTAGTCATCTGTATCCATTTAAATGTGGCTTGAGGTTCATTTTAGAATCATAAACCTACCCAGAAATCAAGTTTCAGTAAAAATAGAGCAGCCTAATAAGTCACTACATTTTCTCAAGAACCGCACACTAGACATAGCATGCCTCAACAAATGCTATCGACCTTTCTGAAAAATATGAATATTGTATCTCTCAGTAATTAATTAAGTTACATAACAATGAAGTTATCTCTGATAACAAATAGCAAACAAAGTGTTACGCAACACACACATTCTTAAGAGGTAGTCTTTTTAGAGGTGTCCTATTCAAAAGCATAATAAGGGGCCAGCTTGTTTGAAAAGGAGGAAAAGGAACTCTGGGATATTATTACGTATCATCTTTCCTGTGTCACAGCGACAGTGTGTTTGCGAAACACAGGCCAATGGACTGGCCCACACTGGTGTGGTCAGAGGGGGTTACCTGTGCAGCTGCTGCTGGCATCTCCATGGGAACCTGGGGGGGAGTCCCAGGGGGGCAAGTCGAGGCCAAAGTCCAAATCAGGAGCCTCGCCAATCTGAGAAGCAAACATTTCCTAAATACAAAAATGTCTTTCATTTGCGGGCCGCGGATAGCGTAGCGGTCTAACGCACTCGCATTGACTGGTGCTTTGCGAGTGTGAGCTGCCTATTGGGGTCGTGGTTCGAAACCCAACTGTGCCAGACCGGCCCTGGCTGTGAGCCCCGATCGGGGGCGCCATTTGGCTGTCCATCCCAGGGGGAGGGTGAGCCAATGTGAATGTGACCGGTCAAAACAGCAATGTTACACGAACTCGCCGGGAAGCGTTAAAGGTGTCTCCAAAAAAACATTATAATAAACCGGCAACTCACAATCAAGTACATGATGTAAAACAGTATGTTTAACATCAAGTACATGATGTAAAACAGTATGTTTAACTTCACTGTGAATTTGCAGCAGTGGGAAGAAGTGTCTGACCTGTTGCCTTGAACGTTATATATATTTCTTCTACTGCATGCAGTAAAATAAATTGACAATACAGCTCCCCGTCTCAAATTATTACTTATAGTGTACATATTACTAAGAAATCTTTGAGGGGTGATGGGGATTTTTTAAAATGCTTTGCATACGATTTTAGGCCGTTTCTAATGTATTCATGCAAACACTTTCACGTACATACAGGTGACTGCAATGGGACAGTGTTCCTGTACAGTACACTGTGATAAAACAGTGCCTCAAACGCTGCTTGGAGGAAAACAGTGCACTTACATACGGCATGCTTTCCAAAGCCTGCAACAGGTCCTCTGCGTCGCCCATGTATTCCAGCTCGTCAAAGAGGCTGACGTCTACGACACAAAGCGCATACAACAAAACAAACGACACTTAGATCAGCGCTCGCTTAACATTACAGCTAATACCCCGCCCACCCCGATACACAGAACAGCACTGATGAATCTGATACCACGTTCGTCACTGGGCATATTATGTGGCTGCTGATTTTATCTCACCAGAAGGGCCGTCATGCTTAAGGTCACACATCGCTAAAACCCCCAAACCACGCTACTGATCAAACTGAAATCCTCAGTCTCTCGTCACCACTGTAGACAAGTTACAGAGTTACCCCAATGGACTGCTATAAAGTTTAGGTTACACCATGCGTGATTAAATAGATACAGTACAGACTTCTCATTCGGCAAATCGACAAAACGTATGTGACGTTACCAGGGAATATCCCATTTCCTTAAACTTACAATGCATTTTACAAAAATGCAGTCTGACTTCTGGCACTACATATACACAAACCAGGTGGACATCTGTCCGTAATATGACTTGTAAAGTTACAACAGACTCAACTACATCTAGGAAGTAGTTGGTCCCTGCTTATGGGATGTTATCGTTCTATTTTGTGGCTGTTGTTCTCTTAGACCGATGGTTTACATTGGCATTAAAAATACAATACAGAATTAAACGCAGAAGACTGCTTGAACAGCTATGAAAATATTCTAAAGTCACCCTCTATTCTACCAGCTCATGCATACACTTGATATTCTAATAATTAGACGTCAAGAACCTTACCCCATTCCTCAGCCTCGTTGCTACACATATCATCCCCGGTATCGCAGTTCATAGCGATGTGTAGAGGATCCGAGTGATTCTCTGAGTCTGTCAATACATTCGCAGCCATTCTTTCTCGAATTCATCAGTTACAAAGATGAGTTTAAAATATGCCGACTTATAATCAGTTGTTTCATGGCTCAGTTGTCGCACTACTTCTGCTTGTGATAGGAGCTACTGTAAATACACGTCCTACTTTACAACACAAAACTACGGGCTCCTCAGCAGGACAAACTGAACGAAAGACGGTACATGCATTCCAGGACACCGCTTTTTTTGGAATTCCATTGCAAATCAACCACTAGTGAAACCAGTTAAGACAAAATAATCCAAGTCCATAACATAACTCTTTAATAAAAGACTGCATTCATTCTAAGGAGGCATTTTAAAATGTAAATTTATTTCACCAGAGAAAATATAATAAATCGTACAGATGAACAATATAATTAAGTTCAATGAAATATGACCAAGCCATTTAAATGCTGGGCAGCAGTGTCTGTCCCAGTTCATACACAACATTGTCACAACATGAAATTGTTTCCTGGCCTGATGAAACAAACGCACATTGGCGGTCTTCGCTCCAGTCATCCGTGTTGCTATTTAAGAGCGGATATGTTTATGTGTTTGATTTCGTCAACTCGGTTCTTGTGGATCTGGAAAGCGGGCGTGACCCATCGCCCGCAGGAACACCGATCTCCATACCAGTTGAACGAACCGAGCTTCGAGCTGCACTTTGGGCACAGGAGCTGCAACACAACAGCCCCTATAAATCACAGACCCATGTATTTCTCTAAGAGATGAGTTAAACAACAAGCATTACAAGCATTTAAACATCTGCATCCATTATCCACCTATGTATCTATATATATATATATATACACTGCCTGTAAAAAAAAAAAAGTCACCACCTGGATTTAACTAATCCAACGCATTATTAAAACCTGGAAGGATAGTGGTGAACCATCATCTTCGAGGAAGAAATGAGGTCGGGAAAAATCTTGAATGATCGTGATCGGGCGATCACTTAAATGTTTGGTGAAATCATATCGTAAAAATCTACAGTAGAACTCACGGCTATGTTTAATAGTGAAAGTAAGAGCATTTCCACACGCACAATGAGAAGGGAACTCAAGGGATTGGGACTAAACAGCTGTGTAGCCTTAAGAAAACCACTTGTCAGTGAGGCTAATCGGAAAAAAAAGGCTTCAATTTGCTAGGGAGCATAAAGATTGTACTCTGGAGCAATGGAAGGTCATGTGGTCTGATGAGTCCAGATTTACCCTGTTCCAGAGTGATGGGCGCATCAGGTAAGAAGAGAGGCAGATGAAGTGATGCACCCATCATGCCTAGTGCCTACCGTACAAGCCTGTGGGGGCAGTGTTATGATCTGGGGTTGCTGCAGTTGGTCAGGTCTAGGTTCAGCAATGTTATGTGTTCCAAAATGACATTGCCATGATTCATCGGGCTCAAATTGTGAAAGAGTGGTTAAGGGAGCATGAGACATAATTTTCACACATGGATTGGCCACCAGTCCAGACCTTAAGCCCATTGAGAATCTTTGGGATGTGCTTGAGAAGACTTTGCGCAGCGGTCCGACTCTCCCATCGTCAATACAAGATCTTGGCAAAAATTAATGCAACTCTGGATGGAAATAAATGTTGTGACTAGAGATTGAACACTTAAAGCTTTCAGTTTGTCATACATGTCAATCGAAAATAAGCCGCGGAGGAACAACCTCGAAAACGTTCGGACGACGACCAACCTAATCATTTAGGTTGACCAACTCGTTTTCTCTACAGTACCGTAGGTACCGGGGTTAATTAATAATTAACTTCGTTGCGCTAGTTCGGTTCCTCTGAACCATTTTCCATTAATAGAACATGGTGGTAGTGCATACACTTGACGTAATAATGCCCTGCTGAAGCACTGAATTGCACTGAAATCATTATGTTCGCTAATGAGTGACGTTATGAAACAGTGCTATTCACTCATACAAATCTAACTTATTAGACCTAATGATAAATTCATCTAACGATTTCTAGCTAAACCACAGCTGTGCGTTTCCACTATCAAACAAACTCAGAAACAGCAAGCATCGCCTCTTTTCCAATTACTCCTAGTTTGAAACATTTTTATCTAGGCTTTGAAGCTAGTTAAAGTCGTAGTCGTTAGGCTACCTGACTCACGCAAATAACGGAAATTCTGCTGAAGAGCGGCTTGTTTCAATGCCTTTGACAAGCTCCGCAACTGAAACATCCGCCCTTATATCGCTACAAGTGTTTTCCATTGCACTATATAGAATTGGGATCTACTCTAATCCACCTCTAGCAAACAAATTAGTCTAGCGCAGGGGTGTCCAAACTTTTTCCACTGAGGGCCAAATACAGAAAAATATACGAAAGGCTGGGCCACTATTGGGGGGGGTGCTACGCGAAAATAATTCTTGCGCCCCTCGGATTTTCTGTCGATGGGTGATTTTTCTGTCGTACTACGAAAAAACCTGAGAGCAGTTCGTTTATTTCGCGAGTTTTTTTCGTTTATTTCTGTCGACGGGGTGCTACGAAAAAACCTAGAGTTTACAATCATGGAGTTTTCAATGAATACGGTGGCTCCACTAGTGGTGAAACTAAGAATTACAACTCAGTCAAGTGCAAGTTTCATGCGACCATATTCCTTATATTGGAATGCCGCCGCGGGACATTGCAGAAGCTTATCGAAACGATGCCACGGCGAATGTGTGCCGTAATCAAAGCTAAAGGCGGTCCGACGAAATATTAGTGACTTTTTTTGGGGACAGGCAGTGTATATATCTGTAGCTGACCATATGTACATAAACACATGTACACCCACATACACACTTATCATTGTGTTATTTGGAAAAACATCCAATTCACTGTAAAACAAATGCTGGTGCTCCGTGCAGCATTGGTACATGTTTATTTGTGCAAAAAACACTATTTTTGCACTTCTCTTCCAACTTTTTGTGACAGACATTTTTTTCAGGGTATGGGGCTTCTTCTGAGTACTTTATCGCTAGGTCTTTGTGTGGCGTCATCTTCTTCTTACAGTTTAATGAGGGTAAAAATACATTCGAAGACCACTGTGCACGCAACTGATAGACAAAGAGACATAAAGTAATGTTATAAAGCAATAAATAACTTTGACAGTACTGAGCGACAGATCCAGCCAGGATTACCTGCCCATCCAGAACACCTAGGAGTGAGCGCTCCATCCACTGCACTGGCTCAATAAAGTACGACGTGCACTGCGTTTGAGTGGCGTGGTCCTGTGCATGGGCCACTGGGCCAACTGTTTTCTTATGTGTGAAGGCCTCCTGCCCACTACCCGCAACATGAGTAAGTATGCTGGAGCCACGGAAGACTGTCCGTCTGGGGGGAAGAGGAGAGGGACAAATGACACTATAGGACAGAGAAATAAATGTTTATTATATTATTATTATTTTTATTAAATACTACTTGTTGCACTTATTGTAGTCAATTTGCTTTAGCACTAGTGTTTATGGCTACTTGAGGAATTATGTTCTTGAAGTTGTAGCAACATGTAGTGGTTCTTTATCTACTTAAGTTGAATGCACCTTCTGTAAGTCGCTTTGGATAAAAGCATCTGCTAAATTACTAATGTAATGTAATATTATTGTTATTACACATCAAGAGCCGCCCTAAATAAGAGGGATGATAAATGCACTTTACCGACACTTTCTGCATCTGTGGACGGCCTCATTACTGTGAGCTTGTGCAGTCGCAGGGTCGGCAGCAAATACGTCCTTAGGCACATTCTGGAGCTCTGGAACGCAGACAAAACCCTGTTCACAACTTAACACTCAACTTGGACTGCCAACTCAAACTTTGAGTTCAAACTTTCAACAGTTTTAAAAATACAGATTTTTAAGTGAAACAACAAACCATTTAAATTGCAATGTTGCCATTTTGCATACAATAACCCTAATTTGAAAATGAATCATCTTCCTGTGTGACTAACCACCAGTCCATAACTGTACACTTTTCTCTCATCTTGTCTGCATTTTGTCCATTTGGGTGTCGCAATATCTCAACACTCTTTTGTGTTAAGGTTTAGGTGCATTGTACTTTGTTGTGTGATACGGTTGATAAGACACTGTCATCAGTATCACATCAGTCTGAATCCTGCTGAGTAAGGGCTTAAATATACTTCACTTAATCATGTGTACGCGTATGCCACACAAGTAGAATTGTTCACATACTCCACTGTGTACTTTTTGTCTGTCTGGACGTTCAAAAGCTATATCCACTAGGAGGCAGATCAGAGCCAAAACAAAGTTGGCCGGCATACGTTGACAACTACTTTCGATTCTGCACAAGATAACAATAAACTTGGCGACAGTGGAGGAGGTTTTGATGTATATCTTAAGAACAGAAACAGTGGCAGCAGCACCAACATGTACATCGGGATGTAACTATGTATTGTCTTTTTTTAAAGTGAAATGTCAAATAAACTAAACAATGGAGATGGTATATTAGACCATTAAATGTATGTATGAGTGTTTGTCTCATTCTACCAATGAGAGAAATTGACAATGAAAAGCTGACTGCTTAGACTTTCTGACTTGATGACTTGCTTCGTCAGGTGTCCCCGCTCATTACATTACATACATTTACATTTTAGGCATTTAGCAGATGCTCTTACCCAGAGCAACTTACAAAATGTGCATTAATACATGGTAAGATTAATCATAGTCTGTGCCAGAGATCAGTGTCGTGATAAAGTAATAGACAATCGTTGGCAGCTGCAAACAGTACCTGTAACACAAGGAAAAACGTAGGCATATTTTTGGTTTGTTTGTTTTTGGGGGACAGACAGAACCCCATGTGGTTCTCTGTGGCTCAGTTGGTATAGCATGGCGTTGGCAGCTTACATTCAACACTGGGGCCACATATACTGAAAATGTATGCATTCACTACTGTAAGTCGCTTTGGATAAAAGCGTCTGCTAAATGGCATATATTATATTATTACATCAACATAGATACATATTGCAGTATTGAACATGAAAGCAGCGGTGATGACAATTAGTGGAAATGGAGTCTGAAGAGATGGGTCTCTTGCGGAAGATGGCCAGTGAGTCGGAGTGTGGAAGATCGTTCCACCACTGGGGGGTCAGGACAGAGAAGAGGCAAGACCGCGAGGAGCGGCTGCCAGCGTTCACAGGGAAGGGACAGTCAGTTTGCCCGAGGAGGCGGAGCAGAGGGGTCTGGCTGGGGTGTAGGGTGTGATGAGTGACTGGAGGTAGGAGGGAGCAGCTCCTCTAGCAGCTTGATAGGCCAGCACCAGTGATTTAGATTTGCGACCGCAGGATACGCGTGGCAGCCATCTTGCGTACGCGTATGCGTATGCGTATTTAAAGTGAAGTATATTTAAACCTTAACCCGCAGCAGACCTACCCTTGTTACAGGAGCACTGTGATAGGACTGATGACTAGAGGACAGTTCTAGGCCCTGCTATATATTGCTTATACATTACACGTTGTAAACTATTTCAAATGATACAGGTCAACACTGGTCTGTACCTGGGTACTTATCTGTGATTTTCTGGAGTCTGTACTGCTTGTAGACAGGACTGGTCATGTCCACTTCACAGTTCATTGATTCGTACAATGCCAACTGGTTCAGAAAGCCTTCATTGATCCTGCAGGCACACGTGACCAGTTTATAACAGGTATCTTCACTGCAGATGCTTACATGTGAAAATATTTGAAGATTTAAAAAGGATTCATAAAAAAAAAAAAACCTCCAGGCAAAATCATGATTGATCAGATGTTATGCTCTCTTAACAGTATCTGCGAACACCTGTTAAAATGTGAAATACGTTGTCAGATCTACACAACGGCATTTTATCTTTGAAAATACTGAGCCTCAAAGAGGTCTCAGCTTCAGAGTATCATTGGATTCTCAGTAACACAGCGCATCAGGTTCAAGCATGTATGGCTGAATCTGTCCCCAATCCCTCCCAATGTCATACTGCGTTGCATAGGTCTGGGGCAGTCTGATGATCGCAAGACTACTTTGGAAAAAAAATTGCTGTGTGATGTGTGTGATGATCCAAAGACTATTTATGAATGAAGAAACATGCCCAGACCATCCTGAATCTCTGAATGAGTGAAATAATGTTTACATCAAGGTACGTTTTTAATAATTTAATCATTTTGGCAGAAAACATACATGAGGCATACTGTTGTTGACTAGAGACCATACGTCATTGAAAAATACAACCACTGGAGAAGGGCCTCTAAACTTCTCCAAGGTATCACTCTTTCACTCTGCTAGAATTATTTTACATCAGAAGGGGTTTGAAAATAGATCACATGTTTCCTGGACCATTTATTTAAGTATACAAACATAAAACCCAGGGAACTGTTTGGTTGGATGAACCAAGCCTTGACAAGGCCAGGTTGTGAAATGCTTGGGACATCAAACAATATGAGGATGCTTCTAAATTGTCTAATGCTTCTAAGCCTTCTGGTACAAAACATCCAAGAACCTCTGCAATACTTACTTGACATCAGATTTGATTAGCTGGAGTTTTGTATATGCATCACTCAGGGTCAATCTGCTTGACTTCATCAAGAATGCTGTGATCACGGTGGCACTCCGACTTCGTCCTGCATGGCTAAAGCCGATGATTATTACAAAATGTTTTTGTTAAGAATGATGACTTAAACTGTTTGAGGTTTAGCACTATCCATTAATTCAACTGGCTATTTTTACGAAGCAATTTTGGTTGGTAAATGGCAATGACCTTCTCTTTATCAATCAAGTTAATTTGAATTAATTAATGAAAATGAATGAAAAGTGCAATAATTTGAATAACTTGCATTACCACTTTATAAATAAATTCAATAAACTGTGTGCATTACTGTTTACTAAGGAATTAATGTTTATGTCATAATTACCAATGCACAAGGACTGCCGATGAAGGTAGATCCATAGCTTCACAGATGAACTGCACACAACCATCCAAACAGCTGAGTAGATCGGCTGACTCCTCGTCCAGGGCATAGACAAACTTGGTCTGAAATGGTCCTGGTAATTTTGGTTCTTCTGAGTCAACTGTTAGTATGTGTGTGATGCCTGTTCTAGCCAATTCCTGACCGTCTGCCAGATCAGAGGCAGCTCCAATGTAGAGTCCTGTTTGGACAGCAATCATGTCTTCCACAAAGCTATGAATGACCACTTAGAGGGAGGAAAATCAGGCATAAGATCTGCAAATAGAGAAATAATTTGTTAGCAAATATTTTCCCTTTGAGTCATTACGATTAATTTCCTATTCCAATATAAAATAATTAAAAAAACATTATCTTCAATATTTGATACCGCCTGAATAACAAACTAAACTAATAGCCATAACTTAGTATCTATATATCGCAATGCTTGCCAGTAGCAAGTACGGTTTCATTTAACTATATGGAACGAGCTACATTGTCGGTGCTATACCTAGCATATTGGCTACATTTTCTTGTGAGACATGGGACAGCTATCAAGTCAGGAAATATACAAATGATCTCCACTTGTTTAAAGTGTATCGGACTGTGTAAATGTATTTAAATCTCACATTCACCTTGCTTAGCATCACCTAGAATTGTAAAATAGACCAAGTTGAAACGCCAACGTTCGATACTTCATCAACAAGCGTGGAGATTGTAATTCCTGTCATCATACGATTCCGATTTCCCCACAAGCTCTTATTCTTTAGTTCCGGGCAGAATTTTGGACTTTCAAAGTAAAATGCACTTTGAATGTGTCGTTGTCAAATGGCAAATTTTAGCCACAGTCCTAAACATTTCCTCAATGTCAGCGAAAATAATTTCTTCCAGCTATTGCAAATAAGAAAATGTGTTTGAGGGCCAGTTAGCTAGCCAACTTTGGCAGCAAACGTTATCTACTTGTACTTTTATGCAACGCAAGCTAGGCTAACGTTCGCTCAAAAAAAGTTATCTGTACACTTGCTGACGAGTAGATTACACTTCCGTAGAGATCACGGAGATAAATGAATTTATAGCACAGAAAGGTTGCACAACACGACGCACAATTAGGCAATACATTAAATGTTGGAAAATCGGATGCAAGATTTTCTCGACAAACCCGAAACATTTTGAATGTCGAGCTAGACATCCAACTAGCTACAGTAAACTGTTCGCTGACACGACAACACAGCCACGTCGTAGCTGGTCATCATCGGATTGTCAGAAGTGAAGGCAGCACTAACTACTAGATGGCTTGCTAGCTAGCTACCATGCTAGCTAATGAAGTCTGTAAATGACCATGAGTTTCAAACGTGCGGAGTCGCCACGACGCACTCCGGACAGATGGCACGAGTGTGACTCCGATCAACTCTCACTGGGCTCAGCTGATGATTGGGCAAGTAAGTAGCTAAGTAATCATATCACAAGCACTATAGCTAACGTTAGCCAACTGGCGAAGGCCCAATAGTAAGAGGTGGTGATCAGCTCGCTAGCTAAAGACGCTGATATCTGATTTATCAGAACTTCAATCAACCATAGTATTGCTCCAAATATCCATTTGCGGTAACTTCAGTGTAATTGTTGCTACCAAACTATTACATCGTGTAAACCAAAAAATACACAAAATCTAATTCAGTGTAGGCCTACACATGGTGTAGTCCGGAGTAGCTATTCCAGTAGACACTCATTGCAATTGCAAGTTTGTGCTTATGGAGTGTATTCGACTCGAAAAAATATATAAATGCCATACTATTTTGGTATCCTTAATCCACTAAATGGAATTAGCTAAATTGGAATGCGAGCGTGCATTAGGTAGCACACGTTAATATTATTTACAACAATGCAGTTTATTTGCATTAATTGTTGAACTTGTGCTTATGTTCTTGCAGTGGTTGTTACCGCCCATGGGGCTTGAAGCATAGCCAATATTTAATTATTTAGGTGACGCGCTAACTTGGGGGGATAGTGGAAAACGCATCCCACGAATTCTTAGAGGAGTGCAACATGTAGTTCGAATTGTAAGTGCTCAACTAAATATATATATATATATATATTTTTTAAAATACGTTATTTCACGGAACCGTAAAAAAATGCAGGCTCAGTGTTATTCCAATAGCCATTTAAAGGTTGGACAGTGTGTGCCGTGTCTAGTTGGAGTGCACTTTGATTGGTCAAATTACTCTACCGTGGATAGGTCAAGTTTGACTGATATGTACCAGTTGCATAGACAGAAAGAGTTTCTATTACGTTTGCATTGATAATGTTAGACTACAATGTGTTGTCCATGGTGCAACATTGATCACTTTCTTCATGGCCAGTTAAGCAAGTTAGTTAGCAATCAATATTATTGGGAACGAATGAATTATAAATAACTAGGTACTAGATACAAAACGTCCATTTCAAAGTAAACTCTTGCGATTATTAGAATGCGTTGCATGCGTTTCTCTCGTGTCATTTCACATTCACCCACTAGATGGCAGAAGACGATACCTTCTTGTTACATGGACTGAAATAGCCTACAGAATTGCATTTATTTATTTAATTTTGTATTCCTTAGTGACTAACGGGTTTCCCCTCGCTGTGATGGCTTTATTAGTGTAAAAGTGTAAACTGTGCATTTATGAACCAAAAAATAAAGGCTTGCATCATTTTGTTCAGAGGCTAACTGCTCTTTTCCACTGGTACAAATTTTAGGATTTTTCCCCCACTCATGCTGCATGTCCTGTTGTTAATACCTCACTTTATATTTTGGAGCTGGGCTTGCTGTCTAATTGACATTTCAATTAACATCAATAACTCAGATTTGGGATTATGGGAATGATAAATATGTTCCATGTTCGGGGTAATGCACATTGGAATTTATTTCAATAAGATATAATTAATTTTCAAGTACTGTATAGCCTATCTGGACGTTGCAATGCCAGCAAGGATCTGACAAACCTGTACTTGCATACAGTCAACTGACCATAGACTTGCAGTATTGAACATCGTTTTAATTTAGCTGCCTGTCTTGTGGAAAAATAACTGTATAACAAAAAATGCAACACAAAGGCATGTTTTGCCGAATGAGCATTTCTCCCCCTTAAATGTTATTTTTTTAACGTCAAACAGCCTCTGCTTTAGTTTCATCAAGCGCTGTCGAAAAGACTTGACCTGCATTATAAATAGTTTTCACAGCAGTTCATTTAGGCCGTGTTGACAAGGTATTAGGGATTTATTAACCTTCTTGAAATGCAGTATTTCACATATAGGTTAAAATGATGCTCGCTAGGGTGCATCACTGCCAGTTGGGTATTGCAATGTGGATATTAGCCTAACAAAAATGTTTCTTTAAAAAGGGACTTGTTCGTATGAATTCCTGCAATAATGCGCGCAGTGGCTGGGGAGCATTATTGCACTTTTTGCTGGGTTTTTGTTTCCCAACGTACTGTGAAAGCCGACACTATGACATTTGAGCAAGTGTGAGTCTCGCTATCTGCGCCTGAGCTGCCTTGACTTATTTAAAGCCCCAATACAGCACAGTAATGTGCCATTTTACTGAAGAAGGCTACTTACTTGGTTTTGTTTCTCTGTGCATCGCAATTCACCATAGATACACACCTGAGCAGTTGCAGATAATAAATAAAAAAATAGAACTGAATAAAATTGATACATAAGTTCATATAAGACAGATCACAATTTATTTCTTATTCATTCAACATCTTTACATAAATGGCAGGCAGGCCCACAGCAGTAAACTTACTTATAGTTTGCTTATTGCCAGGGATTATTTGACTTTATTAAACAAAAGAAAGCTTAAAATCATACACTCCTATGAATTTAAGCTTTCTTTTAATTACTGCTAGGGATGAATTGACTTCTGTTAAACAGGAAGTATGTTCTTTCTTAACACGTAGGGCTTGTTGCCAGAATCAGTGTTCAGAAATAATTGCTGGTTCAAGTGGCAAGTTCATCGTCTGAGTATAGGACACTGCCTACCGTTGAGTTAAGTGCCCAACCTGAATTTCTCAGTAAATACGAAACTATATAAATGGATAATGTTCAAAAACATAGTAAATAAATAATGTAACTTAATATTGACAATATTTCACATTTTTTCGAGGCATATTCTATAGACTTAAATCACAAACCTGATCTATTAACTCAGTTCCTCTTTAGCCCATCCTGTATTTTGCTCATGGGAATTATTTTTTCTTTTCAAAATTTTGAAAATAACCTTTATACAACTTAATGTGGTGTCTCTCAACACCACCCCTCTGAGTATTGAGAAACATTTTGGTCTTATTTTGATGTACAAATCCAAAGTGGGAGAGTGGACATTTCAAATGATGTTCTGCTTGGTTTAGCATAAAACTGCCAGCAATGTTAAACTGTACCGTTGGCTTCAATAATTTACGCATTTGTCAAATGCGCAGCACTAAATCCTGTTGGAAGACTGAAACCAAGATTTGACATTTGAAGTACCTTTTGTAATATAATTTCAAATATGTCTATAACGTCTCGACCCAAACCAGGGATTAGCGGATATAGAAAATGTGGGGACAGATTGCACTTCCTTAAAGCGCACATCCGCGCAAAATGGATTATGGCTCAGGGAACGCCACAGTTCCTGTGGTCCGATCACTTGGACCACGGTAACTGTGCAGTTCGCCGAGCCATAATTCATTTTGCATGGATGTTAGCCAGCTTTCTGTAATGGCTTTGAAGTGCAGGCAGTTGTAATGAGGATTTCCCAGCTCTTTTTGCCTTTTAATAAAATAACCCAGTTCATTTTCGTATGAGAATTTTAATATAATTATAATTAGTGTATACATTCACACTTTCTTCTTCTGACTGATACAATGCAATGATTCTATTGTGCAATCTAATAAAACGAAAATATTTTCTATTCGGAAAAGATATTACTAATAAGGATGAAAATAATTTACCACTGTACATCTGTTTCTGTAGGGTCCTCACCATATATTCGTTATGTCTCGTGTAGCTGTTCTCTGACGCACAACAACAGCTGAACAAGGGACCTGTTTTGCTGCACGAGGCGCAATCCTTGCATTCCAGCAACTGAGATCTACGAGATCACACTCCATCTAAACCCCGCGTTATGTTGGAAATACAATGCCATTGGAACTGGGGACTTAATTTAATAGGCTATAATGTTCTTCGTGTTATGCCTAACATGGTTTAGGTTTTGTCATTCCCCTCATATCGGGTATTTGGCCTTTTTATCCAGTCTGGAATGGCACCAGAATTTACTTTATTATCCAAAACGTTGTGACCATTACGTCAGATTTTGTCTTGGCAAAACGATTTGGATTTCATTTAACTTGCTACTTCTATTATAACACAAATCGAAATATTACGTTTATAAGCACACAGTAGTGCTTGAATTGGGCCGGAGCTGTCCGGGACACCGTACGGGCACGTCTGAAATTTTAATGAACGAGTCCCGGAACTTCTCAGTCAGTCCCGTTACTTAATTGACAGCACGCTGCTTGGAGTTAGGCATAAACTCACAATTTAAACGATGTCGATATAAATAAGAAATACATATCTATCGACATAACTACAGGTCTGCATAACTTCTTATTGAGTACCCACACCCGGTAGGCATGCAGTTCTTAATTAAGCCGAGAAACCTTAAACTCAATATGCGCCTATACCAAATAGACTACAATACCCTGAGTGCAACAAGCTCACGAGACAGGTCTGGCACTTATCGCAAAGAGCAAGCACTGGCACATCCAGTACTGGTCCTTATCCTGGTTACGGTCATATTCTGAATAAGCTGCTATGATGCTTCTACGCACAAGAAAATGCCTCTGCCAATATACATGTTTATCCCATATAAGACCTGTTGGACAGGCCTGACGTTCCCGCTTATTATATTATATGGGAGACATGCTCCCTTTTGGGCTACTTTCCCAGTGGAAATTTGTCGCTCTATTAACGTTAGTTTATGTTATTTCCTTGTGTTTCGGTCGCGACCGAGAGATACTGGATTCCACAACGTCTGAATCAGTTCGTTGCATAAACTGAATTAAATATGTGATTACAACGTGACATCAAATTAATTTCAAGGCTACCACACCAAATTTGATTAACTACCAGACAATGTCTATCGAACATCAATACGAGATCCAAAACAAACGTTGGACGTTGATTGAAAATAAAAAATAAATGATTGCCTTTTGGGCAGGTTTCAATATACCATTGGAATGATGTACAGACAAAGATGTCATAATAATGTCTATTTGCATACACTACATTTAGTCATTTAGCAGAGGCTCTTATCCAGGGCAACTTACAGTTCTTTTGACATACAATCCATTTATACAACTGGATATTTACTGAAGCAATTTAGGTTAAGTACCTCGCTCAAGAACAACAGCAGTGCCCCACCTGGAAATTGAACCTGCAACCTCTGAGTTACAAGCCAGTTCCCCAACCATTATACTACGCTTACCACCCTGTACATGTGAATCCTCAGTATTTTAATCCACATGTTGCGAAAAACCTGGTCACGCCATGACATAAAAGTAAGAGTAAGAGTAGGAGTGCTGATCTAGGATCAGGTTTCCCCTGTCCATATCCTAACCATATCCATTATGAGATAAAAGGCTAAACTGATCCTAGATCAGCAATCTTACTCTTTGAATCTTTCTACATACGGCCCATGATCTCGTACCAAACATCATGAAGAGGTTCAAACAATCCTTGGTGTGACGTTCTGACAAAGATGTCATAAGAAGATCTCAACAATTGAATAGAGATGTTGGGGAGAGCGGGGACAATTGTCATACGTTTGAAAATCTTCTCAATTTCTTCAACACCGTTTGGTGTTGGTATTGGTATGGTCATTCTTTGACACAAACAACTTACATCTGTTACCCATTCACATCATTTTTAAAGCTTTAGCATTAATGTACAGTGCACAACTTTGCTTAAAATGCAAGGAGTCAAATTTAAGAATTTGGCCCATGATCAGGGGCAGTAGTACTGGAAGTCTGGGACAAATGTACTACTTTATGCAATTAAATTAATTGACACCAATTTCATGTTTTATTCGAATGTAACGAGTTGGTTCTGCCCGCAGCGAGGTTCAAACCGAGGATCTTTGACGCGACAAGAGCGATTTAGTTTGCTGAGCTAAAGACATAAGTCCCTAACTCTGGGAAATAATCACACTCTTATCAACGTCACATTCTGTAGTGGACGCTCACGTATCAGAGCTCACCCGCTACACAAACATGTTCACTTTTTTCACAAGTAGAAAAGGATTGAATGTTGCGGAATGTAAGATGCATGTTTGCCAAAACAGCTGCAGCTAAAAAATAGAACTTGAAGACTGTAGGCCCTTTCAATACATCAGATTCACCCTGACTCACAGTTGTAGTATACATACATCTTGCCCACTTCAGGGCATACTTCATGGGTCAAAAATGTGCAGGACCACCACTGGACCCATACCTCCTGAGGCCAAGATCCAGCATGTTCAAGGCACACCATGCAAATGTTTTCTTCTTCAGAAGTATCAGACTCTTCCTCCTTCCGTGTGTTGCCTTTTTTTTTTTTTTTTTTTCAAGTTTTGACTCCCAGGCCTATTTTTTTAATCTTCAGTAGTCCACTGGCAGTGCTTCATGGCCCAGGCAAGCCTCTTTTTCTTATTTTGCCATCTTAGCAATGGCATTCTTACTGCCACTCAACCTGTTGAACCTGCAGCTCAAAGTCTTCTTCGACCAGTGTTAAGCTGTGCTTGAAGCTGTTGTCCTGTGAGCGCCTATCACGCAAGCTGTTGACTCTCAGAAACTTGTCTTCTGATTTTGTTGTGGCTTTGGGTCTGGCTTTGGGCTAGACCTCTTCCTGTCAGAGTTTCCTCCAGTTTCCAAGTGTGTTTTGATGGTGGAGGAAACTACTCACTGTCAAAAAATGTACATTATTTTTCAGTTTTTGGTAACCTAAACCTAAACAGTTTACCACTTACCTTTGTACCATTTCAGGTTCTTCACTGGACTTGAACTGCTCAAATTTCTGTAAAAACTGGAAAATGGGGGTGTTCTAAAACTTTTGACCGGTAGTGTATATGAACATGAACTATAGAACACAGGACAACATCACAAAAAAAGGTTGGTGGAAGAAACAGTGAATGACATCATAATAGCTCGGCTACTTTTGGGGAAATTTGACATTTACATTTTACATTTTAAGCATTTGAGGTTTAACAACCGTCCCGTATTACAATTGGACCCAGTCTTCCTTTGGGATAAGTGGGAATAAATGGTTACATAGTCACATAGAAATTACTGAAATAATGTTTGCTTGCAAGTGCATAAGGTTATCATTTTGAATATCCAGTGGGCGTAATTTCAGATGAAGTCGAGTCAATAAGCATATGAATTCCTTAAACACACCCAGTGAAACCCACACTAGCAGCACAATATTCTGATTGTGGTCCATATTCCAGCTAAGCCATATTCCAAATAAGTTGTTTACATGGTCAATAACGTCTAGATCTCTGCTAATATTGCTGTAAATATGGTAATCAGATTATTCTGAATAAGCTATAGGACATGATTTCCCTGTTAGCTATTGTTTTCTGGAAGAGGGTTACAGACAACGTTCACTTTTGCATTATTATATTCTTAGCCCTTTTGCAAAATAGTTTATACCAGCCACTTGTTATCATCATGATCCTCTTTTCGCCCCCCCCTTTTGTAAATATCGCTGTTATGGTGACTTTCTTCCATACAAGCATCCCGTTATATTAATTTATTTCATTATCTCCTCACTCCAACAATGCGATTTGTTTTGTTTGCCGTGTTGACGGCTAGCTAAACCTAAACAAGATTATTTGCAAATTGAACATGCGCAGATGTGAATTTATATTCCATTAGGGTAGGATATTCTGAAACAGTGTTTACATGGTCTGATATTCCAATGAATATAGGCATATGCCAGGTATCTTATTTCAAATTTCAAACCTATACTGTTCAGCATGAGCCTCAAGGTGGATATTGAAGTTGCAAAAGGGGCTGCCATGCTCTGCTTACTGATTTGAATTTGGTCCGTGCATGATTGTCCTTCACTGAACAACAGAACTGAGCAGCCTTTTCTTGACTGCTTTTCTTCATAAACAACCGTCCATTTGAGGTATTGTTCTTGCACTCATCTTGCTTAGGAAAGAAAGGAGTTGAACGACCGTGGGGGCTTTCTTTCTTAAGCGACTTTATGGTGTGTCCAACACTTCCTTCGTTTTGGTACCTCCCTCTGTTTTTTCCTCCTTGGAAGGTTACCAAGGCATGGGACAGATATTAGCAGTTCAGGTGGCGCGTAGTCTGGGAGCAGGTGCTTTCCTGTTTGTCAGCATGATTGCTTTCACCACTTCTCATGAGGGTGATGGATCCAGGTTTGACTTCCGGGCCTCCTCCTTCCACGGCTGGAGAACGTCCAGGTGGTGGACCGCTGAGGAGTTGGCTGAAGAGTCCTGCCCATCTGTTCAGCTGGCTCGCTTAATATGCTGCCATCTTCCTGTTTTCTTGTTGCTGCCTGTGATTTGTTTGGTCTCATTGCACAGTTGTTGTTGTTTTCTTTGGCCTATGCTTCCTGTCGGTTTCATTCTTTAGTTGTTTAAATCCATGTTCTGACCACCCTTTCTCACAGCCTTTGGCTACTGCTGTGTACTTATTTTTTACCCCACCTCTATTTTATTGTTCTTTTTTGGATTAGTGTTTTTTTGTTTATTATTTATCATTTGGGCAAATCATATGGAATACAGTTTGACTTATTGTGAATTAATACCATCAGATATTGAGTGAAGAACTTGAGGTGTAGTAGATGTAGTAGATGAGTTGTTTTTTTCAATTGTTTCTACAGGGACAATCTTTCTACTTCTGTTAAATATGTTCTTGAAAATGTGGGAGTACAGCACGTTCACTGGACTCTTACCCATTTGGCTCTGACAATCCAAATAAAACAGCATCCAAATAACCTACTGGTCATAAACTGCTGATATAATGCTCATATAAACTAAACAGCTTTAGAAAACAGACATAGTGAGATGCATTTTAATAAGATTATATACCATGGGTACAAACACTATTCACCCCCTTTGGCATTTTCCACATTTTATTTTCTTACTTAATGGAAATCAAAATTGATTTAATTTGGATTACTTGCCACTGATAAACACAAAATACTCTGTAATGTCAAATAAAAAATGATTTTTGTTAATTACAAATAAAAAACAGACAATAATTGTTTGCAGAAGTATTCACCCCTAAGACACACCTTAATAAACTCTGGTGCAATCAATTGTCTTCAGAGGTCACATAATTATTTTATTGGAGTCCACCTGTGTACACTTAAGGTGTTTCAAATAATTTCTAATTAAATACACCTGTCTGTGAGAGGCCCCAGTGGGTTAATGCATTTCCAAACAAGATATTAATCAAGTCCAAAGAACATTCAAAGCAATTCTGAGAAAAGGTTTTTCAAAAGCACCAACCAGGGGAAAGATATAAGATTTCAAAGACTTTGAATATCCCCCGGGGCACCGTTAAGTCCATCATAAAGAAATGTAGACAATATGGCACAACTGTGAATTTGACCAGAACAGGCCGTCCTCCAAAACTGTGAGAATGGCACTTGTTAAGGGATGCCATCAAGATGCCTTTGGCAACTCTGACGAAGTTACAGTCTTCCAAGGCAGAGATGGGAAAAACTGTCCATGGCCCAGGCACTTCACAAATCTGCACTTTATGGGAGGGTGGCAAAAAGAAAGCCATTGTTGAAGAAAACTCACGTGAAATCTTACCTAGAATTTGCCAGATGGCATGTGAGAGACTCTCAAATGAAGTGGAGGAATATTCTATGATCTGATGAGACCAACATTTAACTTGTTGGCATCAACGTTAGGTGCTATTTTTGGCAAAAGCCTAACACTGTGCATCATCCCAAGAACACTCTCCCTACCGTGAAACATCGAGGCGCAAGCCTAATGCTATGGGGATGCTTCTCTGCTTCAGGGACTGGAAAACTTAGAGGTCAAAATAGAGGGAAAAATGGATGGCGCAAGATATAGACAAATCTTGGAGGAAAACCTGCTGCAGTCTGCAAGAGACCTGGGGCTTGGAAAAAGATGTATATTTCAGCAGGACAATGACCCAAAGCCTACAGAAAAAGCCACAATGGAGTGGTTTAAAAATGAAACAAATCAATGTCCTGGAGTGGCCCAGTCAAAGCCCAGACCTCAATCCCATTGAGAATCTGTGGAAAGATTTGAAAATGACTGTTCACCAACGGTCCCCACCCACATTTCTTCCCTCTGTACCAACTAATCCCTAATGCCCCAGCGCAATGATGAGGATACTGTGCTGTAGGGGAATCAATCTTTCAGATGAGACGTTAAACCTAGGTCCTGACTCACTGAGGTTATTAAAGATCCCGTGGCAATTATCGCAAAGAGTAGGGGGTTACCCCAGTGCTTGGGCAGCCCACATCAGTTGCGCAGTCTCTCAGGCGTGGTAACCACGGCAGCTCAGGTAGTGGAACACAGAGTGAAAAGACAGCGATGGCTGTCTGTCATCTCCTGGATGTAGACACCAGTGTGCGCCCCGCAAATTCATGGGAGGATGGTGCAGCGATGATGGGGTATCTGGTATGTTAACCATCATTTGATTTTGTTCTAATCAGTTAGTAGCATTAGTAGGTTCCCAAAACATAAGGAACTGTAGTTTGTGTAATGCCTTCCAATTCTCAATAAATCGCTAGGCCGGAAATTATTTATATCCCTTGGTTGAATAGTTCAAAACGGTAAAAAATAAATAAATAAAAAGGGTCCTGATAAGTTATCAAGTTAAGGTAAATTACCTGCCTAAACTATTCCTGACATCCCGGAAGCCACTGATCTTACTTGATGTATAGTTAAGGGTTTCTGTTTCAGTCAAAAACTGTGTTGTTCACTTTTTATTGTTTTAAACTTTTTTTTTTGTTTCTCTTTTTAAAGAAAATATTTTTAACTTTCCAACTGGCAAAAAGGTAACACTTTCTGTTTCCACTGACATTTCAAGCAGTTTTTTCCCGTCTGCATAACAATGGAGATTCACACCATGCTGTGCATCATACAGCAGCGATTTAGACCAACAACCCAAAAAAACCCACACAATAAAATGTTTTGTTTCAGTTTTGTTTCAGTTTACTAAGCGTTTGGATACAAGGATGACCAGACTTTTGCAAACAGTTCATTCATTTGGGGGGGGGGTTACCTTTGGGCATGCATGGAATTTGGATGTTTGGATCAGAATGTCGGGGGTCAAGTCCCATGAGCTGGACGGTCAGCTCGGTGGAGTATGATTTACGATGGACTTCCTGTACCAGTAGAGGAATAAGTCGTGAGTTATGAAGTAATGCCGCTCTCCTTCCTGTCGGCCTGTTCCCTCATTTCCCCAGCTTGTGAGAGCATTCCGAGAGAAAAAAAAGTTATAAAGCATTTAAAATAACTTTGCGCAGAAGAAATATGAGATATGACCATTAAGCGTTTGTCTTCTGCAGCCCAACTGTGTTAACAGAACAGCATGCCATGAATACTTTTAAAATAATCTTGCCAATTTCCTACTTTTACTTGACACCCCCACCCCCAAACAAAAATAAATGCTCTGAACTTCCTCTGAAGTTGTTCTAATGTTTTTTATCATTTCTCAAATGTGTAATACTTATTGGAGGGATTACTGATATGCTTGAAGTGAAGAGAAAATACAGTAAATTAAAAACTAAATGTTGCATTCAGTGGTTATAAAACGACCATATGCTGCCAATACCCCCACTGAGTAGAATAGGCCTACTGATGGAAAATACGCCACAGAGAACTGGTGCATAAAGAAAGAAACTGGAACCTGGGGTAGTGCTTCATCATGTTTCCATTGCAACACTTTTCTTTACTGTAACCGTAACACTCCTTCCAGAACGACGTTGGCCTTTTCTTTTAGTTTTTTTCTGAATATGCCGTGGTGGGAATAAAGGACCCTGCATGTTAGAGGGGGGAGAAGTGAGCTCACAGTGTAAGATTAAGCATGTTTCACCTTTTGTGCTCAAGATGGATGACCTGTAAGATTGATGATTCCCAGGATCTTTGTGCGGTGTCTCGATCCAGTGATCATCCAGCAGGGACACACTGATCATCTCTGCTCGCGCGGGGAGGGGATTTGATAAAGCCTGACGGCCCTGAGTAATGAGCGCGTGGCAGATGCTGGGGGAACGGCCCCAGTTCAGGGACAACCCTGTTCTCATCTACATCAGAGGGAGGGGAGGGGGGGGTATTTACAGCTCAAATTCACAGCTACCGATTTCACTGATTTGAAGCTCGTTCCGTGCACAAGTGAACGATCAGAATGAGAAACAATCGAGGGACAACTGACCCAGCACCCACATTAAGATGCACGGGCCAATGTCCGTGTATGCCAGGAAAGGCCTATCCGGCACTGGGTTTTTTATATGAATGTGTGGCGCATTAGAGGGACCTAAATCCCTTAAATTCTCTGGGATTTGTAAAAGTGGGTTTTGTTTTTTTCAGACAAATCACAGTCTCGTTTTAGGCCGTTTTTCTAACAGTTATTGGGATATAGCTCGGTTTTATCAAATATGATAAACCATTGAAAGTTTAATCACTCATTACCATTTCAGCAAAACGTGACTATTAGGTTCGAAACACAAATGTACACCCTGCAAGTGCACAATGCTTTCAGGAAAGAAGGGCAGGTTTTCATCATCACGCTGTAAAAAATATATCTGTATCTGTTCCCGCCCAACATAACATTTGAGCGATGTTTTCCAGGCGAAGCTCAAAACACCAATCGTCTCCGCAAATGAGAAGCGTGCTGTAATGACTGCGGTATTATAATCTGAGAATTTCGTCAATTCGACAGTCCTGGACGGGCTCGCGGGGGGACATGTCCGAGCAGGAGTTGATTCACGCGCCACTGACAGGTGGTTCAGGTTTGCCACGGTGAATGAGGGATTATGGTTGCGGTCATTGTTTGCTGGAGATGCGACTATGAACACAAAGAGACAACTGCAGGAGGCTCTCCTTATTGACCGCGCTGTGGGGGGATGGTCCTTGAGATTTTAGGTGATGATGAATTGGGGGTGTAGCGGAGGGTGGCGTTCCGTATATTGAATTATCCGACGCCTGTTGTAATGGTTAAACAGCAAGGTTATTCTCCTTTCTCATCGGCATTTAATGGGACAGGCACCCGAGAAGACTGCACTTATGTTACGAGTCTCACCTTTTGGATGTGCTCGTGAATTCTTGGAATGCTAGATGTGGAAAGCGCATTTAAGTGAACTGCGCATTTTTAAGCCAAATAAAAGATTAAAGTACTGAGTCCTGCAACAAGCGCTCAGGTGTTGAATCACATTTCAAAAAATCTAAATCTATGGGGCGTAAATGCTAAACAATTGTTTTTGTTGCATATCTTTGTCCGATTCTGTCTTGCATCATCCAAAATGGGTCTTTTTGAGATTGACATTTAGAAGGATAAAACATGATTACAAGGATAATGCTATGTGGTCTCCAACAGACTGAGCAATGTTGGCAGGAATACAAAACAATACCAATGTCCTGAACCATGTGCCTCCATTAGAGAGATAAAAGGGGAGATTGATAAATTGCCCTTTTTGCTCTTTTCTTTGACTTTCATGAATTTACATTATCTAACGGGGGTACAAATGAATAGCCCTGATTAGTGTGGAATGAGTTGGAAGAAAAGCTATTCATCTTTGTTAGCATCCCCCTGTGTTCCTTTATGGGCTGTTTTTACAAGGACGAGGGCTCGAGGGCTCGGGTGCCTTTCCCATTGGGCCGAGTGGAACGGAGACGGAGTGGTCATCCCCAACAGTGTCTCCCGAAACGGAGTTCAAGACTGTGAATGCTGGTGACTCCTCCGTAACCTCCCGAGGTACCAAGAGCTCACCCTCAAATGACCCCTTACTACGGGAAAGACTTTCTTTTGGGAAGGGGCGCTTCCAGGGGGACCGCCAATCACAATTAAAATATATGCACACCAGGAATTGGAGCAATGCGATTTTAATTCCGTAAAACGAAAGCACACAGCCCTTATTCAAAGGCATGTGTAGTGTGGCATAGCTGTGGCCTATGCTGTTAGCCATGGCCTTTCGCCCTTAAAATTCAAATTCAGAAACGCACACAGATGTTACTTTATATGTAATGTTCATATTGTCTGTATTGCATACGTAATTATTACATATTTTAAACCATTTTAAATCCGATCCTTTTACACCATTTCTGAAAAATGTGTACCCCTTTGCGTTGTGTCATTATCAGCTGAATAATTTATAGAAATGAAAACACATCGTGGGTAGTAATGGATGGGGTATTATCTTTTCCTCGTTCTGACTAAACTACATTACACAAAATGTACTTTATGTAAGTAAACTACCATTTTAATTACTCACTAAATTGGGTTGGTGGATGAAATACAAACCGTTCAGGCGTTAGTGTCAACCTTAAAATTGTTGCAATGTGCAAATAAATCAAAACAAGTCGAAGATGGCCTGCTCTGCAACATGATTTGACAGCGATAGGCTAATAAAAGTACGTTTTCCACTCATTTGGGTTCAGTAACAATCGCCATTTTGGATTTTCAGTTGTTCTCTTGGAAAAGATTGTATCTACATCTTGCAAAAAAGAAAAAAAGTCCAGTGTCTGTCCAGCTGCGATAATGTAACCGTTTCGTCAGACCGCGTACCTTTATACGAAACCGAATTACGTTGTCATTGGGAGACACTCCGCTATCGCCACCCCCCCTCGCCGGGCCCCCGTATGTGCCAGCCTCGCTATAGCGGCAGTGCGAATTCAGTCGAGGCAGGGAAGGAATTCAGAGGGGGATGCCGCTGTCGGTGACGGTGAAGCTACGACAAGCACAGGGGGAAAAACAACAACTGGGATATAACTTATACTATGGATAATAATGACACGTATATACAATTAAGTAAGTGTTTCCGCTTTTTCTTAAAGACATTAACGCTTGTGTTGACTCAGAATACTGTTGCAGTTTAGTGTTTTGTTGTTTCTTGTGCATGCATTTACATGGCGTTCGGAGAACTGAATCCCGTCAGCGGACTTTAGACGGGGCAGCTATAAATCCAATGCGGCCGTGTTATCTGTGTAGTTAGCACTTGTCTCGCAGTAATGTGTATTGACAAGCAGTCAGTGCCAATGCAAAAGTCAGGTGATGGCAATTCTGCTTCTCCCAGACGGGGTCAGGGGTCGGCACTTTAATTGCGGTTATGTAATTTATGGTCGTTCTAGCGCGTCTCTTGCTAAACTATTTGCAGCCTAACTGCTACATTATGTATTCGTCCGGGATGGTGGGGAAGGCTGTGCATTTGTAATAGAAACTGAGCAATATGACCAATTCATAACTTTGCAGAAAAGTTCAGCGTCCGCTACCCACAGATGCGAGTGGTTGCCTATATCGAACAGAATGTGACCGATTTAATTGAGCCCTACCCCCTTAGCGAAAGGCATGTATTCGTTTTTAATAGCCTTGTCTCAAGTTTATGTCTACAAGACGTGTAGTAAGTGCACAATGTTGCAAAACAGACAATAGACTAATCATTGTTGAAGAAACCTATATTTACCAAAGAGATCATATATTGCAGTTATTTAGCTTTCTGGTTTCGATATATCCTACAAACAGCTAAATTGCGAAACGAGGACCCAGGAACTTGTTGTCAAATAAACTTTAGTGATATATTGTGGGTATACATTTATCCTTGCTCAGTTACTGTGTTCCTTGAACTTACTCATCTAATTAGACCCAGGTACATAAACACAAGTAGCTATGATTGAAAGTCCACTTTAAAACAGCAGTAGATATTTGAAAGATTTTTTCAAAGCAACTTTGTCAGACATTGATTTAAATAAAAAATAGGGTTAAGAAAAAAAGTTTCTTTTCCTGAAGAAAAATATCCAATATTAATCAGATAGGAAAAAAGTATAATGACAGGATCATTTGGAGTAGCTGCTGAACCTTTCTTAATAAAAGTATGCGTCAGAAACAATGTTTCCTAATCAAGGGAAAGATTGCTGAATGTCATGTCTACATAGTTACCGTAGCCTAATACGTGATTTCCTGGTGTTTCAACATCATTCCTCAGTGTTGCATGCAGTGCATTTTTTTATTTATTCAACGATTAGGATTAAATGTATGAAAATGAGATGCATCAAACCTCTGCCCAGTCAAAATGTGTCCTGCCGATCAGAGCAGACCAAAAGACTGTTAACTTTGCCAAGTTCATTCCAAAGCGTTTAGTGTTCCAAGGGTCTCTGTTTACAACTCTTCCTGGACAATCCCCTGTGACAATTTAATGTTAGAGGTCTTTAATACATTTTCTTCATTTTTTTCTCTCCAATGACAAGTGGATTTGATTTGATTTGAATGCATGTTGGGGGGGGAAAAAAAACAGTTCTTGAAGTTTATTTCTATTCAGTGAAATGTAGTCTTAAGTAAAACCTATTTTATTTGTAATATAGACTACGTGTAAGACAGGACACAACTTTTTCCTGCTTACATTTAAGCAGGATAGCATTTTTTCCCTAAATGTTGCCATCATCATTCATCAGTAAAATCCTTATAAAAATAAATATTAAATGTATTTATTTGCTTGGCTGACAGCCTTATGCAGAAAGGCTGAAGTGGCTTATTGACATGTTATCCACAGTTGGACTTTTACTGAAGCAATCCAGGGCAAGTACCTTACTCAAGGATGCAGCAGCGCCCTGGCTGTAAACATTATCTGTAAACTTTGAATTTGCAATTTCAAACTCAAATTAAAATTTTGACACATTTTGATTCTTAACCACACACCAACATTTCAGAGCCTAATTTTCAACTTTCCAGGACGTCTAGCAGTAACAGATGTGTGGAGTGTCTTTCAGAGCCCTGCAGCCCTTGGGCCGAGTGTGGAGTTGGGGGGGCACGCCGGTAGGGTTAACCTCAGCTGTGTTTGATATTGTGGACTTTGACATCCAGCGTCAATCATTTTCCTGATCTTGTTTGAAGATCCGAGTTCCCTCGGCGTGGCCGTTCGGAGGATTTGTTGTTTTAAACCTTGGTCTCCAATGATTTTTAGCCACATAATCAAAAACTCATTACGTCTGTGGTCGACCGCTACAGGCTTTTCAGGACAGATACCAATACTAATACTAATGCTTGGTTAGACCAACAGAGAGAGATCAGGAGACAAGATGAGTCTGAAACTGAGAGGCCAGTTAATATCTTTATCTTTCAGTTATCACTTTTGTGCTTTTGATTTATTTATTAATTTATATTAAGCTTTCGAGTAGGACATTCATTTTATTGTGGCACATAAAATAATAATGAGTTTCCTCTCAAGGGCTTGAGGCAGCGTGGAGCGGCCAACCAGACCATTTCAGTGCCGGTCAACTTATCCTCTTATAAATAAAAGCATTCGTGCAGCTCTCCCCAGTTTCACGCTAAATCAGACATATGGTAAAATGTTCAGTGCTAATTCAAGTCTCAGTGTTTATGTGTACTGTCAGAGCTGATTTGATGCTGAACATTTCTCTGTGCATCGAGTATACCTGTTATTAGCAAGTCCGCCCTTGATAACGACATTTTTGAAAGACTTGATAGTGTCAAGAGTATTGGCAAACTGATATATCAATGTAACACTGCTGCATGTTGGGACAATATTGGCAATTGTGGAAGAGGAACACAAACTATATTTGCAGTAGAGTGTCACAGCAGGATTTTAGAGAATTAAACGTCATTAATGGAGGGCAACATTCATAACCTTTTGGGTCATTTGCCATTTTAGTGTACGGGCCTGAATTGACTTTGACAAAAAATGTATTTTAAAAACACACAAAAATAAATCAAATGTCTGATCCAAGGGGAAAATTGTGCTTTTAAAGTGCCATTTGGTTTGACCATGTTTTTTTCAGTTTTGTGGTTTTAAAGTGTGCCAGTTGGAACAATTTTGCAGAGTTGTTTTAGGCTGAGTGCTGTGTTTACATTGTCATTGCTGCCACATGGTCATAGCAAGTAGGTCTAAGTCGTCTACTTCACTGCTGAAATTGCACAGCACTTTCCACCCTGCACACCATACAATACATGAAAATACTTCCTATTATTACACTGAGGTTTTTTTCACTTGGTAGCAATCCCAGCTGTTGAAATAATGAAACAATGAACTAATGACACCAATATTTGAAATAATGGGCAATTCTGACCTACTGTAGGTTCTTGACACTGCAAGGACCATCCCCACTAGCTTTCAACTCACTGTCCAGCATGTGTCCTTCCAGCTGGCACTTGTCTTTGTCAATAGCTTTCAGTTTCGCAGAAATGGTCACACATTTCTTCATTTCAACTTCTAGTTTGTAAGTATTTTTGAGAGTATATGGATAGTATTTTTGTTATACTACAGGCACAGGTCATTTTGTGTGTGTGTAGAATAGTTAGTGTACATCATGCCCACCCTTCAATACTGGAGCAATACTGGGGGGGAAGTTCCTGAGGGTATGTGTTTTTGTCAATGCTGGGTTATTCTCCAAATGCATACTGTACATAGCCAGCATCAATAATTTTCCTGATGTTCTCAATGCTCATTCTCAGTACTGTGCGAGTGTGTTTAGACTGGACTAAGCCTGCCGTACTCCCTCCGAGTCATTGTGCAACAGTTCACATTCATGCCAGTGTCTGTTTTGACCCGGGCCGTCACCAAGTAAAAAGGAAATTTAAAAAGCCAGTGCTCAGTATTCACTGAGATTACATTTTATAAAGTGATTTGGACGTTTCCAGAATATTTTCTGATGTGAGATAGTTTAGGACAGGGGTAGGCAGACATGTTTCAAATTTTGCTGAACCCCTAACTGCATAATTGGGTTCATTATTAGGCCTTAAGAACATGGGGACCATGTGCTTCAGGTAATCAGCGTTTCACCATTCAAACGCAATTCACACAATAGTCAGGCTGGCTCTCTTTATATCGATCAAAATGTGCAATCGAGGCCTCCTGGGTGGTCTCGCGGTTACAACGTTCAACGCTGGCCACTGTGACCGGGGTTCAATTCCACCGGTCGCGCCAGAGTCGGCTCTGGCCAGGAGTGCCACTAGGGGACGGCAATTGGCTGTTTACCTCAGGGAAGGGGTGGGGAAGGAAGCCGACATGAGTTTGCTGCATATAGGAGTGGCTCTGGAGTTCCTTGAGTTACGGTCGGCTTGGCGAGTGTTGTCTTAGAGGAGACAGTATTTAACTGGCAGTATTTAACATCTCTCAATGTTGCCTGTATTTTACCCCTATTCAATGGAATCTCACATGTACATAATTACCATAATGTGCGCTTTCCATGATGTTTCACCAATGTTTGCCAGAGTTTATCATGGTTAAAATGTATCAAAGCAAGCTGCATCAGGCGTCTGGCCAGTCAAAATGTCAGTGTCCGGCAGATCAGAGCAGACAGAGATTCCTTTAACTTTGCCAAGTTCATTCCAAAGCACTTGGTGTTCCAGGGGTCTCTGTTTACAGCTGTTCTTGGACAGTCCCCTGTGACAATTTCATGGTAAAGAGGTCTTTTTGATAAAATTCCCATCTTTTTTAAATATTTTATTTTATTTTTGGAAAGTTTTACTGATTTTCAAGCACATAGAAATAAACATTCTCCTCCAAGTTCCTTTGTATTTAATGAAATATTGTTTTGTAGATTTGAAAATCTTGTTTATACATTTTAAAATGTGATGCCCTGCATTAATTAATAATGATGATTACCAAACTGATATTTTTTGTGGTTTGCTACACAAGAAGAGTGGTGGTTCTTTGGGGGTTTTCTTCTGTTCTACCTCCTTTGATATAGGTTTTATTTTTTCTATTTACCTACAGTATGTTTACTTACTCCATGGTCTCACTTAGTTTAGTTTACTAGTACAGCATCTTTATTTGAGGTACTGTTTATACCGTCATCAAGAATGGATTGTGTTTTTTATGTGTGCCATAGTGAAGCCATTGCGGATATTACTTCAAAAGTAAAATGAGAACCTCTAACCTCTTATATCGCAAAGGTTCTGGTGTTCCCTCTCTCCCTGATACTGTCCTAACCATACTGTACGATAATATGCTATATTAAACTGTAATGTGTGAGCTACAATGACTCTCATTGTAGACATATTACAGCTAGTTAAGGTTTTACACCCTGTCAAGAAATTGTGAAATGTCATTACAAACCTTAACTAGCTGTAATATCAGTGAGACTCATTGTAGCTCATACATTGTAGTTTAATATATGGTATCGTGCAGTATAGTTAGTACAGTACATACAGTATCTGTGCATATATATATATGTATACACACATACGTACAGATACTGTATATACACACAGGTAACTGCCAAAATAAAGGAAACACCAACAAAGTGTCTTAATAGGGCATTGGGCCACCTCAAAACACCAAATTCAAAACAATTCAGTGACCACTCGTGCCCTGTAGATGGGGGCATGGTCATCCTGGAAGAGACATGAAGGTGATCACTCAGAATAGCTTTGTATTTATTGGTGTTTACCTTGCCCTCGAAGGGGTTTAATGAACCTAAACAATGGCAGGATACACCCAACACCATAACAGAGCCACCAGAACCCTTCATTTCTCAATGTTTGCTTTATATTGTCAGTTATGCATGGCTAGCTAACAAATTATTATGTCCCCTCGCTAGCCCTTCAAGTTATAAACCACAATGGGCACTGGGAGTATTAAAAAATAAAAAATAAAAAAATGTACAAAAAGGTTTTTTTGAACGACTTGAAATATAACTATTCTATTTCAAACGTTACATTTCAATTTCAGATTTCTTCCCATTTTTGTCAAGGAGATTCTCAGTGCTGTTGATTTTAACAATGAAGGGGATGTGTTGCTTATTTACACCAAACCAATAACCAACGCAAAAGTCTTTAAAAGGTGGCGAACAGTAAGCTAGAAAACTTTGTTTAGAGTTGATTTGAACATGGTTTTAGTTGCACACACAAATAAGATCAACTGACTAACCTAGCTAGCTGCAAGCAATGTTGTTGTGCCTTGCTCAGTTCACCGCATTATCAATGTTGGAGAGGAACACAGTTGTCATAACAGCACTTCAGGGGGCTGCTGGCTGCCATTTTGACTCTAAATAATGGCTTTGTGTGTTGCTATGGGTTCTAGTTTCCAGCATTGATAAATTCAAGTGTGCCTTTCTAACGTACAAGCTAACTTTTTTACCATTTTTGAATAGAGCCTCATTTCCAAAAATCAGCTTTAATAAAAACCCTGGCACATGAAAATCCACTTTTTCGTCAGTGCACTGGTCTGTTTAAAAGCCTGACATATTCTAATTGTGAGAAACTGAAGATGTAAAAGAGCACAAAAATATATCTTACGAAAGGCTAATGATTTTCACTAGTCTTTGTAATAAAAGACTAGTGATTTTCGTATTTTGAATGTAAATGCTGTGCAACCATTATCTAAACCCACGCAGTGTTTAATTTACGTCCATGTAATATCAGGTCAGTCAGTGTACGTTGCTTGTGTAGGCTGGCATTGGCTGTTGAACTGCTTTTGAACTGCAAAAGATGGAGACCTGTGGTGACAGCTTGAGTCATCAGTCCACAATCTGGTAAATTTTGGCACCTTCAGATCAGCGGTTTATAGTCCGATTTTCTATTTTATTCACTATGGGCACGCCCGTGAAGGCAGGCCTGCCGACTCCCACTCTCCCTGCCGGTGTCATCACCTCATGCTCGGAGCAGACAGTAAGGCTGGATCTCTAACAGAAGCTCGTGTTTCGATCGTTTAATGTGGTTCTTTAGGAAGCGCAAAGCTTGTGCCATCTCTGCGTTAAGTCTTCCTATGAGCCATTAGTAAAGGGGCTTAAGCAGAGGGGCCGAGGTGGGAGATTGGGTTACCCCTTTTTTAGGAGTTTCACAGTGTAGGTTATGTCCTTTCTTGGCTTCTGCCCACATGACACCGTGCTGTTATCGGTGTGTGTATACCCTGTCTGTGTGCACGTACTGATGTTTTACTGATGTGGTGGAGGAGAGACGGTGTCATGCAGTGGTAGCATGGCTTTGCTCATTGTAACCACATTCCTGTTGGTACCTGTCAATCATTTTGTTTCCCAGACAAAGATCACTGCCCATTATTTATATGCACTTTCCTCATCTGTAAAAATGCTGACGGCATAGGCGAGGCCCATCATTATTTTAGCGTTTATTAAAAAAAATATTGTTGGAATACATGGTCTGTTCTTAAGGCACAGATATCTGGACAGAATAAATGTGGAATCCTTCATCCATTAGATAAATCACTGAGGTCATGTCAGAAGATCCACAGCCACCGCGCTGCGCACACAGAACGGATTGTGAATCAGTCCTCCCGCTGTAGTGAGCAATGATTCTGCCCCAGTTACCGTGATCGTTCTCTGGCAAACCTGACAGCGATAAAACCCTTACACTCCATAAGAACATAAGAACATAAGAATACATAATGACGAGAACGAGCCGTTCGGCCCATCTAGGCTCGTCATGTCCTAATCTAAAGAGCATCTAGTACTACATCTAGCCTGACTTGAATAGCCCAAGTGTTTCTGCCTCTACTACCTGACCTGGCAAGCTGTTCCAGGCATTGACAACTCTCTGTGTAAAGAAAAACTTCCTAATATCTGTGCGGAATTTGCCTTTAACTAATTTCTACCTGTGGCCTCTTGTTCTGCTGACCCCACTTATCTTAAAAAATCGTTGGTATTTCACTTTGTTAATCCCTTTTAGGAATTAAAAATCCTCAATCAAATCCCCCCTAAGTCTCCGTTTGCTAAGCTTAAATAGATTGAGTGCCTTAAGTCTATCATCATAACTTTGACCTTTCATACCAGGTATCAGTTTAGTTGCCCTTCTTTGGACTTTTTCAAGAGCTTCTATATCTTTCTTGTAGTGCAGTGCCCAGAACTGCACACAGAATTCTAAGTGAGGTCTGACAAAGGCATTATATAACATTAATATAACCTCCTTTGATTTATACTCAATACTTTTTGCTATGTATCCCAGCATCCTGTTGGCTTTTTTCACTGCTGTAGCACACTGCTTTGATGCAGATAGGCTTTGATCAACTACAATTCCTAAGTCTTTTTCAAATTGAGCACCTACTAACTTTTCTCCTCCCATAAAATACTCCTGTCTAATGTTTTTATTTCCCACATGCATAACTTTACATTTAGTAATATTGAATATCATCTGCCATGTATCTGCCTATTTTTGGATTTTGTTTAAATCATCTTGGAATACTTTAGTCGATTCCAAACTGTTTGCCAAACCCCCAAGTTTAGTATCATCTGCAAATTTAACTATTTTGCTACTAACGTCCATATCAAGATCATTTATGTAAATAAGGAAGAGCAGAGGTCCCAGCACCGATCCCTGCGGGACACCACTGCCCACAGCACCGAGGTCAGACACGGCCCCACCTACTGTTATTCTTTGTATTCGCCCAATTCCTCCTGAATTCATTTTACCAATGAGCCTCTCATGTGGTACCTTGTCAAATGCTTTCTGAAAGTCCAAATATATAATATCATTAGCCTGGTTCAGGTCAACACACTTTGTAGCCTCTTCAAAAAAGTCCAGGAGGTTTGTTAGGCATGACCTCCCTTTGGGAAAACCATGTTTGCTCTCCCTTAAAATACTATTATTTTTCAAGAATGATTCCAACTTATCCCTAATAATACATTCCAGCATTTTACATGCGATGCAAGTTAAACTGACAGGCCTATAGTTCCCTGGGTCAGTACGGTCCCCCTTCTTATATATTGGAATTATACTACCCTGCTTCCAGTCATCTGGTATTTCTCCAGTGATTATGGATTTAATGAAAATATCTGTCAATGGTTTATATATAATTTCCCCAAGTTCTTTGAGTACTCTGGGATATATGCCATCTGGGCCTGCTGCCTTATTTGTCTCAAGTTTTTGTAGTACTTCTATGTCCCTTATCTCAAAGTCCTCCAAAACATTCTGTACCTTGTCTGTACATTTAGGCATATTTATAACCTCTTCTCTAGTAAAGGTCTCAACAAAGTAACTGTTTAGTGTGTTAGTAATATCCTTATTATTATAAACCAAAGTTCCTTCCTTATTCTTAATGCACTTAACCTCATCATTAACTTTTTCTACTACAATATTGAAAAAACTTCTTAGGATTACTTTTTGCATCTTGTGAAATTTTAATTTCAAACCGCTTTTTAGCTGATCTTATTTCCTTTTTAGTCTTAGCCCGCATATTACAATAATCTAACTTGTTTCTCTCTGAGTTATCCTTTATATATACTCCCGTAAAGATTTAGTCATCCACTGCGGAGACTGTTTTTTCATCCTATTTTTCCTTACTTTTGGGATGAATTTACACTGTACATCTACAATAACCCTTTTATATATAGTCCATTTTTCATTCACAGTTCTGCAATCTAGAAGTTTTACCCAATCTATATTACTTAAATTCTCTCTCATTTTATTAAAGTCAGCTCATCTAAAATAAAAAATTCTGGAGTTAGAGGAGGCCAAAAAAAATCAAAAATAACTGCACTGTGGTCACTTGCCCCTAGTGGTTCTCCTACCTCTGTGCTGAAAACTCTATCAGGATTGTTACACAAAACCAGATCCAGTATTGATTTCCCTCTCGTGGGCTGAGTAACAGACTGTATCAAAAAGCAATCATTGACCATATCCAAAAACTCCTCCACATTTGCCATGACCTGTCACTGTCTCCCAATTAATAGAGGGGTAATTGAAATCGCCCATTATTATCGTGTCTCCTCATGACAGAGTCTGAGTTTGTTATTTGTTGCCCCCAAGGTTCGGTACAAGTTGGAAGTTTCACTTGCATGTGCAGGCTGTTAGCTAGGTTAGGGAACTAAACCTGTAACCAAGAGGTCGCGGGTTCAAATACTGAATGATCTGCTGAACCTGAACCCTCTCATCTGTGTAAATGTAGAATACATTCTTAAATTTAAGCTGTACGTTTTATTCACACTGGATAAAGGCATCTACAAGGTACTTATAACATAATATAATGTAATTCATAAGTCCCTTAATTTGTAATACATACTTACTTTCCAGTAACTAAGAGAGCCTCCTACTGCACCGTTTCAATTATTTAGTTTGCGGTTTGGTTTACTACAAATGAAATGATATTACTCATCAAAGTCCTTGTAATGGGTCCTGCGGATAAAGTCTTTTTGGCTCATAGAAAGAAGCCGGCAGTGCTACCGCTACGACAGGTGTTGCTGAACATTAAGCGCTCCTCATCAAGAAACGGTTTCCTCCTGGACTGATCCGAGGCTAATCTCCGTAATCCGGTCACTGTCATGGCCCCATGGCCGCTGGCACCTCACAATTTTGCAAGCAGGTGTCCAGCGAGAGGGCTCGCCCCCATCCCCACTCCCTCCTGCTGGACATGATCGCTGCACCGCCATGTGGCATAAATACCTCGCCCTCATGGGGCATTCTGCCACGCCGATTTGGGAGCAGTGTTTAGACGGGCTATGTGATCTCCTTTTCCGGGAGATGAGTTTGCGTTTCCCTAGAGCGTCGTTTGCTGTTGTTTATTGTTTACTACTCTTCGCCAATGAATGTGCATTTGTTTGTATGTAGACACACAGAGAACAGCACTGAAGGGATATGGAGCTATTCCCAGAACACAAAGATTTGTCTGTTACAATTAAATGTTTCCTTGAACGTGTACAGAATGATTTTTAATGGCCTATTTATTTTGAGGGTCCAGTGATTTTGGCTCATGGTGTTCTGTTCATCTGTGCACTGAGGATCTTGTTCCTAGAATTCCTAAAAGGACTGTGTCCTACGGCCTTTTTTTTTGTTTTGTTTTTCCTTATCCGGGCTTCTATTAAAAAGCAGTTAATTGACATGATTTCCCCAGTAATTAGTCTGCAATTGAATGGGTTTCCTGCTGGCTTACAGTGGATTTCGCCTTTATAATAAACAGCTAATATTTAGGGCTGGCAGTATCCCCAACACCCCCATTCCGGGATTAGTTCTGACAGATCGTGACAATCTTTGGCTTTTGAATGTAATTACAGGTATCGGTGACAATTGTCAGAGATGGAGCCTAACGTTTGAGCCACACTTCATTTTTCGTCCCGTCTCAGTGCTGCGATAGCCTAAATGGCAGAATTGTCTGTGGCAGAGTGCTTTCACCGTACCGGTGCTCCGGCATGCAAATGGCACTTGATGTCATAATATTGGGAGCCGCTGACCAATGCTTCAGTATACCCAACCTAGGTGTACTCAGCCTACAGCTGTTTAGGCTAAATGTTAACATGGTCCTCGAAAGAGCATGTTTTTGTATACTAAAACACGTGTTACTAAAACGAGGAGCTGAGACAAAACCTCCCCTCTCTTGATTAAAGCAAGCAGCAACATTTGTTTGTGCTGGCATTGAGGGCTAGATTACATTACATTACAGGCATTTGGCAGACGCTCTTATCCAGAGCGACGTACAACAAAGTGTTAAATAGATAGTGGGGGTCTCCCACTGGTCTCTATGGCTAGCTGTAGCAATGTCCAACTTTGTAGCAAATAGCTGTTTAACGGTGCTAGAAATACAACTGTAATAAATCAAATAGTGAAGATTTCTCTAAAACTAGATAAAATAAATATACACACCAGTGTATTGGCCGAAATTGGCTAGTCAGTATGTGGCTGATATGGTATTGTTTAATTATATGGCTTTATTATATTGATAAAGTCACTTGGTTGCCATTGTCACGGAGTTACTGCTAGTTTGACTTGATTGCCTGGTAGCTGCACTTCTCCACCCACTTTGGGTTCACTTTGTTGCTGCAAGACCTGCCCCCTCGTCTCCATAGTAAATAATTGCATTTCTTGGCGGGTTTTCTGTGGGTCTGCATTAGTGTTCTTCAAGGCCAGCTCCATTATGGTGACCGACTGCGCTCTATATTCACTCACATGATGTCAGGGACGAAGAGCCTTAAGGAAGCAGAGAGGGCAGAGGGACACGATAACTCTGTCACACGCTGTCATCTGAGCGTGCGGGAGGGAACTAGGGAATGAGGCCCGAATTGAGGCCGCTCTGGGTCAAGGCTGCTCTAGGTTGAGCTGTGTCCCTGAAGGTGTGCATGCAGCACAGGCGGGGGGGGGGGACACTGTTTCTCCTCGGAAACTCTGAACAACTGCGCTGCAATGAGTGATTCCAACTCTCGCTCACACCCTTGTCACTTTTTATTAAAAAAATTAATTATATATATTTTTTTTAAACATCGCCACTCTCACTGGCCCATGGTGACGAGCGTTAATGCCAGCTTTGCAGCTTCCAGGCATCAGATCCTTCAAATCTGCGGGCCAATTAGCAGGAGTCCCCCGCACACGGCTGCTCTTCCTTTTCACGGCCGCAGCTCCCGTTTCGCTGGCTGGATGTGCGCAGCACTGTCTCGATTTCCCGTGATCTGTGCCGTGTGATCTGCCAATCGATCACTTCCACAGAGCTTCTAACGGTCAGGGTAGCAGGTCGAGCGGCAGGTCATTGTACGCACGTAAACTAGTAGTTTTGCAATGGATCTCAACGAGACCAAACAGTTCAGATTTGACTGTGAGCCAAATTGACTGCTTGGAGCAGTATGATCAGTGATTGTTATGTGATGCATTTATTAAGTTTTATGGAGTGTTGATCGGCATGTTGATCATGCTTAACTTTTTCTGCTTGCTGCCATTTAAAGGACCACAATGGAAATAAGTTGGCTTTTTGGCAACTTTGTGTTATCCTCTGCAATTTCCTGTGTGCTTTAATGTGATGTCATGTATCAAGGGGGTATGTGTGTTCGCATTGTGTATCTTTTTTTAAATTTATTGTCAAATAAAACTAACTAAGTATTGGGAAGCTGGTTAAGTAAAAGCATCATGAGGTAGGAAAGACTAGCCTCATGACTATCTATATTCATGAAGACAAGCAAAATACAAACCCTTTCTGAAATAACAAATCATTCATGTTGCATTCAGTGTTCGAATCCTGGGAGCCACGGAAAACTTCAATATTACAATTATTTTTTTATTTTTATTTACCCAGTTTTTCTCCTAATTTGGTGGCCAATTACTCCTGCTGTGCTTAGTTCAAACCCCTTCCTTGTAGTTCGCTGCCGTAGCCCTGTGACCGACAGTGACAATGGCGAAGCGCTGCCTCCTCCGAGACAGCACTCGTCGTGCTGTCGACTGTAATTCCGGCACCCCAGAACCACTCCTGTGCGCAGCGAACTGTATTGGCTTCTCTTCCCCCTCCCTGGGGCGGACAGCCAATTGCCGCCCCGGTGGCACTCCTGGCCAGAGCTGACTCTGGCATGACGGGGAATCAAACCCCGGTCACCGTGGCCAGTGTCGGACGTTGAAACCACTAGACCACGCGGGAGGCCAAAATGCACATTTCTAATCACTCCATAAACATTAATCTAATATTCTGTAAACACCTAATTATTATATTTTTGTGTTAAATGTATATTTACTCCATTCATCGAAGCAGTGTGGTACTGATCCGCATCGGTCTCTGCCAACAATGCTGAAAAATTCAGGTCAGGGCCGGAGGCCGGCAAGGCCGTCTAGCTGAATTGGCAATCTGTTTGTACACCCGGAATCTGAATTTGGATCGACTGTGTCGAAGTTCAAATTGACCAGGGCAAAGAGGGGTGGTCGGGTATTGATTTGGCACAATGCCAGCCAATTGAACACAGCTGTGATTTGACAGCAGAGAACGCTTTGCTCCCAGCCCAGCAGGCAACTTGATCAGTACTGAGCAGTAATGACATATCAACACATTTCATCAAGAATTTACAATGACTTTGAGCAGCTTGGACTCAACCAACTTTTGTGTATCCGTTGAATCTAAGATTCTGCATGAGTCACATCATAATAGTATTATTAATTTGAATATTATTATGAATAATAATAATTATAATAATAATTAACTTATTAATCAACAAATCTCAAGGTCCCCTAAAATTACCACACTATGGCCAAGGATCCCCACCTCAAAATGGTTGACATCTTTATGCAACGTTCACTGCAGGCTGTGATACAGTGGCTATTTAGCACACATGTATGTAATGCCATTATGTTATGGGCCCATGCAAGACATGCAGCTGTATGCAGTAGAACCTCAGAGACGATAACCTTGCAGGCTGACTGGGGAACCAAATGTGGCAAAATTAGTAATGAATCATTTCTTATTATCAAAAAATGAAGTTTGCATGTTTCCTTAAGCACCTGGTCATAATGTCATGTATGACAGCCCTTGCTTAACTGTCCATGGTCTAAAGCTGGCCACACACTGGCGCTGACTGATGATGCTACATATTTTGATGCGCGTCCCATGGTGCACCTACAGGATGCGTCTAGACTCATGGGTGTCACGTGTATGTTAAAAGGCGCATTATTTAAGATCGGGATTATAAATGGTCATATGTTTGGTGAAATAAAAAAAGACATCTCTCATTTACTGTACTTACATTTACTTAAATACTGTAATGTACTTTTCACTCCGTGGTTTAACATAAATGGCAACAATATTGATTTAAATCGAAGCACATTTTTGTCTCCCCACAAAGAAATTGAGTTGTCTGCATGCAGATATGACATTTTTTTCAAGTAATAAAATGGATTATGGATATCCAACAATGTGTACAAACAATATAGTATTAATAAAACATCTACGTCCTTTGAACAGGGGAACATAAATGCTTATGGGAGTTTCCCAAATTTATTGTCCAAATATTTGAAATGTATATGTACAACCGTATGTGATGTATATGATATTCCATTGTTTTCATTGTTTGACACTCAAGCTGTTTTTTCATTTGTGTTGACACGGCACCCATTGTCTGTATTAATGGTGCTTTTTTGTGAGAAATGGGAATTAAATCTGCTTTGGAAATCTGTCCTTAAATCTAAGTAATGAAAGCATTATTTGTATGTGTGTGTGTATATATATGTATGATATATATTATTTACACAAAATTCAATGGCTGTTGAAGCTTTTTTTTTATAAATAAAAGAAAAAAATGTTGCATGTCCTCCCTGTGTAATGTATCTCCATATTTGACTGAGCTGTCACTTTTTATTCATTTTAAGGGTATTTTTATTCATGTATTTGTGCCTTGGGAGTGAAGGGAAGACATTAGGTAGCGTTTTGATGACACAATGCCGCTGGCTCGTTTGAGCCGATTAAAAGAGTATGTTTAATCAGGTTTGTATGGCGGGGGTTTGCTCAGCTGAGACAGTCCTCCTCCCCTCCCCGACACTAGACAGCTGGCCTGTGGGTGGATGAACAGGTTGGAAGTACTTACTGGGGTGTAAGAGGATTTAATGGCGCCATTGATCAGACATCAACCTCATTAAGACCCTAAATGAATGCATTTGGTGGAGGCAGCATATATTGTCTTGCTAGTGTTGTGTGTGCGTGACGTTTACATTTTAAACCTGCTTAATCTGCACTCTTAGTGCCAACAGTGATGATAGTAATACATTTTTTTCAAGATGATTATAATTAGTAATTTATTTACAAAGCAGAGACTGTTATCCAGGGTGGCTAACAGTTTACACGTTATCCAGTTATACTGCTGGATATTTTACAGTTCAGTTCACCTTGCAGAAGCACACCTGCCACACCCTTGTAAGGGTGTCATCTTCCCACAATGCCATGCCTCACTGCCGCCTACTAATACAATTGCAGAGGAATAAATATTGTTTAGATATTGTGAATGAGCAGGTGCTATAGATTACTGTGTTACTTATGATTGTGGTTGATAATGTAAATAATGGGAGATGGGCCCATAATTAACAAAATCACCGGGACACATGGAAATATTAAAACCGCAGCGCTTTCTCTGACCGCATTGAAGAATGGCTGTCTTATGACTTTTGCCATCTTTTAGTGCCCTGTGTGTTATGACTGAGACTTTCACCATCTTCATATCTTTGCTGCTTGTGTTAAAGCAGTCTTGGTTTTATTCCAGAGTGCCCACCTTACAAACAGCTTACAGAAACCCTCTCCCCTTTTCAGTGGGCTCATAGGAGTTCGGGAGCTGTTTTTAGTGTGATTAACATGGACGCTGTTGCGTTGGGTTGTCAGTAAGCACAGCACGACTGCACCCCCCCCCCCCTCCCCTCCCTATTTTGGATTCGATAGGAACAGGGCTGCCTTGACCTTTGAGTTGGGACTGCAGCGGTCAAAGGTCACGTGCAGGCCTCAAGGTGGTCTGTCGCAGGCACAGTGAACAGTGCAGTTATTTCTCTAAACATGAACCAGCCTCCTTGGTGTCAAGCTAATAATAACCCAAGCCTATGTACCACACTGCCTACCGTTGTAATGGGAGATTCTCCACCCCAAAGAAACACGGAATGGCTGGAAGTGTCAGGGATTTGGTTAGAGGTACCGCCGAGATATGAGACAGCTTGTTTATTTATTTTTATTATTTAATTATTTAATAAAAATACATTTACTTCACTAGGAAGTCACAGTTGCGATTAAAACGTGTTTTATAAGTGAGACCAACCCAAGACTGAGTAGGGCAGGGGCAATATGGCAACAGACAAAAGTAAAAAATGGCAAACATATGTAGCTACCACATGTATTTACAAGAAATATTATATAAAGACTGCAAAGAGAAAATTGAGTAAACAACAAAAAAGGTTTGAAACCATTTCGGAGATGTACTTCATTCAGCAAGGCTATCATTTATTTTCTATTTAAATTCAGTAAGAGAAGTAAAAGTTAAGTAAAAAAGACAGCAGGATTTACAGCAGCACGTTTGCGTCCTTTCTCCGAGCCGGTCAGCGCCAACGGGCTACGTGGAGCCTGGGTTTGTTCTCAGGCGTTCGTCTTTTAGGCCCGCCGGCATTGAGTCAGGACCAGGCATGGCCCTCGATCTGGCTTCCGGCAAGGCCTTCTGGTAAATTAATGTCAAAAGATTAAAACTTTTGAACATCACCCCATAAAGAGAGGACTGAAATTGGCTTAAAATTATATCTTTTTATTTTGCTTAAAAAAATAAATAAAAATAACCCCCAATTCTGCCACCTCCCAGAGGTTATTTTTTCTTTCTCAGAATCCCAGACTCTGTGTACGCCGAGGTGGGGGCAGTCTCAATCTCCCAGTACGTTGCTGTATAACAGGTCACTATTGCCCTGGAGAACATATTTTTTAAAATTTTTATTAATCGTATTCAGGGCAGAATACACGTTTTTGTAAATCAATGATTTATTAATAAGGGATGAGTCTTGAGAAATATCAGTGTGCATGTCAAGCTGGCTGTCCATCCCCATGTTGACCACCGTGTCCCGGGGATCGTGTCAGAGCAGCGTACCTGTTTTATGGGTTTTTGAATTGAGTGTCTTGGTAGCCTGATTGTATTTCAGCTGTATTTGCTGGCAGACTGAAGAGTGATATTTAATATTAAACGTAATTTCTGCAGCTCTGGAAACGGGTGTGTAAAGCATTGAGTGGAGCGCAGGGTCTGGGAGACGGAGGGAGCGGGGCCACAGGCCACGGGCATGCAGGGAAGGGCCATGCCCCTCCTGGGCTGATCCTCTGTGACAGTCTGGCGTCGAAGGTGCTGCTGTTCCCCCCGCTGGAATGTGACATTTAGCAGTGGGAATGGGCGTGACGGCTGGGGGAGCCACTAGGTCCGTTTCACAGCCGGTCTGAGTGCACATGTGTGTGTGTGTGTGTGTGTGTCTGTGTGCACTCGCATGCATTCCATGAATGCTCCCCACAGCTGCAGCAAACCATGTTCTCATTTGCACACGCCCCCTAACACCCCCCCCCCTCCCCTCCCCTCCCCTCCCCTCCCCTCCCCAACCAGCACTCCCTCACACCCCCCAACTAGCACTCACACGCGCACGCACACACACATACACACATGCACAAAATGGTACAGACATAAATACATTGACACGCACATACAAACCCACTTACACATACATGCATACACACATGGTGCACATACAAAAATTCTCTCTCGCTCTTTCTCTCACACACACACACACACACACACACACACACACACACACACACACACACACACACACACACCAGACTCCATGTGTTTAACTGGGTTACACCCCCGCCTGCACATTACTGGGTGAGGCCTGCTGAGATGTGGATTGGGACGATCGTGCTGAACCCCCATCAAAAAGACAAGTGAATCAAACATGGACGGGAATTTCCACCCAATGATGATGCTCCCACCGTGCCTGGACAGTGAGTACAAACAGACGCTGAACAGGCTCCTTTTGCTACGCTACCTGGGACTCACATCTGTTGCGGAGGAACCTTTAACAAATGTGTTGCGGTGAACTTATTGCACACTCACGTTTTAGTCACGTACGTCAGATTTTGTCAACCGTCACCCAGCTTGTGAACTCCTTTGTTCCTCTGCGGTCAGTATTGTAACCGTACACGCAATCAGATCTGATGCTTTGGCCCATATCCGGTCGGTTCATAGTACGCTTTGTCCACAACATGGCTTGAAATTTAGGTCTTGTGGCTTGTTTTCTAATCGCATGCGTAATTTTTTTTATTGATTAAAGCAAACACAGGTTGTGATACATTAAACGGAACTGCTCTCGTATAAACTTGTTTCAATTGGGCTAATTCAAGCCAAGGATAAAGTGTGTGGTGGTTAGATTGAATGGAGTCCTCTGTTCAGTCGTGGCCAAAAGACCTAAGACGCAGCAGTGTGCTAACTGGGATTGAATCACGTGGCAAGCTGTCCTGCAAGGCACAAGCTCACAGCGCATACAGTCATCGCGACGCTCTTACGCAGCGTTGTACTGTGGCCAAATGTAGATATTTTATATGCGACTGGCACCTTCTAGTTATAGAAAGAGTTGTTTAAATGTCACTGGATTTGAGGAGAAGCGCGCTAACAGAGAAATCACCGTTATTTCAGAGCACACCGCACAGCTTGGCACACCATCCGGGCTGGCATGTATCGTGGAACACCGTGTAACGGGAGAGAGATTTACAGGCTTTGGACCGCCCCCCGGCCGCCTAGCGTTACAGCATGCAAATGCCATGTACAATTACCGCCATGACCAGCAGGATCCCGTGAAAGCATTCACGGGCCTAAATGTCACACTGATGGCCTGCGGTCCGAGACACATGGAAAAATACCGGTGTGTAGCACAGAGGAATATTAATGACGAACAACGTATAAAGACGGCGTGCTTTTTTTACTCATGAGATTTAAAGGTAGTGGAATATTTGGTTCACTGTCGTTAAAGAATTGGAGCTGTCAGAAGTGTTGTTCTTATTCAAGGCCTGTGTCAATGAAAGACAAGAGTACCTTATTTCTCTGAAAAATGAAACCAGGAAAACGGACAGTTCAAGCATTTATAATCAGCGCTGCCAAGGGCAACAACTTCTACCATGTGTGAACTTTCCTTGTGCTTAATTTTAAACAGTTTTTTAAAATGTTTCACAGATGATTAAAAATCCTGTGAAGATAGTCAACTCAAAATTTTAACAATAAACAAAGTAAACAATACAGGCAATGAGCTAGATTGTATGGTAGTAGTATGTAGTATTTTCCCCAAAAAGATGTCACAATTATTCACACCCCTTATTATTTTAAACAAAAATAAATCTGCATTAACATGTCTTCTATAGTGTTTTATGATATTGGTGAACATACTGGGTGGGGGGGTCTTAGACCATTTCTCCATACAGAATCTTTCAAGATCCTTCGGTCTGCGATTGTGGACAGCCTTCTTCAAACAACAACATTTCAATCAGGTTCAAGTCTGGAGACTGAGATGGCTATTGCAAAACAGTATTTTTGTGGTCAGTTCATTATTTCTTGGTTGATTTGGAGGTTGCTTGGAATCATTGTCTTGCTGAAACTCAAGTTGGAGCCAAGCGTTATGGTCCGATGAGACACGATTGAGCTTATTGGCCATGCACACCAGCGGTGGGGTTTTGCATCAAAAGAAGGATACTTATGTTGAAAATAACCTACAGTAAAATGTGGTGGTGGATCTTTAACATTTGGGTTTTTTGCATCTACAGTTCCTGGGGCTCTTGTTAAATTCAATGGTATCATGAACTTGAGTAAGAACCAAGACATTTTGGCCAAAAACCTGGTTCCCTCTGCCAGGAAGCTGAAACTTAGCCGCAAACTTATGAATCCAAAATATTAGGATAGGGCGATCTCGTGATAATTTTCCAGCAAAATGCTCTTAAAGGGCTACAATGGGTTACATGGTTTAGCTGTATTGTATTCTGGTAAATGATTATTTTTTACATTTTATTTTGCTGTCCTGTGCTTCTAAAACATAGTGAGGAATAATTGTTACATTAACTTCCTTGTGATGTTGGCTGAATGGGACATTTCTGACGTTTGTTAAACTATTCATTAACACCAGTTATGAACAAAGGGATTTCCTAAAATAGTTTTTGGACTGTGTTACTGCTGAGCAAGTGATCTCTGCCCATTGTTCCAGTGTCATCATTGAACAGGTTAACTGAATGCATGCCACCGTAATCCGACCCAATATGGCAGATTGTGCATTTCAACCGATTGAGTCTTTTTCTGCTGACACCTTTACTTGCTATCTCTTCACGGAGGAAGAAATCTTGATGTTTGTTTTTTGTTGTCATTCCTGTTTGGGTGAGACCACAGCAAAAATATTGCAGTGAATGATGCCAATTTTATGTGCATCTAGCAGACAGAGCAGAGCATTTTGTGAACAATGATACATGAATAAGACCATGTTTCCAGGCTAGGAGTTAATGTTTTCTGGCTATATTTTAGCAGATGCTTACTGGTCTTTGGGTTAAGGTGTAGCTTTACAGGTTAATTAGCTTTGGAAACTGTTCAGACTCCCCTCTGATATATAGCGTACATACAGACTGCCTACAAACATTCAAATAACATTTATGGACCATGTTGTTGCTCAATGAGCGAGTGTTCAAATAGATTTGTGGACTGTGACCATGTCATTTAATGGATGAACGTTCAACAAAGTTTATGCTGGCAACGTTTATACTGGCATTGTTTATTTGTTGGAATCATTGGGTGACCTTTGACCTTTTGCCCCCTGGGTCTGACTCCTCCCTGTTGTGTTCCGATTGCAGATCCTCCTCCTCACTGTCACATGACCTCGCCCCCATCCCAGCCGATGAACTCCATGGTGGGCCACCCTTCCGTCATCAGCGCTTCGGTCAACGCCCCCCGGCCCCTCCCCTCCCCCATGAGCGCCATGGGCTCGCCGTACTCAGTCATTACGTCCTCCCTGGGCTCGCCCTCCATCTCCCTGCCCTCCACGCCTGGGATCACCTTCGGCACGCTCAGCAGTCCACAGGTGAGGGCCCTTCCCCCAGCCCGCTTTTACATGGTGCATCCAAGTCCACACGAGAATCCCAGAAAACGCAAACTGACAGGATTTCTGGGCACAATGGCAGCTGGTCTAAGCTGTGCAATCGCGTAGCGTGGAGAACATCCGATGGTAATAACCAGGCCGGTGTGGAAAACTCCACTGATAGTTATCGAGTGCAATGTCCCATTCAGGGGCAGTGACTTACTGTCCACCCCAGGGGGAGGGAAGCCGGCATGAGCTCGCTGCATGAACAGAAAGCTTCTCTGGAATCACGGTTGGTGCTTGTGCGAGTTCCGTCTGGAAGGAGGCGGTTCACTGTCCCTGCAACTGCCGAGTAGTGGCTGGTCCCGTAGCTGCAGGAGGCGGGCTTGTGGGGGGTAGATGTACATTTAATCTGATAATAAAAATTTCAGCACCAAAGTATTTTAAATATGTGCGGTCTCACCAAGGCACTGCTTTGTACGTTGACACTGGATCGTGATTTTAGCCCTTCAAAAGGATGAGTTTATCCACACGTAATTACAGTCCACATTGGTTATTGACAGACTTCATGCTGCTGCTTTGCGCATACATTATCTCACTTCGTGCCGCGCTTGGGGCTGGTGAGTGAGGATGGCCTTAAGTGTGTAGGGGAGCATGTCCATGGTGTTTAAGCCTCCTGAACAAAGGTGGGCAGATGACACAACTCATCCCCCAGACCTCCCAATGAACAAAGGTGTTAGCTGCACATTTAATTTGATGTAACACAACTCATCCCCAACACCAGACCTGGAGGGTTAAAAATGACCAAACTGAAGCCCCTGTACAACACCATTGATTGTACCTTGAAATAAATAAGATGAATGACAACACAAATTGTTTAATAAATAAAGTATGGTTTCACATTGGCTAATATGCTAATTTCCTTCTGAATAAAATGGGCCATAACTTGTGATGAATCAAAACAATCCTAAAGTGGATAATGATACAGCCTCATTTGAACCATTTAATTTGCCATAATTTCATCTTTTTAGGTTGTTGTGCACAAAACAAATGGCTTTGGGTGGGTAAAGATATTTACACTTTGTTGTAAAAGAGCGTCTTACCTGTAATGTAATGTAATATTTGGGGCTTCTTTTAGCAACATTGTGCAGGTTTTGGAAAAGTTTATTTAATAGAATTCAATCATGTTGTCCCTTATTCATCAAGATACCAGGATACGGTTAAAACTTGCCATCATATCAGAGGATTGGTCATGTTATAGTAGAATAAATTGATTGACATGTGTACCTGTTAGGTAAGAAACAGGGGTGGGGCTAACTAAATGCATAATGTTCATTCATTCTAGCGGGAACGCAAAGATGTCGAAATGGGGGAAATACAAAATACTTTAAAGGAATGGGAATGCAACCCTGAACCTAAACAGTGGATTGCATTCGTCCCCAGGGATGACTGCTAGTCAGCAAATATTGAGATACTCAGCTCAAAGCACATCTTAACTACTGTTAACGATTTATCGTGTTTGAGAATGCGCATGCGCAGTCTTCTAGCAAATCCACATTGGGCTATTTTTTTGTGTATTGGGCGGGATTTGTAAGTGTCAATCAATTGCAGAACGATGTAACCACCTTAGTATTCAGTGGATTGATATTTCATTCATTTTTGTCTTCATAAATATGAGCTAAACTATTGTGTCGTCTAGCAAGCCAGTTGCTACATTTCTAGCTTATGAGTTAGCTCGGTAGCGAGCTAGTTAACGTTAGTTATCTTGTTAACACATTAACAAGATAAATGCTAGCGAACTCAGTAACGTTAACTTGCTTGCCAATTGCCCTTTGTTTTAACTTTTGTCATTGTCAAGTAAATATACTTTTATTACAATGTACTTTTTCCGCTAATGTGAACGTTAGCTATCCGACTCATACTTTAACTAATGTTATTTAACTGGCAAGCTAACGAACTCTTGCATGAGGAAGATATTTCAACTAATTTAGCTAGACAGACTACGGCACCCTTCTAAAGCTCTTATAGGCATTATTACATGGTTTTCTATCGAACTCAAAGGACAACTTACCTCAATTAAATTAAATATTTCCTTCCAGTGCTCGTCTTCTGTTATCGCTCGATGTGCTGCGAAGAGTCAAGTGCTGCTCCTTCTGCAAGCGCGCCCTTTTTTTGTTAATATCAGAATATATAATTAATTTTAAACCCAGCCCGAATCAAAAAGTAATCAGTAGACGAAACGGGGATTAGAGAGTTTTCAAAAGAATGTTCAGTGTGAACTACTGCTGGCGGCTGCTGTTGTCTCCAAGATTCAACAGGTCTTTCTAAAATCACGAGACGTACGCTATCGCTCAGCCAACAACTCTTATGGAAACTCCATTGTTATTTGTTAACTGTAGTTTTTGCTGTGCAGTCTTTATTCAGCAACATTGTAACGTTTCCGTCGGTGGAAAACATCTCGTCTCGGCAGCTCAGACAACGCATTACACCAGCTAGCTTCAATAAGTTCCCCTCCTTGGCAGAAGTAAGCCAATTAGTGAAATCACCTGTTGTGGTGCGTTGGTTACAACAAAACCGCACTCGGCCCTCGATAGAATGAGTTTGACACCCCTGCTTTAGCCTACAGATTAGTGCAATGGTTCACAACAGTGGTTCCTGCATTGTGTTAAAATCAGTTTTAGCACAATATTATGGAACCTAAACAGGTGTTTTCAACAACCTCAATTAAAAATAAATCATGTAATCACTTTCAAATTATAACAGCACATTACAGAAATATTAAAGAAATGTAATCGCCTGAGAGCTAATCTGACTGATTAAAAGTCCTTAAATGAATATAGAATATGCATTCTTTGTAACATAAATATCTGTTCCTGTCATAATGTGCATTACATCAAATTTTACATTTTAAGCATTTAGCAGACGCTCTTATCCAGAGCGATTTACAAGATGTGCATTAATACATGGTAGGAACAATCAGTTCGCGCAAGAGATCAGTGCAGTGATACAGCGATAGGCAGCTGCATACCATACCTGTAACACTGGGAAGGAAAAGGTTAGTAAATGTTTTAAAAAAACAAATCTTAAATGAGTAGGCAGGGATACATATACAAGAAGTGTTGAGCAAGTAGGCAGTGGTGATGACAATTGGGTAGATGTACAGAATTCAGTGGTAGTGGAGTCTGAAAAGGTGGATTTTGAGTCTCTTGCAGAAGATGTGGCATTAAGAGGGTAAATCATCTCTCACTGGACACTAAAAGTGTCTAATCAAAAACCATTAACAGCTTGTTATACTTCAGGATTTGCAATTATGGTTGGAATGAAAACCAGCATACACAGTGGGCCCCCAGGACCAAGGTTAGGAAACACTGGATTAGTAAGTGTAGCTAGGATAGGCACGTTCTTACACAAGCTTATTCACTGTGTATATACTACTGCGTATGCCTACGTTGATTCAGTTTGGACAGCAAGCTTTGAATTCAATCCAGCCTTTCTGAGACATTTTTCCACCTGTTTTCTTTTGTCTTCCCAATTTGGAATCGCTAATAATGCCTCTCTTGAGTTACCGTTATGCCACATGGATCCACCCACATGGGGGGTACTGCAGCTGAATCATGGGCACTCCTTCAGTGACCATTTTCCACCCTGCAATCCACACAGTACTACAGGACAGTGCTATTACAGATGGGAGGAGAGCATATCTCTCCCTGACAGCAACTGGTAGCCTAGGGAAGATAATGTAGCGGTAACTTGAGGAACCCAGCCTTTTTTGGATAATATTTTCTGCCACACTGGGGATAAGGCAGTGGACTAAAACCAGACGGGTTAAAGCACCGGAAACTGCCCGTCTGCTACACTGAGCTCGGTGTTCTGGGGTTAATGAGAAACTATTAGGAGGATCAATATCCAATATTCACCTAAAGCTTCATCGGGCACCAGCCTTCTTTACTGTAATTTGGAAATGTGCCGCCACTCTACTGCCAATTAGCCGGAAAGTACATGAAGGTTGCATAGTGGGACCAGGACGGCCAGTGTGTGTGATGGCTTCCTTTTCAATAGAGCACAGTAAGAGACAGCGTGAACCGAATGATCTACAGCAGGTAGAAAAATTATGGAAACAAACAATATATGAATATTTATTAACTAATAAGGAGTTGAACCACCCTTTGCCATCAGAACAGCTTCAGTCCTTCTTGGAATGCCATTATACAAGTTTTGAAATATTTCTAGTGGGATATTTGGCCATTCTTGAAGGAAAGCCTCCAGATCTTTGAGAGGTGGAGGATTTAGCATCTTGCTCACAAGGTGCTTAACCAGGATTACTTTAGTGAAAATACAGCCGTACAAACTGATAGTATGTCAAATAAAACATAAGCTGTACAAGTTGTTCTCGGGAAGGGTGTCTGCAAAACAGATGGTGGAATGTAATTTAAATTACAGGTAAACCATGCAGTGTAATTCATATTACCGACAAAGCATGCAATGCCATTTACACTACAGGTAAACCATGCAATATATGTGCCATTGCATATCAATCATTCTGTGTTGTTTACATGACATGTGAGTGATGTAATGTCATTTTCACTTAAATAGTGGGATCTAATTTTATTTAAAAAGTAGTTTCAGATTTTTCCCCTGTTGTTCTTACAATTTGGTGGTCAATTGTACCGACTATTGATCTAACTAACAATTGTACTAACAATTGTACCTCTATTGATCCAACTATCCCCCTTCAACAAGCCCGCCGCCTGCAGCTACGGGACCAGCCACTACTCTGGGACCGGCGGTTGCAGGGACGGCGAACCGCCTCCTTCGAGACCGAACTTGCCAGAGCTCCGACCGTGATTCCTATACGTCCAGAGAAGCTTTCTATGCATGCAGCGAGCTCATGCCGGCTTCCCTCCCCCCTCCCTCTGGGGTGGACAGCCAATCGCCGCCCCTGAACGGGACTCCCGGCCAGAGCCGGGCTGGCGCAACCGGGGAATCGAACCCCAGCCACAGTGGGCAACCTGCACTCCGGGCAAGTTCCTTTACCGGTTGCGCCACCCGGGGGCCCTAGTGGGAACTAATTAATATTACAGATGTATACTGGAGTGTAACTCAACATTGCAGATAATGTAACGTAAGGCATTTTGTCCTCACCAGATGAGTTCACTGAACAGTGTGAGCAGCACAGAGGACATCAAACCTCCTCCCGGTCTGGTAGGACTAGGCAGCTACCAGTGCACCAGCCCAGGGTCTCTGTCCAAGCACATATGTGCCATCTGTGGGGATCTCTCGTCAGGTAACCAGGAGAGGCCCTATTATATCTCACATTTACTGTAGCATATGGCTCTTTAGGTAACCAGGAGAGGCCCTATTATATCTCACATTTACTGTAGCATATGGCTCTTTAGGTAACCAGGAGAGACCCTCACATCTACTGTAGCATCTCTTTAGGTAACCATCTACATTTACTGTAGCATATGGCTCTTTAGGTAACCAGGAGAGACCCTATTATATCTCACATTTACTGTAGCATATGGCTCTTCATTGGAACACCTTAACCTACCTTACAGCTACTGTACACAACAAATTAACACCAAATTACAAACGCTTGTTTAAAGCTCAGTGTCTTCATCAGGTACACATTGTATCTGTTGTTTTATCATGAGTTTAATTTCCATGCTATTTCTAGACCAGGGGTAGGGAGCCCTGGTCCAGGAGAGCCGCAGGGTGAGCTGGTTTTCATTATTGCTCAGCACTTAAATGATCAATTAAAGCAGTTTATTACACAGTTAACTTGCCTCACCCGGTTTCTATGGTCTGAATTGGTTGCTGATTTAGGGTGAGCACAAAAACAACAGTAGACCATGTGGCTCTCCAGGACCCCACACCTGACCTAGAGGGTATAATGCCTAAGACCCAGAACCCAATGCAGAGATTCACTATATTAGCTAGCAACACACCAATATGAGGTCCATCTGCTTGGTGTATGCATGCCATTTCAAAATTAATACTTTTATACCTGGATTTCATTTTATAATTATTTTTTTGACTGTTTTGAAACTTTTTTTTTCTCTCCAGACAGCATACAGTGAAAATGTTAGACAGGCCTACTGCCATAATTCAGAAAGAAGGAAAGAGCACATTGCACTTAGATTGAGTTATGACCTAAGTGAGTGTGTGTGTGTGTCTGTTTCTGTGTGTTTGTGTGTCTGTTTCTGTGTTTGTGTGTGTGTGTGTGCATCCGTTTCTCTGTGTGTGTGTCTGCTTGTGTGTGTGGGTGTGTGTGTGTGTCTGCTTCTGTATGTGTGTGTGTGTGTGTGTTTCTGTGTGTGTATGCATGTTTATGTGTTTCTGTGTGTGTGTGTGTGTGTGTGTGTGTGTGTGTGTGTGTGTGTGTTTCTGTGTGTGTGTGCATGTTTATTTCTGTGTGTTTCTGTGTGTGTGTGTGTGTGTGTGTGTGTGTGTGTGTGTGTGTGTGTGTCCAGGAAAGCACTATGGCGTGTACAGCTGTGAGGGCTGCAAAGGGTTCTTCAAGAGGACCATCAGGAAAGACCTCACCTACACCTGTCGGGACAACAAGGAGTGCCTGATCGACAAACGCCAGCGGAACCGCTGCCAGTACTGCCGCTACCAAAAGTGTTTGGCCATGGGCATGAAGAGGGAAGGTGGGGATAAATGACAATCTGTGAAAATGAATTTGAAATCTGAATATATGACCGTAAGCTGCTGTGAATGTGAGTAAAAGTGAGAAGAGAATTTGGTTAAATAATGGTAACTGTATGGAAGTGGATGTTAAATATTGGTAAATATATAGAAGTGAAAATAATGGTAAATAGCGGGGCCTCGGGTGGTGTAATGGTAAAAGTATTCAGCTGGAATGCAGGTTGCACACTGCGCCAGTCTGGCTCTGGCCGGGAGCCCTGTTTGGCGGCGATTGGCTGTCCGCCCCAGGGGAAGGGGGGAGGAAGAGCTGACACGAGCTCGCCAAGAGGCGCTGTAAGGCAGGTGGGCGAGTTCCGTCTCCCGCGTGGTCTAGTGGTTTCAACGTCCGACGCTGGCCACGGCAACTGGGGTTCAATTCCCCGGCCAGAGCCACTCTGGGGGCACCGGGGCGCGTGACGTTCGCTGTGCACAGGAGTGGCTCTGGGGTGCCGGAGTTACGGTCGTCGGCTTGGCGAGTGCCATCTCGGATGAGACGATACCTCGCCTTCGTCGCCGCCGGTCACAGGGCTAAGGCAGCAAACTATGAGGGGAGGGATTGACCTGAAAATAGCAGGTGTAATTGGCTACCAAATTGGGAGAAAAACGAGAGAAAAATCTGAAACAAAATGTAAAGAATAAATACAAAAATAAATAACAGCAAGTATATAGAAGTGAATTTGGTTCAATAATGATAACTGTATGGCAGTAAACGATGGTAAAAGGGTGTGGCTTTGCATGGCATTCTCAGCGGTGCAGGAGGAGAGGCAGAGGGGGCGGGAAAAGAGTGACAACGAGGTGGAGTCCACCAGCAGCTTCAGCGAGGACATGCCAGTGGAGAAGATCCTGGACGCTGAGCTGGCCGTGGAGCCCAAGACAGAGACCTACATGGACGCCAGTCCCGGAAACTCGGTGAGCTCATCACAGCTGGTGCCATAGTGCTTTTATTAATGACTTGTGTTAATTCAGTGGTTCTCTGGTTCTGGCTCAGTAGGTAGAGCACAGCGTTGGCAATGCTTAGGTTGTGGGTTCAATCCCCACTGGGGCCACAAAAATGTATGCATTCACTACTGTAAGTCGCTTTGGATAAAAGCGTCTGCTAAATGGCGTATATTATTATTATATTAATTCAACCCCTTCGCTAGTGTGACAACGTGTGTATTATAGTGTGTAATGACGCTGGTATTCCTCGAGCCTTAATACTGTATATGCAATATATAATGATTGTTCCTACCATGTATTAATGCACATCTTGTAGGTCGCTCTGGATAAGAGCGTCTGCTAAATGCTTAAAATGTAAATGTAAAATGTGATGCACTACTCTGTCATTCTCTCGGGAAAAGAACAAGGCTAAATTTACTAAAAAGTTAATAATCATTGTTCAATTAGCTATACACCTTGAATGATAGTAGCAAGTTAAATTAAAAATATTTTCCAAGAGCAGTTACATGTGCCCTTTAAGGCTGAATATTAACACACCACATCCCGCACCCCGTCTTCACCAGACAAACGACCCCGTCACCAATATCTGCCAAGCGGCAGACAAGCAGCTCTTCACCCTGGTGGAGTGGGCAAAGAGGATCCCGCACTTTTCAGAGCTGCCCTTGGACGACCAGGTCATCCTGCTGCGAGCGGGTAAGGCACGCCCGCCAGCTGGCGACCTCACTTCCTGTGCCAGAACAGTCCGGCTTTTTCCATTGCATTCACACAGGGGAGCGAGAGACTGAATACTTCAAGACCAAATTATATATGCAAACATTAGAAGCTATATCCGTTTTGGTATGTTAATATTTGTACTATTGTTCATACAGTATGACGTGTATGTAGAAATATAAATTCTGCATATAATTAGGAAATATTATAAAATAAACTATATTATAAGTAAATATGTAACATGGTATTTATCTAAAAATGCATGGACGGGATGAAATGTGTGATAGTTTATATCCAGTATGTGGTCAAATTTGTCATATTTTCAAATATTTCCAGATACGTTTCTTATATATTGGGTGGCATTTTTAACATTTTGATTCACATGGTTTTTCCGTAAGCATCAGCTCCCCTTTATCCCAATGAGAATTTGATGATGAAAGCGTGCTATAGTGCAGCATTTCCCAAACAGAAGGTCGTGAGAGGGGTCAAATCCAGCATAAACAAGCATAGGCCAATGCACTCATTTGTATCTGTGGGTGAGTTCTGCCCCCACTACAGAGTAGTTAATGTCTGTTTCTGTGTTTTCCGGCCATGGTGAAATGTTGTTGTTGTCTACGGCTATGTGCACCGTGGTTTCTAGCATGGTCTGTGGTTGTCTCCTGACCACAGTGTGGTCTAGCTTGTGGCTGTGGGTGTATTCCCAGTATGGTTTGTGTCTGTGAGCGTGTTCTGACACTCCTCACAGTGGAGTCTAGTTTGTGTCTGTGAGTAAGTTATGACACTCCTCACAGTGTGGTCTAGTTTGTGTGTGTGAGCACGTTCTGACCGCAGCACGTTGGCCTCCCTCTCAGGTTGGAACGAGCTGCTGATCGCCTCCTTCTCGCACCGCTCGGTCACGGTGAAGGACGGTATCCTCCTGGCCACCGGGCTGCACGTCCACCGCAGCAGCGCCCACAGCGCAGGCGTCGGCTCCATCTTCGACAGGTCAGACGGGCTCCCGCAACGCCCCTCTTCTCCGTCTCTGTTTAGTTCGGTCCATCTTTGACAGATTCACCCCTCTGTTCCCCAACCGTGTAGTTCAGTCTGTTTTCAACAGGTCAGGCATCGCTCCCACACCACCCCTCTGCTCTTCTCCATTTAGGTCAATCCACCTTGGATCCAGTTCATCATTCGCATTCAAATATAATATAATAATATCATATTTTGCATTCATTTGTGCATTGGTTTGCTTATCGGTGACGTTTGATGCACCGTTGATGTGCGAGGCATTCCAGAGACTTACTCTTACTTTAAAACTGAAAACTCGTTTTTGTAAAAAGATATGGTTATACAGTGACAAAGTAAATGCAGGAAAAGTGCTTGTTCAGCTGTACTATGCAGGTATATATCTGGCATATATGGGCCATGGACTTGGTGTTGGCTTTAGTGTGTCCAAATGAACTGCTCCCACGAGGTTTACGTTTAAATGCTTATATACAACACTTAAACAATAGTGTGAGCTGCTGCCTGTTCTTCAGGGCACAGGTGCCTTTCAGTAAAAGCATAACATACTTTTCTTTTTCTCCTCTCACTGAACTCTACTGTTTTCGTCCGGCTTACCTGAGTCTGTGGTTTGACTTTTTCGGCAGAGTCCTGACGGAACTGGTGTCCAAGATGAAAGACATGCAGATGGATAAGACGGAGCTGGGCTGTCTCAGGGCCATTGTCCTGTTTAACCCAGGTACCCCACTCTCTCCTCCGCACTCTCCATCCCAAATAAATAGCACATGCATTCCTACACAACATCATCTGTTCATTTCTGTTCTTGCCATTCTCTGTACTAAGTACACAGCAACATGCAGTCCTCTCCAGTCAGGTGTACGTACTCCTTTGACTGAATAAACACCATTACAATTCTACTTCTTTCTGCTTTTTTTCATTTAAAGCCGGAGCAACAAGACAGGCTGTGCTTTTCCACAATCTAATTGTGTAATAGTTATGAACAGAATGCGCAATGCAAGTATACACTTCACATTTCTATTTTAATAGCTTTTTGAAAGTAAGGCTGAAAAAAGCCCAATCCTCGAAGTCTACGTCAACCGCATCAGAAAAGCACGAGTCAGATGAACATGTCATAGAGAGAACGGAAGAGGGGATTATGGTGTTACACTGTACTGAAATGCATTGAGCATATGGCAACTACAATATTCTACACTCTTAGAAATAACTTTATTAATCAACATGACAAACCATCTGCTATGTATTCTATCACACGTGATGGTTTTTAAAATAATTTGCTTGACCGTTTTGCGATATTCATAGGGAAAGCATCTAGCTAGCTACCTAGCTAACGTTAGCTATGCTGAGTGCTGGATAGCAGCAAGCTAGCGCAGGCTAGATTTGTTACATTTACATTTACATTTTAGGCATTTAGCAGACGCTCTTATCCAGAGCGACTTACACAGTTTACTTCTTTTTTTTCTTCTTTACATACAATCCATTTATACAGCTGGATATTTTTACTGAAGCAATTCAGGTTAAGTACCTTGCTCAAGGGTACAACAGCTGTCTTTGCAACCTCTGAGTTACAAGCATTTTATGCTACACTGCCAGCCCTTATGTATGATCCAGCTGTCTTTATATTAAACATTTTCTACATACCATGTCTTCGTCTTTTCCGTTTCTTTTGTTTTAGTCACAAGTAGCTAGCTCGCTAATTTTATAAATCTACATAGCTCAGTTATGGTATATAATTATACACATCGTTATTGTAATATAGGCGCTAGCTAGTTTAGCTGCGCTGGTATCATGCGCTGGTAAAGTGAACACTATAGGGTTAACGCCTTATAACGTGAATCATGAAAACGCCCGCATAGATCAAGACCGTAATTAAATTTGTTTAGCATTATTAATTAGTTTAATATTCTGTGGCCGTAAAATCAATAGTAAAATTGGGAAAACTATATTTCTGTTGTAGGTGCACGTGCAACAACTGTGTTGCGATGACCATGCATAATGAGAGTGTCTGCTGTTGGGAGTACAGGCAGACACTCAACACTATGCGCGAGTCCGTCCAACAGTGCGAGTGTATTGCCGTACACCCGGGGTTCGCAACTGTTTGGCTGGACATTCATGTCCTCAGGACAGTCGGTAGCTGGCTAGCAGTTAGCAGTGCTAGCAGCTAGCTCCAGATCGTGTTCTATCTATTACGTCACATAAATTGCATTGTGGGTAGATTTACGAAGATTTGGCAGATTATTGAGTTTTAACATAACCCTAATTTCAAATATGCATATGTGTTTTCAAATAAATATGATCACAAACTTACTATGATATAGTTAGGGGGTATTTGAGAGACATGTGTCATCACTTTTGCAAGGTAAACTTGCTGGTCCCTAAGGCATGTTCTCCTGATACGTCTTAATTCCTCTCTCCAGTGTGATGTATTCCCTTGACTCTTTTGTTGGATTGGATTCATTTCCATAGATCTTTGTTGCCCCCATGGGAGGGGCATTTTTGTTGCAGCAAAGTTCAAAAATAGAAACACAAGACTACAATTTACAGAACAACAGCAGACATTGTCATCCGTCACACACATAAATATGCAGACATTTTATTCCATACCCAGACTTTTTATTCCATACCCTGTTAATGCACACATTTTGATACAAAGTCATTCTCGTGATTACACTCGCACCATTGTAGTTCCAGACCCTGGATAATTTTTCCACATGGACTGGGGGACTGTGGAGTGGGGACTGTGGAGTGGGGACTGTGATTGGGGTGTGTGGAGTGGGGGACTGTGATTGGGGTGTGTGTGGAGTGGGTGGGGGACTGTGATTGAGATGTGTGGAGTGGGGGACTGTGATTGTGGTGTGTGTGGAGTGGGGGACTGTGATTGAGGACTTTGATTGGGGTGTGTGCACACAAGCTGCCCCCTGGATTGCGTGTGAGTGGGCTAACTGTGCGAACGTGCTGCTTGCAGACGCGAAGGGGCTGTCGAACCCACCGGAGGTGGAGGGACTGCGGGAGAAGGTGTACGCGTCACTGGAGTCCTACACCAAGCACAGATATCCCGAACAACCGGGCAGGTGTGTGCGCTCACTCTTTTAATGACCCCATCTCCTTTAACTTTTTCCCAATTTGGACTGTCCATTTGTATTTGTAGGACCATCTCAACACTGAAAACATCCTCCATTACTATTTGTAGGACCGTCTCAACACTGAAAACGTCCTCCATTAATGTGTCAAATTGGGAGAAAATCTGTTTTAAAAAATCTGTAAAAAGTGAAATAAGTAAAATGTAAGATGTGTTAGTGGCTCCAGATGAAGGTGTGGAGAAACCAAATGTGTAGTAATAAAGCTTAATAAGATATTAGCCCTGTCATAGTGCTTTTATAGCCAGTGATGTAGTCCCCAGGAGGGGGAGCCACAGTGTGCTGGCAACACATGGATTCCACTGCCGATCGATTCCACACCCAAGCACTGATCCTGGATCGGCTACATCAAACTTTTTCAAAACCTTGACAACTGATAAACCCCTCACCTGCCCTACTGTTTCCATAGCCAGTGAACAGGTTCCTAAATGGTGAAAGCTCCATAAGGGTTGGCATATGTTCCTGTGTATGTTGTATTGCAGAGAGCAGGAAACGGTTAAAAACTATGACCTTTTTCATCACTTTTTTACATTTAAATTTTTTAATTTAAATTTTTCATTTTTTTCCCAATTTAGTGGCCAATTACACCCTCTATTTTTTTCGATTTGTCTCTACAAGGCAAGCTAATTCTCAAGAGGGCAGCGAACTCTGCTTTGACAGAATTCGCCCACCTACGTTCTGGAGTCACCCTTACGTGCTTCACGGTGCCCCACCCCTGGCTCACCCTCCCCCACCCCCCGCCCCGATCGGGGCTGTCGATCAGGGCTGTTGATCAGGGCCGGTCTGGTAGAGGTGGGTTTCGAACCGCGTCCCTGATCAACAGCCACATTTGTATCGGACCAGCCAAGATTCGGTGCGTTAGACCGTTACGCTATCCACCACCCCTTTTTCAATTCTTTTAACCCTTTTCCGATCCAGGTTCGCCAAACTCCTGCTCCGCTTGCCGGCCCTGCGCTCCATCGGCCTGAAGTGTCTAGAACACCTCTTCTTCTTCAAGCTGATTGGGGACACGCCCATCGACACCTTCCTCATGGAGATGTTGGAGGCGCCACACCAGATCACATGACAAAAGCCCCCGCCCCCTGTAAATACCCTCACACCTGTGTAATTCATAGAAGGATGAACTCGATCAAAAGTTGTGAAACTGCATATTTTGTACCAAGCACAATTATTAATGTGAAAAAAAATTGTACTGGACTTTTAAAAGTACGCTGTCAAAAGGAATTTGATAGGAATGTACAAGAATATTTTCTCTTTTTTTTGTAAATAGATAATTACAATTATCCAGTTTTAAAAAAGCAGCTTAATGCAATATAAGATTTAATTTTATTCAATGAAAAACATGTATAGAAAAACCAAACTGCCACCAGCCTAGAATTTCTAAAATTCATTTTAGAATTCTTTTAAAATAAAAAGAAACATTGAAAATGTTCTTATTTGCCTCAGTTTGCTCATCACTACCACATTTGATGATGTCCAATGTTATTTTCCCTCAACTGAAATGTTTGAATGTTTTAAACTGCATGTTCTGACTTTCATAGATATGCCACCAGAGGGCAGTATCTACGTTGTGAGGCATTTTACATTGATTTATTCAGTAATTCTCTACCACACTTTTGGAAGCACACCTCATCAGACCAGCGGGGGCAGTGCTGCATCACAAATCTTGCCTTACATGGGACAATGGCAAGGGGTGGTTCCAGTCTTTCTGTCTGCTTTCCGAACCTTCCTCAACATGACAAACTCGGTCAATATCATCATATAATCACGGTCATTAAAGGTGAAATGCCAGAATGCATATGTACTGAGCACGCACCTCCTGCAATTTTCAGTGGCACTCATTTGAGTTCAGCATAGCAATGTAAATCAGTGTAGTTAGAATTATAATCAGTGCTATAATCAAGTGGGTAAACTATTGGCTGATTGGTTCAGAAATTAAATCATTTCATTGATTTGAACATAAAATCAGACATTCTGGGCTTTTCTGTATTTGGACTAAGAGCAGCTCAAAAGGACATGTTTAGTTTGTGTCAATGCCACGGCACAGGTAAAGATTTGAGAACATATGACAACATTTGACGTAAACACTTTGAGTTGCACTTAATTCATACAGACACCAGTTGAAGATTAGCCAGTTTGCAAAAGATATGCGTTTCACACAGCTCAGTGGCCCTGTTTGAATTGAATCAATGTTTAACCAACCGACAAGGAAAAAAAACGGCGTCCACATGTTAAGGTTATCAGCTTTATTTTAAAACACACATGATCAATAATAATTTACAGACAGTAGAGGCACATGTTAACACGGTAATAACATGAATAAACATTCAGTGCCGTGAACAATGTTCAATGTGTAGGGGCGGCAGTGTAGTGTACACTGGGTTGTCAGGGAACTGGGCTTGTAACTCAGAGGTTGCAGGTTCAATTCCCAGGTGGAGCACTGCCATTGTACCCTTGAGCAAGGTACTTAACCTGAATTGCTTCAGTAAAATATCCAGCTGTATAAATGGATTGTATGTAAAGAAATGTAAACTGTGTACGTCGCTCTGGATAAGAGCGTCTGCTAAATGCCTAAAATGTCAATGTAAAATGAGCGGAATGGTGAAACCGGCCTAATCTAACCCAGATGCGTGAAAAATGCACTCTGGGAGGCGCGTGCAAAATGTTAACCGACGCTTGCTCACGTTCACCCGCGCCACTTTATCGATTGTGATCTAGTTTGCGTTTTGCTCCCGGGCGAGCGGGGTCGCCTGACACAACGAAACGGGCGTGGTATGTTTGTTCAGGTCTTCGTGTCCTCGTGAGGCCTTCTGCGGGGTCAGAGAGATTACACGATCCAGCAATGAAAACAGGAGACAGCTTCAGTGCACTTCAACCAGTGTCAGCGTTTTAAAGAGAATCCACTCTTGCCATTCATTACAACTGTTTCTAATGTGGTGTTGTGGTTATAATAATAAGATAAAAATACTCATAATAATAATTACAGTAGATTATTTTTATCATCGTTATTATTTTTATTTTTATTATTATTATTATTAGTAGTAGTAGTAGTAGTAGTAAGTTGTTGTCATAGTAGGTGTAGTTGGTGTACATTGGATATGTTTCTGCACATTTCCCTGTTGTTTGTAAGGGAGGGAAGCATGGGACTGTCAGTGGTGTTCCTGTACACTTGTAGGGGATTAACATCATCTGTGCAGCTGCAAGACAAATGACAGACAGGGGCATGTTATATGTCAAACTGTATACACAATACAGAAGAAATGTGCATATACTTCATTCTGGACTAACTGGTTTGCGCACTGCAATTTAAGGAACTCACCTCTTCAGGTCCCACTGTTTAGCTGGAGAGAAACGGAGGAGAAACAAAGAGAGCGCACATGAGTGTCACAGTGTGAGAAAAAGATGTGTTCAAAAAATGTTCATGACTGGAATTTCCCAAAGATTGCAGATTCGCCACAGACAGATGGAGATAGACAGTGCAGTTCAGACTAAAGCCTTGTGTGCTTTCTAACGTTGATGTGGGAATCAGGGCAGAGAGGATGAGAGAGAGAGAGAGAGAGAGAGAGAGAGAGAGAGAGAGAGAGAGAAGCGGTCCATACACTTTGTCCTCTGGTGTAGCCTCTTCATGATGAACGCAGCCAAGCACAGCCCAGTCAGAGCTGTCACAACCCCGGTGACCTGAAACACTAAGGCGGAGGTGTGGTAGAGCTCCCTGGCGGCGTCTGTGCAGGTAACGCTGCCATCCTGATGGGCCTGCACTGAGGAGCAGCGCACGGCTGCTAGCCACACACAACACAGAGGAGGATTTCAGCTCATCTCCCAGCATGCTTCACCACACAGACATATCACAACTTTCAATTCGCTATACAAATATTCCACCTTTTTTTATTTTGCTCCCCAGTCGGGTACAGATGTAAATGTATGCCCGCGGTGGTCGTAATGTTCTCAGTCAAAATCAGGAGGTCGCACACAAACATGGCCATGCCCTCCAAAACCTGCACGGCCGGCCACCTGTACTCCCTCTCTCTACTCTGCTTTGCGCAGGCAAACTGCAGTCGATCAGAGGAGCAGCCGTTGTGCAATGAATAACCTGCCAACTAAAACCCTGCCTCCCTGGGCAACACTGACTAATTATGTGTTGCCACAAGGGACTCAGCCTCGGTCAGCACTGGCACAGTCAGGATTCGATCCGGACTCCGGAGTTCATCACTACCCTGAGAGTAAACGCCTTGCCTGTATCCTCTGCCTGGTAGTCCTCATCATGCTCATACTTATTCTGCCATAATGAGAGTGTCATGAAAAATCCTAAATGAGTGGCTCATGAATATTTATTTTTGGTAGTGCTACCTTCACACCGCGGTGGCGCTGCTGACCACTCCCTCGATGCTGTGCATTGGATCGTTACAGAACCGACCAGCTGATACCCGTCTTCACACCCGAACTGGCACTCTGAACCGTAAGAGAAATCCCCAAAAGGGTGGGAGCAGCTGACGGAACCTTGACTGGGACGGTACACCTTTTCACAGTCTAAAGCTGTAGAAAAAAAAGAAGAAAAAAAAGTTAATGCAATAAAACAGACTTTATATTTACAGAGTCGCGCAACATGCGCCATCAAAGATTGCAAGCTAGTTTACCAAGCACAGCCCAGTCAGAGCTGTCACAACCCCGGTGACCTGAAACACTAAGGCGGAGGTGTGGTAGAGCTCCCTGGTGGTGTCTGTGCAGGTAACGCTGCCATCCTGATGGGCCTGCACTGAGGAGCAGCGCACGGCTGCTAGCCACACACAACACAGAGGAGGATTTCAGCTCATCTCCCAGCATGCTTCACCACACAGACATATCACAACTTTCAATTTGCTATACAAATATTCCACATTTTTGTCTTTTTCTCCCCAGTCGGGTACAGATGTAAATGTATGCCCGCGGTGGTCGTAATGTTCTCAGTCAAAATCAGGAGGTCGCACACAAACATGGCCATGCCCTCCAAAACCTGCACGGCCGGCCACCTGTACTCCCTCTCTCTACTCTGCTTTGCGCAGGCAAACTGCAGTCGATCAGAGGAGCAGCCGTTGTGCAATGAATAACCTGCCGACCAAAACCCTCCCTCCCTGGGCAACACTGACTAATTATGTGTTGCCACAAGGGACTCAGCCTCGGTCAGCACTGGCACAGTCAGGATTCGATCCGGACTCCGGAGTTCATCACTACCCTGAGAGTAAACGCCTTGCCTGTATCCTCCGCCTGGTAGTCCTCATCATGCTCATACTTATTCTGCCATAATGAGAGTGTCATGAAAAATCCTAAGTGAGTGGCTCATGAATATTTATTTTTGGTAGTGCTACCTTCACACCGCGGTGGCGCTGCTGACCACTCCCTCGATGCTGTGCATTGGATCGTTACAGAACCAACCAGCTGATACCCGTCTTCACACCCGAACTGGCACTCTGAACCGTAAGAGAAATCCCCAAAAGGGTGGGAGCAGCGGATGGAACCTTGATTGGGACGGTACACCTTTTCACACTCTACAGCTGTAAAAAAAAAAAAAAAGTTAATGCAATAAAACAGACTTTATATTTACAGAGTCGCGCAACATGCGCCATCAAAGATTGCAAGCTAGTTTACCAAGCACAGCCCAGTCAGAGCTGTCACAACCCCGGTGATCTGAAACACTAAGGCGGAGGTGTGGTAGAGCTCCCTGGTGGTGTCTGTGCAGGTAACGCTGCCATCCTGACGGGCCTGCACTGAGGAGCAGCGCACGGCTGCTAGCCACACACAACACAGAGGAGGATTTCAGCTCATCTCCCAGCATGCTTCACCACACAGACATATCACAACTTTCAATTCGCTATACAAATATTCCAAATGTTTGTCTTTTTCTCCCCAGTCGGGTACAGATGTAAATGTATGCCCGCGGTGGTCGTAATGTTCTCAGTCAAAATCAGGAGGTCGCACACAAACATGGGCATGCCCTCCAAAACCTGCACGGCCGGCCACCTGTACTCCCTCTCTCTACTCTGCTTTGCGCAGGCAAACTGCAGTCGATCAGAGGAGCAGCCGTTGTGCAATGAATAACCTGCCGACTGAAACCCTCCCTCCCTGGGCAACACTGACTAATGATGTGTTGCCACAAGGGACTCAGCCTCGGTCAGCACTGGCACAGTCAGGATTCGATCCGGACTCCGGAGTTCATCACTACCCTGAGAGTAAACGCCTTGCCTGTATCCTCTGCCTGGTAGTCCTCATCATGCTCATACTTATTCTGCCATAATGAGAGTGTCATGAAAAATCCTAAGTGAGTGGCTCATGAATATTTATTTTTGGTAGTGCTACCTTCACACCGCGGTGGCGCTGCTGACCACTCCCTCGATGCTGTGCATTGGATCGTTACAGAACCAACCAGCTGATACCCGTCTTCACACCCGAACTGGCACTCTGAACCGTAAGAGAAATCCCCAAAAGGGTGGGAGCAGCGGATGGAACCTTGATTGGGACGGTACACCTTTTCCACAGTCTACAGCTGTAAAAAAAAAAAAAAGAAAAAAAAAAAAAGTTAATGCAATAAAACAGACTTTATATTTACAGAGTCGCGCAACATGCGCCATCAAAGATTGCAAGCTAGTTTACCAAGCACAGCCCAGTCAGAGCTGTCACAACCCCGGTGATCTGAAACACTAAGGCGGAGGTGTGGTAGAGCTCCCTGGCGGCGTCTGTGCAGGTAACGCTGCCATCCTGATGGGCCTGCACTGAGGAGCAGCGCACAGCTGCTAGCCACACCCAACACAGAGGAGGATTTCAGCTCATCTCCCAGCATGCTTCACCACACAGACATATCACAACTTTCAATTCGCTATACAAATATTCCAAATGTTTGTCTTTTTCTCCCCAGTCGGGTACAGATGTAAATGTATGCCCGCGGTGGTCGTAATGTTCTCAGTCAAAATCAGGAGGTCGCACACAAACATGGGCATGCCCTCCAAAACCTGCACGGCCGGCCACCTGTACTCCCTCTCTCTACTCTGCTTTGCGCAGGCAAACTGCAGTCGATCAGAGGAGCAGCCGTTGTGCAATGAATAACCTGCCGACTGAAACCCTCCCTCCCTGGGCAACACTGACTAATTATGTGTTGCCACAAGGGACTCAGCCTCGGTCAGCACTGGCACAGTCAGGATTCGATCCGGACTCCGGAGTTCATCACTACCCTGAGAGTAAACGCCTTGCCTGTATCCTCCGCCTGGTAGTCCTCATCATGCTCATACTTATACTGCCATAATGAGAGTGTCATGAAAAATCCTAAATGAGTGGCTCATGAATATTTATTTTTGGTAGTGCTACCTTCACACCGCGGTGGCGCTGCTGACCACTCCCTCGATGCTGTGCATTGGATCGTTACAGAACCGACCAGCTGATACCCGTCTTCACACCCGAACTGGCACTCTGAACCGTAAGAGAAATCCCCAAAAGGGTGGGAGCAGCTGACGGAACCTTGACTGGGACGGTACACCTTTTCACAGTCTACAGCTGTAAAAAAAAAAAGAAAAAAAAAAGTTAATGCAATAAAACAGACTTTACATTTACAGAGTCGCGCAACATGCGCCATCAAAGATTGCAAGCTAGTTTACCAAGCCCAGCCCAGTCAGAGCTGTCACAACCCCGGTGACCTGAAACACTAAGGCGGAGGTGTGGTAGAGCTCCCTGGTGGTGTCTGTGCAGGTAACGCTGCCATCCTGATGGGCCTGCACTGAGGAGCAGCGCACGGCTGCTAGCCACACACAACACAGAGGAGGATTTCAGCTCATCTCCCAGCATGCTTCACCACACAGACATATCACAACTTTCAATTCGCTATACAAATATTCCAAATGTTTGTCTTTTTCTCCCCAGTCGGGTACAGATGTAAATGTATGCCCGCGGTGGTCGTAATGTTCTCAGTCAAAATCAGGAGGTCGCACACAAACGTGGGCATGCCCTCCAAAACCTGCACGGCCGGCCACCTGTACTCCCCCTCTCTACTCTGCTTTGCGCAGGCAAACTGCAGTCGATCAGAGGAGCAGCCGTTGTGCAATGAATAACCTGCCGACTGAAACCCTCCCTCCCTGGGCAACACTGACTAATTATGTGTTGCCACAAGGGACTCAGCCTCGGTCAGCACTGGCACAGTCAGGATTCGATCCGGACTCCGGAGTTCATCACTACCCTGAGAGTAAACGCCTTGCCTGTATCCTCCGCCTGGTAGTCCTCATCATGCTCATACTTATACTGCCATAATGAGAGTGTCATGAAAAATCCTAAATGAGTGGCTCATGAATATTTATTTTTGGTAGTGCTACCTTCACACCGCGGTGGCGCTGCTGACCACTCCCTCGATGCTGTGCATTGGATCGTTACAGAACCGACCAGCTGATACCCGTCTTCACACCCGAACTGGCACTCTGAACCGTAAGAGAAATCCCCAAAAGGGTGGGAGCAGCTGACGGAACCTTGACTGGGACGGTACACCTTTTCACAGTCTACAGCTGTAAAAAAAAAAAAAAAAAAAAAAAAAATGCAATGCAAAACAGACTTTACATTTACAGAGTCGCGCAACATGCGCCATCAAAGATTGCAAGCTAGTTTACCAAGCCCAGCCCAGTCAGAGCTGTCACAACCCCGGTGACCTGAAACACTAAGGCGGAGGTGTGGTAGAGCTCCCTGGCGGTGTCTGTGCAGGTAACGCTGCCATCCTGATGGGCCTGCACTGAGGAGCAGCGCACGGCTGCTAGCCACACACAACACAGAGGAGGATTTCAGCTCATCTCCCAGCATGCTTCACCACACAGACATATCACAACTTTCAATTCGCTATACAAATATTCCAATTTTTTAAACTTTTCTCCCCAGTCGGGTACAGATGTAAATGTATGCCCGCGGTGGTCGTAATGTTCTCAGTCAAAATCAGGAGGTCGCACACAAACATGGCCATGCCCTCCAAAACCTGCACGGCCGGCCACCTGTACTCCCTCTCTCTACTCTGCTTTGCGCAGGCAAACTGCAGTCGATCAGAGGAGCAGCCTTTGTGCAATGAATAACCTGCCGACTGAAACCCTCCCTCCCTGGGCAACACTGACTAATTATGTGTTGCCACAAGGGACTCAGCCTCGGTCAGCACTGGCACAGTCAGGATTCGATCCGGACTCCGGAGTTCATCACTACCCTGAGAGTAAACGCCTTGCCTGTATCCTCTGCCTGGTAGTCCTCATCATGCTCATACTTATACTGCCATAATGAGAGTGTCATGAAAAATCCTAAATGAGTGGCTCATGAATATTTATTTTTGGTAGTGCTACCTTCACACCGTGGTGGCGCTGCTGACCACTCCCTCGATGCTGTGCATTGGATCGTTACAGAACCGACCAGCTGATACCCGTCTTCACACCCGAACTGGCACTCTGAACCGTAAGAGAAATCCCCAAAAGGGTGGGAGCAGCTGACGGAACCTTGACTGGGACGGTACACCTTTTCACAGTCTACAGCTGTAAAAAATGTTTTAAAAAAAAAAATTAAAAAGAAGTAAATGCAATAAAACAGACTTTTTACGGAGTCGCTCAACATGCGCCATCAAAGATTGCGAGATAGTTTACCTCTTTCACACTGCTCCCCGGAGAATCCGTGGGAACACTCGCACTTCAAGCTTGTGATCACTTCCGCACATTCTCCATGGCCACTGCAGGAATCCGGCTGACAGGACGCTGTACAAGACATGAGTTTACTTTGAGCTGCTTTATAAAAAGGCAGCATATTCAAATGTATTGAACACGGCCACTTACATACAGTATGTTTATGATTATAGCATATTCACGGCATATATTGTGAAAGCCTATTGTGAACGTGCGACAATATACGATATAACGAAATATATATTGCCACAGGCTATATTAAAAGGAATAGCATATTCCTTTTAATATATCATATGAATCCGTATGATATGGATTTTAACCATTTTATTAGCAGACATTACAATATGCAGAAATATATTTTATAGTCGTCATTCAACACATTTTTGCCGTATTTACTTTGTCTTATTCTATACAACATCGGACATCGTACGTGTCATACCTGTGTAACACAAAGCTGTTTTATTCCTTCTGCAGGATTCGTCGTTCCATTTCCCGGTGTCGTTTCCCCGCTTAACGTACATCTCTACGCAGACCTCGTTGCTCTTCTTGTTGTTCGGCTCATCGGTGGCCCAGTTCGACGCGTCTGGGGTCAGCAGCTTGTTGGTTCCGACCCAGGTCCATTCACCGAATTTACCATTTACCACTTTTTTGTGGAGCCCGATCCAGTAGTGTTTGGTTCGTCTTGGCAAAAAGTCATCGAGATAGACGTTTTCCTCCCGGTTTTGGATGGCCACCATGTCCATATGGTGTGCTTGGCACCACTTCTTTGCTTCTTTCCAATTCATGGTATGATTGGAGTAGTGATATGTCCAGCCATTCACTCCTATGAGCGTGGCTAACACTGAAAAAATATACATTATTAATATTATTATATAAATAAAGCACTGGCAAGGCTTTCGATCTTCTTGGGTGTTGAGGCACAAAGGAATTACTTGACAAAATATATTTTATAGTGCTGATAGGTTAGTTGAATATATTTATCAGGGTAGTTGACTATGCTAACAATGCAGTTGATTCTAGTACTTCTTGTTATACTGTTGCTGGGTCTTAAATATCCTTCCCTGTAGTACTGGTGTTATCATGACCCTATTTGAATGCACTTATGTAGGCGTGTAATTATTATTATTTTATTTTTTTACTTATGTAGGCTTGTAATGTATGCAGCAGATGTAATGTTCTAAAATGTATAAGGAATTAATGTCTTACTTAAATAACAAATAGAAAGAGACAAGTTCTTGGTAGTACTCTGGTGTCCACTGTGAAGGTCCTGCGAAAGGAAAAAAGAGTGTCATTACATGTTGCTGTAGGGACAAAATGCCAAGTCCAGTCTTTCAATAAAACATTGAACATTATAACAAGTTTGAAAGATGACAGCAGTGCCAAAAAACAAAATCAGCCAGGTCAGCTTGGTACCTACCATTCTGAATATTAAGTGATTTTTTGGGGGGTATAGGTTTTCCCGTCTTATTGGTAAATCAGTCAGAATACTTCTCAGTCCTTCTCCATTATTCCACATGCCCTATATATACTCAAACTGTGTTTCCGGCACATAATGTGACGTAGGCAACGGCATTCATGGAATTTCCCTTATATTGCGGGAGCCCTTCTGGGAGTTCCTTAAAATTCATTGTCTAGTCTCTCACCTTGTTTGCAAATGGGTGGAGCAATAACCGGAAGCCTGCATCTGGGAAAGTGATTAGATTACGGGATTTTATTGTTCTCTACTCTGGAAATCTACTCAGTGGGGGAATGAGCTCCTCACAGCAATCAAGACGGCCGAGTCACTGTCCAGCTTCTGTCGCAGACCGAAAACCTACCTGTTCAAACTGCATCTGGGCTCAACAAACCATAAACTCTGAGTATTTATTCTGGGTCGGTACCCCTAGCTGTGATACATTTACCATGATACACTCAAATCCGTTTGCTACTTAAATGACTACATCCTCGATCTCCCTCTTGCACCTACCGTGGCACTTAACATTATGTTGTAGGTTCATGTAATGACTCCTGACAGTTGTGGCACTGATACCAGCATTTTTCATTTCCATCAACTAAGCGTGAGTTGATTGACTTTGTCATGCAGAATTCCAGATGCTAGTAGATGTCACAGTGCATACAGAGCATACTGGCCACAAGAGGTTATTAAGCGACTTCACATTGGTATTTCCATATTGACATTGCCCAGGCCCCAAGCCTGCGATGTCTAGGACATAAGACCAAGCTTGTGCTCACAGGATGTGGCTTTACTGGCCAAGCCATTTGGGAGTCCATCTCCTCTGACCTGTATATGTTATAGAAGTGATTGGCAATTCTTAAGCCAGTAATCCGGAACTCTTCCAGGAGGAAGACAACATCTACAGCCAGGAGACAGGCTGGCATGGTGGCATGCTGAACCCGCGAAATGAAGACCAGCATGTTGACTGCGTGTGTGTGCGTGTGCACACTTGTCTACATTTGTACTATGAGTTCGCTGTCATAGCCCTGTGACCGGCGGTGTCGAAGGCGAAGCATCATCTGTTCCGAGACGGCACTCACCAAGCCATCGACTGTAACTCCAGCACCCCAGAGCCACTCCTGTGCGCAGCGAACATCCTGTCGGCTTCCTTCCCCCCTCCCTGGGGCAGACAGCGGTGGCAACCCCTGACTCTGGCGCGACGGGGAATCAAACCCCGGTCACCGTGACCAGCATTGAACGTTGTAACCAGTGGACCAGGCGGGATGCCCTGTCATTTTGCATTTTAGATGAAACTTTCCCCAATTGATCCCGTACTAGTTTGTGTTGTGTATTATATTTTCATAATTTTTACCCCTTTTTCTTCCCGATTTGGAATTGTATTCCTATGCTGAGCTGAATGCTGCAACCTTGCAGATAAGCATGCGCACTCCTCACAAAATACATTTCTTTTCACTCCTCATTCCACCAGTTAAGCTCGCACAGACATTGAGCTGGAGAAGGACACTTTGTGGGCAGGTTTTGCAGGCAGACGTATGGCCACACAATGAGGATGAGGAGGAGCCACCCAGCAGCCCTATACAGATGATACAATTATGAGGTGAATATTTTTTTTTATTCCACCTTGCTTGAGTTTTTGTGTTTGTTTTAAAATTGTATAGTTTACCCTCTTCTTCAATATTCACACGATTTCATTATATACAATGAAAAAGTCAACTATGATCTCGGGTTGGTCAAAAAGCGGTGTGAAATACTTTTAACGTCTATATTTGTATTGATCCCCAGATTTATTTAGCAATTTACATATTAATGAATGTATTTAGTCATTTATTTATTGAATAATGGATATATTTCCACATATCCTTCCACTTCTAATAATATATTAATATATACATTTTCTATATTTTCAGAGGAAAAACCTCTATGTAAAACTGGAACAAAGGTGTTGATACATGCATGTTGATCCTCACAATCCCACATGGATATTTTAAGTGGTAACGTATAGAATGATGGGATTTTACAGGAAATAGTCAAAGGAGGGGAAAGTGCACACAAGAGGCTGGCAATATACTGGCGAACGAGAGAGGGAGGAAGGGAGAGAAATACTTAATACCAGGATGTTGGTTGTTTGTTAGTGAAAATGGTTTTATTCATTTATTTGTCAGGAAGATAGCAAAAGCATTGTTACAATGTTTTACAAAAAAACAAACATCAGATGCAGTGCATTAAGAATGTTTATAGACAAAGGCTATACAACTTGACCCCTATTTTTATGATGACATCAGTGATGATGATGTCAGGGAAGAGTATGATTGTAATGATAATGGGGAAAATGTTGATGACTTTGGGGATGATGGTGATAATAACGATTATTATTACTATTATATTATCGATTAGGTTATCTCGCATGGATCGCATCTGAATGTCCAATGAGGATTCTTTCAGTTATTTATTTTCTTTTGCCATCACATCTACCTTAGTTTGCAGATGATCTATTTTGCCATTTATTACCTTGTTTTTAATAATCAGATCCTCCGTGCGTTGGTGGTTAAATTCCAAACTTGTTTTTAAACTCTCATCTCAGTGTATCAAGCATATCCAGTTTTATTAATGTTTCATTGATTGATTCCAAAACCCCCAACTCTATTTCAACCACGGGCTGACCATCTGTTTTGGTGGATGATACCCGATGCCGGTAGGCCTAGTATTTTGGTAGGAATTGCCGTTGAATAGGTTTCAGCCTCAGATGTCAGTGGTAGTTCAGGCCTCTGTATTGTTTTCGGAACAGTCTTATCCTCCGACATTTTTTGTATCAACTCCAAGAGTTGATAAAGGACTCAAGTTCGTCTAGACTACAGTCAAGTTTGTCCAGACTTTGTGCTTGTTTGTAGTATGCCAGATTGGAATCAAACTTTTTTTTTGTAAATTAAGGACCAAAAGCTGTTGCTGCTATCAGAAGTTGGTAGGAATTTAATTGTTACCTTTTGTTTTTAGAAAGTGGGCATTCTAGAGTCACAGTGTGCAGCCATCTTGGAGTGGAGTGGAGTCTTGATCTTATTGTTTCTGCTTCTCAGAATGCAGCATCTGGGAAATTAGTATGGGGCGGTCTGGAATGTTTAGGTGTTAAAAGGACACGCTAGGTAAAGGAAGTTTATTTTAAAATGGACTCTGCTTTCCGGCAAAACACGAAGCTTCCTTTCATGGACAGAAATGGCACACGCTTACGGGAAGAAAGGAGTGAGAGCCGAGCGGTGTGGACATTCCTGCAGAGTAACTTTATCTGTTTGCTTATGTTTTCACAGACTGGCACCTTAACAAATATAGGATAGTGTAAGGATCAACCCATTGTGCATTTGGAAGGGTGAAACTATAACAACCACACGTAATGGACTGTTTCATCCATTCTCACAGCTACATATTTACTGAAACATTCCAGGTCATGTTCCAACACCAAGGTCAAAATAGCAGTGCCCTGGCGGGGTTGGTGGATAGCGTAGCGGTCTAACGCATCCGTATTTGGCTGGTCCTGTACAAGTGCGAGCTGCCTATTAGGGACGCGATTCGAAACCCGTCTCTACCAGACCAGCCCTGGCTGTAGGCCCAATCAGGGGCGGCGTTTGGCTGTCAGCACCCGAGGGAGGGTGGTCGGCACGAACTCGCTGTGAAGCACGTAAGTGTAGTGTGGATTGAGGGTGGAAGAGCCACACGCAGATTTCACGAATATATCTAAAAGCTGACCATGAGTGATCAGCCACTAAGTCTGCGAATAGATTAGGGAGCAGGGGGAAAAATGGAAAGACTCTTCAACGAAGAGGTCTCATCTCATCTCATCTCATCTCATCGTCTAAGCCGCTTATTCCTGGTCAGGGTCGCGGGGGGGCTGGAGCCTATCCCAGCATGCATAGGGGCGAGAGGCAGGAATAAACCCTGGACAGGTCACCAATCCATCGCAGGGCACACACACCATTCACTCACACACTCATACCTATGGGCAATTTAGACTCTCCAATTAGGCTAACGTGCATGTCTTCGGACTGTGGGAGGAAACCGGAGTACCCGGTGGAGGAAACCCACGCGGACACGGGAGAACATGCAAACTCCACACAGAAAGGCCCCTGGCCTGGATTCGAACCCGAGACCTTCTTGCTGTGAGGCGACAGTGCTATCCACTGCACCACCGTGCCACCTCAACGAAGAGGTAAGAAACTAAAATGATTTTAGAGACTTTAGCTCTCGGGAATTTTAACCCAATAAACAAAGAAAGAATCTCAAAAAGGAAACACCACCGAAGTGGCGAGCATAAACCTTTAGTTAGGAAATGATCATTCCTCCAAACAGGCAACCACAGGACGGTAACGCTAAACCTTTAGGTAGAGATAATAATAAGTACCCTCTCTCTTTAACTGAAAGACAACAGAGTGGAAAACTAAACCTTAGTAGTACGGGCTAGAGCGTAATAATGATTTACACAGAAGCGTTTGTATAAGGGAAAACCAGACCTTAAATACAAGGCGGAATTAACACTGATAACCCTCAGCTGAAAGTGATAGGAAAACTCACCGACAAAAGACCATATAAGGATGGCGGAAATGACAATGATTCCTCATGCAAAACGAGAGAAAACACACCATCACATGATCAAGCGCCCTCCAGCAGCCGAACAAGGTAAAACCGTGACAGTAAGGGTGTTTCCAGAACGTGGGTGGGCAAATTCCATCTTGAAGGAAGCTCAGTTCGCTGCCCTCGGAGAATTAGCTTGCCTCGTAGTGATGAGCGGAGAATTTGTTTGGGGAGGGCAAATCGAAATAAATAGAGGGTGTAATTGCCACTAAATTGGGAGAAAAACAGGAAAAAAATCTGAAACATTACATTATTGAACACCACAGACTTTGCTCCAAAACATGATGTATGCTATATGAATGAACACCTCTCAAGGTGTGATGCAATAGGTAAGGTGCAACATTTCTTCTGATTTGGTGTGTAGGATTAAAATCCATAAATCCATAAAATAGTTTTTGTTTTGTTGTGGGCAGGAGAGAAATGTAAATGTAGAGTAAATGTCTATGAATTTTTTTTGTCTTGAATAATTCTTATATCTTCAAACTATACTATGAATAGATAACTGCCAAAATAAAGAAAATACAAACATAAAGTGTCTTAATAGGGCATTGGGCCACCACAATCAGCCAAAACAGCTTCAATGCGCCTAATAGATGGTAGAACACATCACAATACGCTGCAACAAAAGCCAGCATACACAGTGGGTGCCCAGGACCGAGTTTGGGAACCACTGGTGTAATGAATATAGTTCTTATTTTTCTAAGACTTAGTTTCTGATACCCTCTTTTCATGTCAACTATCACCCCTCCCCCCTTGAATTGTGAGCTCGCTGCTGTAATCTTGAGACAACCGGGCAGTGACAAAGGCGATGTACCACCTCCTCTGAGCTGGAACTCGCCAAGTCGTCAACTGTAACTCCAGTACATATAGAGCCACTCTTATACGCAGCAAACTCATATCGGCTTCCCTCCCTGGGGCAAACAGCCAATTGCCGCCCCCTAGCGGCACTCCCAGCCAGAGCTGAACTGGCACGGCTGGGGAATCGAACCCCGGTCACAATGAGCAACATGCATCCTGGTCAAACGCTCTTACCGTTACACCACCCAGAAGGCTCATTGTCACCATATTTTGATGGACATTTCTGTGAATAATGACAGCTGCCATTACATATTCACAAGAGGACTGAAATGTATTTTTCTTAGTAATCTGAAATACAATATTTGGGGGTCCAGTAAATTATTACAAGGTACTCCTCATTTAAAAAAAAAAAAAAAAAAAGAAAAGAGAGAAATTACTCTATCCTTCTCCTTCCCAGTGTTACAGGTATGGTATGCATATTGCTGTATTACTGCACTGATCTCTTGCGCGAACTATGATTGTTCCTACCATGTATTAATGCACATCTTGTAAGTCACTCTGGATAAGATTGAAATGCTTAAAATGTAAATGTAATGTACAAGGGGCACTTTGATTAAAAATCATTGAAACAAAAATGATAAAAAAATGATTAAAAACAACAAGACAGTAAGTAATCTGTTTTGGATATTGAAAAGTCCCTAGGCTGTGATGTCACCGCTGTCTGTGTAAACATATTTGCGCAAGAATGCACCACCAATAAGACCTTCCTGTGTGTGTACAATGTCTGCACCACTTTCCCTTTTTTTCTCCCAATTTGGTAGACAATTGAAGGGCTTACTTCCAAAATCTGTTAAATCCATTTTGCTTGTAAGGAGAAAAACGCATTTTTCTGAAAAGTTGTTACCACTAACAGCAATGTTCATTTTATGAAAACTATGTTTGGTTACCATGGCAGACTATTTAAATAAAGGGTGTTTTTGATATCTACTCTTCTTTGTTCTTATTATTTTGTCACTTTTTGTGCCAAAATGTCATGAAATTCATTCATCGCGATTACCGTGAGTTTCACACCAAGCATTATGCATGTGTTATTTGTTCTTACTCAATTTTCCTGTCACTCTGGCTTACTGGACTATATTTTTTATAGTATTGTGGCATAATAGATGGATGATATAACACAAAGACAACGGTTATAAGAGCTCTAAAATGATGTTGGCACTTCGGTAAAAACAAGTTGCTTAGAAAACTTTTACTTTATTTTCAACATTTTGTTGTCTGAACGAAACATAAAGAGTACAGTCTTTTGTATTGGCAGAACTGTTAAAACGTACATTGGAATAGAGAAATAGTAAATGTTGTAGGAAAAAGAAACTAAAAAACTACATAATACTGACTTCAGACTGCAGACATATTATTTTGCAAGGAACACAACTAAAACGAAAAAATTAGCTACGCTCACGCTATTGGTTATCGACTTTAACAGGTTTTGGAAATGAAACCAGGTGGGACTTAATCGCTTTTGGAAACAACACAATAGTTTTATGGGCGGCTTCTATGGGACTAAACCGCTTTTAACGCTCAATTTACAGCAGAAACATGCGTTGCCATATGTAGTTGCAGGTGGTGCTCAGAACCATTTTTTGGCAAAAATGGACTTAACAGGTTTTGGAAGTAAGCCCTTCAATTATACCCTCTATTTCTTTTTGATTTACCCTCCCCCATGACTCGCCGTCCGCCTCCATGGGAGGAGCTAATACCTCGAGGCAACATTCACCTCCTCCGAGACAGAACTCGCCCAACCCTGTTTACGAGGTCGCTCTACCACTCCTCAGTGAGCTCATGCCATCTCTCCCTCCCCCCTTCCCCTGGGGCAGACAGCTAAACGCTGCCCCCGAACAGGGTTCCCCACCAGGGCTGGTCTGGTACACTTGGGTTTCAAACCACGACAGTGATAGGCAGCTCACACTCATAAAGGACCAGCCAATACAGGTGCGTTAGACTGCTACGCTATTGGAGGCCCCATGGTTTGCGGTTTAATTGGGCAGGATTTGTTCATTAGAAAGACCTGCCCTGTCTGACAAAACCAGCCCCCTCACACAGTATAAAAGTAATATGAACACTCAAAGGAATGAGTAGCAACAGTTCTGTCAGCTTATCAAAGTCAGCTCACCCTCCCCCCTCCCCCTGGGGCAGACAGCCAAATGTCACCCCCGATCGGGACTGACGACCAGGGCCAGTCTGGTAGAAACGGGTTTTAAACCGCGTCCCTGACAGGCAGCGCATACCATACCGGACCAGCCAAAATACGGTGCGTTAGACTGCTACGCTATCTGCCACCCTAAACTGTATATGTTTAATGGTATTTTCAACAGCATGCAGGAGTACCATTCCAATTATTACATATCTTACATTTACCATTTAATGTGAAGGCCAATATTTAATTGAACATTTATATTACATTTCAAGCATTCTGGATCATGCAATAGCCATTCGAAAGTGAATATTAGGGAAAGTGTTTAGTGGGGCGTGTCGTACTAAGCATACGTCAAGTCAATGGCCATTATGAGGTTGAATTATAACGGCTTTCTGCACCCAACCAAATACCTTCCACTGGATTTCATTTTCTTGTAGGACCATCATGCCTTATAACTGGGTGGACAGTTCCCTCTGGGAACCTGACAAACATAATATACCATGTAAACAATTTACTGCACCCTTCCATGCTCATTTCTTAATCATACATTGTTCATAAGTATTTGTATGCCATATATTATGATGCAGATTTTCCTTGTTTGTGAAATGATTGTTTACCTCAACACAGCCTAATAACACCTAATCACACCCTTCGACGAGGTGGCCAGAGTTTTCAACCTCTGTCAATGGCAATACAAGCGCACGCACACAGCAGGCTGGCAGGAAGTTCAGGCTCTGGGGGAGTTATGACCTGTGATACTAAGGTGACTGATGAATGGGGTGAGGTGTCTGGGTGTGTTGGGGTTGAAAAAAAGAGAGGCCAGAGCCAAGAGTCTGTATGTCTGTGCAGGGTAGGGACTGCTATTTCTCTCAGTTGATACAGAATTTCCTTGGGCAGGATGCAGGGGTGTGATTATTCATTTTCCCATTGTGTCGGCTCTATTGAGCACACACGTCAATTGCACTATTTGGTTGAGTGCAACATCCTCTTCTCTTGGGACCACAATGAAATGACAAAAATCACAGAAAATATTTTGAAAACAACTGAATGGGGAAAAAAAAGGTATGTGAACGCAAATGGGCAGTGGCAAATATGTCTTCATTCGTATGAATCGGTGCTTTTAACGTATAAAGAAAGTATCTTTACTTAATGTTCTGAAATCCGCCACTTTTGATACAATTACATATTATGTATTCTTATGTTCTTATATATGATGACCCCAAAGTCCAGGCAAACAGAGCAAAATCGACCTCTGCAGCAGCCTCCCCATCAATGGCGTGACCACCCTGCGCAACGCACCGTTGTGGTTTCATGAGGTACGTCTGTCTGTCTGTCCATCCAGGAGCAGGTCAGCTCACCCACGTGGTCTGGGTCACTCCATAAAGTTTAAGCGTTATGGAGCAGTGGTACTACTGGGATAACTCCTATCTGGGATTTGAGTTCAAAATGTGGTCCTTCTTCCGCACTTGGAGGTGAGACTTGTGTTAGTACGCTGCAACATTTCTCTCAACTTGAATTAGGATTCATCAAGAAGGTGGGAGCTGGTATCTTTTTGCTGGTCTGTTGTTGTGATCTTTGACCTGGTTTTGCCTTTACCCCCTCCCCTTGCTATCAGGCCACTTCTTCTGGATGCCAACAGGATGCAAGGCGCCGTCCGCAGCATCACAGAGGAGTGGAGGAGCCCCTCGCCCATCGACAGTCTTCACCTGCTGCAGCTGCCAGGGCAATACCTTCTTCATCAAAGAACATGTGTGAAATTCTGCAGTGTTGGAAATACCCAGAATGCACCTTGAGAAGATCTGACTGTTTCCAGGACAGACAAATCTTTAAAAAAACAAAAAACATAGGGTAATTTAAGCAAGAACTACTTTTTCAGCATTTCTACAATTTATTTTGGTATACACAACAGGAACACAAGCAACAGTGAGGGCTTATACATAAAAAAAAAAAGAAAAAAAAAAAAAAAGTTTGGATTTGGTTATACCCATTCTGCCCAAACTACATTTTTCAGGAAAATCACTGTGACCTCCAAACAGATGGCTTGTAATGAAAAAGGAAGTTTTTTGTGTGTCTACCACAGGGAAATAATTAATGGAGATATGGCAATGGGGTAATGGACCCCGGATACCTCAAGAGTCTCTGCAGGCTTTCACGGGCTGTCTGGGACTATCATTGTTGCTCTGTCTGTGGAGGAGACCAGAGTTGGTGTTCTTCTTAAAAAAACGTCAGCTCCCCCTGCTTTGCAGAGTGCAGTCACAGGTATACTGGTATATAACTGTATGAAGATGGACTACATTTATATGATGGGCAAGGTTCTCAAAGTGCTTTACATTGAGGGAGTGTATGGGGGGGGTGATGGAGGGCATCACTCTCCTCCAGTGTAGCAGTGCAGCCAGAACACTGACCTCAGATCAGTTTTTAGATTAGAATGTAAGGTATGGATGTTTTAATAAAGAGAACTGGCCACTTGGCCCATCATCATTTTGCCTATGGAAAGCGTTTCTAAAACAGGATGAAGGGCAAGCTCCTATCTCAGGGAAGGCTCTGTGTCTCTCAGTGATAGGTACAATACTGATAATATAGTTGCCAAACTGAAGTGGAGAGATAAGGATATAATTTAGCCCGCTAAACTGGTGGGGTAACGAGATGCCACCCCCAAATATGAAATAGCCTATGCTTGCATTTATTTATAAGTCATGAGTTAAGGACAGATTAAAACCCGAGCCAGTGTCCCGTTGTTGCTCGACCGCTGACGCAGGGCTGAGGGTCTTTTCCATTGGTTGCTGTGGCTGCAGGAGGCCTGGTGCAGAGATCATTAACATTTTAATCATTTAGCAGACGCTCTTATCCAGAGCGACTTAGAAGACGCGCATTAATACATGGTATGATCAATCATTGTTCATGCAAGAGATCAGTGCAGTAATACAGCAATAGACATCATTGTTGGCAGCTGCATACTGTACCTGTGACACCGGGAAAGAAAAGGTTAGTAGACAGTATTTTTTGAGACGGTATTAAACATAGATACATATTACAAAATGCTGTATTAAACATGTCAGCAGTGGTAATGACAATTAGTTAAATGTACAGATTCAGTGGTAGTTAAATGTACACATCAAACCGAACAGCCCAAACTGTGGCAACAGAGCCACACCCATCGGCCAGGGTGCAAGGGACCCTGTCGGCACACAAGCAGGTACTGGTACACAAGACGGGACTGGCAAAGCTGCTTCCATGACTTTGGGTGCACGCTAGAGTTTACTAAAGTACTCAAATCTGACATATTTACATGTTTAGGAATGTCTTACATTAATTTACAACAAGATGGCCTCCTGCATGGTTTAGTGGGTTAAACGTCCGACGCTAATCATGGCGGCCGGGGTTCGATTCCCCGGCTGCCAGAGTCGGCTCTGGCAGGGAGTGCCACCGGGGGCGGCAATTGGCTGTCCGCCCCAGTGAGGGGGGAAGGAAGACGATAAGATTTGTAATTTTTTTAACAATAACATGCCAAGATAAAAATAAAAAAACTGCTTCCTTGGTTTTGGGCAGGATGACATCATTTCAGGCAATAAAATGTGGAAGTTCCCACAGAATGTTCATTTCAATCAATTACCCGCTGTGCTATGTTCATTTCTAAGAAATGGTGCAGATGGTTTAAGAATGATAAATTTAAAAAAAGAGGTTATTGGCTCAGGAATAAAGGGGGGTTTGGGGGCAAAATGCAGATGATATTAATACGCTGGAAAGTGGGAGGCTGGAACACTGGGAATTTGGCAGCAGATGACCTATTGTGAATAACATCAAAACGAGCATGACAATTTCTATATTGTGAATACGATTTGGCATTCCAAATTAAGAGGAAAAATATATATTATTTAAAAAAAAAAGCAAAATCCCCAGAAGTTTGGCAGATGTATTTTACGTCATTGTATCAACCTGGTCAAGCTCAAAAGTGCCGCAAGATTAGACCGGAATGAATCTTTGAACGGAGATTGAGCAAATCCCGTCTGGGGAATTCCCCTCGCTGATGACCGCTGCGGTGTCCGTTTCCAGACGGAAACGACTACGACTACTACATCTTCTCAGGCGCCAAGAAAGGTTTTAGTTTCTTTTTTTACTCCTGGATTGTTTTTAATGGTTATCACTTTTAACAATTATCATTTTTGCATTTACAATGTTTAAAATTTGTGGGTGTCTGTATTCCAACCCGCTTTTTATTAATTTGGTTTATTTTATTTTGGAAAGCTTTTTGAATATCATGCAAGAAAGGCATTGTATAAATAGAAGGAACAATACATCACCAACATGGAACCCCATTTTAGCCTGCTGATGAAACAACCCTCATCTGATTTACACCTCCTTGGTAATACTGTGATCATTGTGTTTATTTATATTGTACTAAATAGCAATGTCATATATAAGCTAAATGCTTAAAATGTAAATATATAGATCCATGATATGACATGATTTAGACATCCTTCCATGTGCTAGAGTTAAATAGCCACTCCATTGCAGCCTGCATGATTTCAGAGTTACCAGTTAATTTATCATTAGGTTATTTGCTTAGCAATGCCTTTGGTAAGGAAATCTTACATATGTAGTGTGTACTTTGTATATGACTCCTTAAAACACTGGATGCTTCCTTGGGCAACAGGGCTTTGCTGCCCTGTTCAGAGGTGCAAATACAGTGACCATTCCAGGACTCAAACCAGCAATGGTCACCAGGTCGAGGACCCTATGGCTAGCCCTGGTACAGCAGAGATTTACTTTCCAACTTTGTTATAATTTTGCAATTTAATTAGAATTCAAAACCAAAATCAGATGTAAACACTACCTTGTGTGTTCTTAACCTGACTGGGATGAAAACAGGACAGGAAATCTCTTAAAACGATCCCCCAGGCAAATACGACAACCTAATTCAGCAGAACTCTGTGAGGAGCAGGTTCAAGTGCCTTTAGTGGGACCCCAGATGACTAACCGACCGATCGGACACAGACAAAGCCTCGACATATCTGAACTTTTATTAATCAATCGAGACGTTGCATCACAACGATCGCTCACAAACATTAAGTAAAAACATATTTTAAACACAACTGGGCAGGTTTCTTAAAAAAAGAAAAAAAAAGAAAAGAAAATGTAAATTGCAGCTTTGAACACATTTTCAGCAGTAGAATGATCTGAGATTGGGTTGGGCTGCTGGGGCGCTGGGCGTGGCATGGTGCTGGCCCCGCCCCTTAGCGCATGTTCCCTCTGGCGAAGTGGCTTCTTCCGCCCCTTGGGAAACTTATACCTGTGGGACAGAGAACAGCGCTGTTAATCAGGACGTGCAACCCACATCACCTGTACGCGTATCAACAGACCCCTCATTCACATCTGTCCGTCTCTCCACCTATTGCCATTAAACACAAGTGAAAAGCTCTCTGCGGTCTCGTTTGGTGGTTTTGGTTCCCTGCAGTGCTGGTTTTTGGCTCACCTCTCCTGATGAGCCGTCTCCCCCTGGTTGGTGGCCTAATGGGGAGCTGGTGTTGAGCCAGAGGCCGGCTGGCCGGTTTAGGGGGACTACTGCTTGTATCTGAGGATGGCGAGAGGAAGATTTCCTGAGATTTTTCGCACACACACGCGCACGCACACGCGCACACAGCCGACCAATCGAACAGCCTGAAATTAAATGTAAATATAGCTATAGAGCAACATTCAATTAATGTTTCATTGATTACAGATCATTTTTAAGAGACTTATTTTCTTCAGTCTGCCAACTGATGAATTCTGTCAACAAAAGGTACAATATACAATTATACAAGTTGCGTAAACTGTACTGTCAAGCCCATTGCCATGCAGCGCAATTAATACTAGTCCCTATTTATAATTCATTCTGCTAATGAGAATTTCAGTTACCACTATTTTATGTCTGAAAACCTAAACGTACAGAACAGCATTAAACTGATAGTGTTTAATTCTTTATAGATGGCGTGGGAAAGGCAAAGCACTGGTGTGGGAGGGACTTTGGGTCTGGCCCTAAAATATCTGCATCAGCGCACGCACAGTTTTAATCCCCATTTTGTACATTCGTCATTTAATTCAACTCACAGTTGAACTCTTCTGAACCTTTTCTGATAAAATAGAAGCGGTTGAACAAAAGGATCCTAGCAACAGAAAAACGAACTAAAAAACATCTGACAGTGTTTGTATGACGTATAAGAAACACATTTCTTAAATATTTTCCTCAAAGTTGTGGGGAAAAGTATGTTGAGGTTACACCGTCTCTGGACTAGGAAAGAGTAGATCATGTTGCTGTATAAACAGAGAGGCACTTAAGACTGGGACAGAACAAGAAATCTGGCCGTTGGCCAACATCAGACTGAGGAAAGCTCTTGTTTATGGGCCCCGGTACCTGCAGAGCTGGACGTGGGCTCCTGGCTGGCGTCGTCAGAGGGCTGGGCCGACTCGGCCTCAGGCTGGCCGTCGAGGGAGGCCTCGGCGCTGGCCCTGTGCATGGGGGAAACGGGCGGCATGAGCAAAGAGTGAAGCCAAGCCATGTTTCTCATAAAAAAGGGGTCTGATGGGAGATGGAGTTGATCAGAAGTGTCTTGAAACGATCTCAAGGCCTGAACTACAACTTCGACGATGCTCTCGTATGAAAGGGTGTCGTGACGGATGAATGAATGCGCTCCGGGCCTCACCCCTCAGTCTCCGCCTCCATGAAGACCTCGTCGCCGTCGTCTCCCGGGACGGCCTCCCAGGCACCGACAGACCTGCGGTGGACGTGGTCACCATGGGAACCGACTGGGAGGCGGTCTCTGGCACGTCGGAGGAATGGCTCTCGCTGAATACGCTCACTGAGAAAGGCGGAGCCAGGACAGTGCTTTAGATCGTCACCACACAGCGCACGTCAAATGTGTCACAAGTAACGTGATCAGATTACGGACTATCCAAACAAAAATGCAAACAGACATCCTGTGGGAATGGCCATAATGTCATGGAAGTGATATGCATGTACTTTTATTCAAAATTCATATTTAGCATAAGAAGAACATAAGAATACATAATGACGAGAATGGGCCTTTCAGTCCATCTAGGCTCGTCGTGTCCTAATCTAGAGTATCTAGTACTGCATCTAGCCTGGACTTGAATAGCCCAAGTGTTTCTGCCTCTACTACCCGAGCTGGCAAGCTGTTCCAGGCATTGACAACTCTCTGTGTAAAGAAAAACTTCCTAATATCTGTGCGGAATTTGCCTTTAACTAATTTCCACCTGTGGCCTGTTGTTCTGCTGACCCCACTTATCTTAAAAAATCTTTGATAGTTCACTTTGTTAATCCCTTTTGGGGATTTAAAAACCTCAATCAAATCCCCCCTAAGTCTCTGTTTGCTAAGCTTAAATAGATTGAGTTCCTGAGGTCTACTCTCATGGAATCGGACACCACACCACAAAGGGAGGTGGTTTGGTGGTCTGGGAGGTCAAATGTGCGTGCCCTTTTCTACGCTTGCACCCTACCGTCACCCAACTGTCTGTTCCTACCTGCGCTAAGGGCTCCCCGCCGAGATGCTTCACAAGCTGACAACGGTCGCAGACGAAAGCCTCCTGGAAGTCTCTATCCAGAAACGCGATCATTCTACAACGCTAACACTGCGTTGCCGATGGCCACATTTTAACCCCTAAGTATATTAACCGGACTCTCCTTGCAACTGAACAAATTACTGTCAAAACAATAAAATGACAACCAGCACCGAGGTGGTTCCAAACAGACGGTGGTTCCAAGTTCAGAAATTAAACTTGGTCCGGTTGCCTATAGCAAACGAGCTAGCAGCAGTCAACCGAAATGGTTAGCTCTTAAAATTTACAGCTAAACAAAAGCTAGTTTTATTTATTTATTGAATATTCCACTGCTCTTGGATTTGCTCCTGAGAGGGTGATAAAACGCAGAAAACAATGTCAGCTAAGTGTACTGCCGAATTTGATAATCGGTTAGCTTTTTAAAAAGCTTTCCGAAGCTAGACGGGGAAAAAAAGCAAAATTCCCTCTAATGGCAACAAAAGTTAACCTTAAGAGCAAATCCGCGTACCCTTTTTGATGTTAAACGCCAAAATACAATCGGAATAGCCTCAGCGACCGAAAATAGTAGCAAACAAACTGCTGTCGTGTCTCAGCAAATTCTCTGTACGAACGACCTCGTAAGGCAAGAGCAATCCCGTCAAGCAAAGCGCAATCCCGTCACTATACGACAGTAACAAAGCAAGACAATTGGACATGTCCCCATTATTACTGCCACAATAGTGTATCATTTCTACCACAATAGTAGTGCAGTTCAAAATGACTACTCACATGTAGCTAAGGGCACGTGCATGCGTGTGTGTGTAGGTGTGTGTGTGCGTGTGTGTGTGCGCGTACCTGGGGCAGCGATCTGGAGGGGAGTGGTTGGAACACTGCGTCCTCCAGATTCCTCTTCATGCGCTGCGAGGAACAGGGGGCTCTCGTACATTCCCAGACCTACAGAGAGGATATAGGGTGACTTGGAGGAGATTTGGGGCACACATATTACACAATCAAACACAGGGTTTACAGAGAAGAATTGGGGTACATGCATTTCGTTTCAGCACACAGCTCGCAGGGACAGAATTCCACTTCAAAAGGAAAAGGGTGAAGTGAAACCCTCTCTACAGAATCGCAAACCATTTAAAATAAACACACGCACGCACGTATACACGCACATGCGCACACACTCCATAGGGCCCCTACCTCCTTGTGAGGCCAGCTGGCCCAGATCAGAGTGGGAGGAGCTGGCCTGGGGCATGTCTTCAGGTGGGCCGAATCGGAACCGGGGAACACCAGCTACCTGAGGCGAGCTGAGTGTACAGAATGGAGGGAAGGATCAAAACCAATGCTCCACATGGTCTGAGGGGTAAGAACCGATCCTCACATGGGCTGAGAGGGCTGCACACTAGGAAATGCTGGCCTGAATTCAATCAATATTTGCCTTTTTCCTGAGTTTGGCACGTGAAACTGTGATTGCTGTGAAAACGCTAAATTGTACATTTCGAAGGAAAACAAACAGCACATGCTTTTACTCACACGTCAAAGTTAAGGATAATTGTTGATTGAATCCTGGGCTATGGGGTAAGCATAAATTCGGACCCATTCAAGACAGACAGGACCTGGAGCGTGGCTCCAAAGCGGCCAGTAAACCGTTTGGTCTGGCTGAATGGAACATCCCCAATATGGCGGAGCCGGCCGTACTCACTGGATGGCCTCGGCAAACCCGTCGGTGCGGTGTGGCACCACCAGAGTGGGCGTGCTGGGCACCATGCGGTCATCGTCATCGAAGAAGTGTTGCTGTGGGACAGAGAGATGGGGGAAGGGGGGGTCATCACTGGGTTGCACCACACAACTGCGAATCACAGAACTGAGGCTGGAGCGTAATTCATGCTGCACGTTCAGAGAGTAGAGAGACAGAGTGCAGTGTAAACGTGTCCTTAGAGACCTCATGGGTCTCATCGGGGCCTGTGCATTGTGACCCGGGGTTGGTCATGGCAGTCTCACCGTGCTGCCGATCCCCGGGGTGAGCTGGAGCCCTCTGCCAACGGACGGCCTGCGCATTGGTGCGGACTGGCGCTGTGGGACAGACACAAACACACCACTGCAGCGCGCAATGCTAACACAGGGCGAGGTAATGCCACACAACCTCCACTGTCCTAGCGAAACGTTAACTCTGCCAAAGTAAGGCCTGTGGCTGATGCCAAGCGGTTTCTGGGAATGGCGTCGCTGTGTGTGGGCAGCTTGGTCACTGCACACTGGCACAAAAGTACAATAAAGGTATAAATGACAGGGTAAACCCATTACGCCACTGTGGGGTTAGAAACGCATGAATAAACAGTATGTACTCACTGGTGGTCCCAACTCATGGGCTGGGGGCTGGATGTAGAGCCGGGGGGGCAGTGGGTGGGGCGGTCTCCGTGGCAACTGTGGCAGGCGGGGGCCCTGTTGGTCGGGGGTGGCAGTGTTGGGTGTTGGCTGCTGCTCTCTGGGCAGGTCGGTGGAAGAGGCCTCTGTGGTGCCGCCGCTCCTCTCTCCTGAGGTTGTGGGGGGGGTTATAGAGGGGGGTGTTTTTATTTATTTAACAAAACGCAAGCAGTGCAGGTAGAGCGGTTCCATAAGAACCGAGCAGCTCTCTTACCAGCGCTCTGGGAGTCGGGCGGCCTCTGGGCTGAGTCGGCGGGCCCCATGCCCCCCTCCGCGCCCTCGGGTCCCTGCGGGGCGAGAGCAGCTGGTTAGAGCTGGACGCAGACTGGGTGCGCTCAACACACCGGGCCACCGCCTGCAGTCACACCGCACCTGTCATGACTCATTTCCCCTGCACTTCAGGACCTCAACATCAACATTCCTCAGGAGGTCAAGTTAATGTCCTCAAGGACTTCGGGCGGCCGGGATTCGCTTGAAATTTTCCTTTTTAGCACAGCTTCCCTATAGCAGGGATACCAAACCTTGGCCCTGGAGGGCCACAGGGCCTGCTGGTTTTGTCGTTATTCAGCAGTGAATTGATCAATTGAAGCAGCTAACCGACCTAACTTGGTTTCTTGGATCTGAATTGGTTGCTGATTTTAAGGCGAAACAAAAAACATGTGACTCTCCCTGCTCTATGGCAACCACATGGTCAGTTCCTGTGTTCCTCCCATCCGCGCTACTCCATAACTACAGGAAGGAGCTTCTGGTTGGTTGCAGTGCTGTGCCACAGCTTATAAACATTAATGGAGAAGCATGCCCAAAGACAGGACATCCAGAGCCACAGTACTGCCATTGGCCACGGTCCCTCATGAATATTCATAAGATGCATCAAACAGCCTCAACGTTAAAGAGACGGAAGTTTCACTGTTGAGAATACAGAGCTGACCATCTGGCTAGACGGCAGTCTCTGTCGTTAGGCAGCTGAGGAGGTGAGGACAGGGGTGAGGGGCTCCAGCCAGAACACAGCACAGTGAAGGACTGTTCCACCAACGCTAACTGTGCTAATTCTGACTGGACTGGCGCTAACAAATGCCAATTTCAGAGCAGGGAAAATCCCAGGGGATCTGGGACTGAGCAGGGTGTATTCCCTCACCTCGGTGGCGTCCCTCTCGTACGCCTCGTTGCAGTCAGCACTTCCGCTCCCCTCGTTGCTCTCCTCCGCCTCGTCCCCCATACCCCTGTCGTCATCTTCGTCGTCGTCTTCCTCCTCCTCCTCCTCTTCCTCCTCCTCCTCCGGATACTCCTGGAAGGGGAATTAGAGGCTTTTCAACTGCGAACGCTCCCACAACGGCCAACCGGCTATAACCAACCCAGCCTCCGCTCAAACAAACATGTACATGAGCCACACGTTCTCAACTTGGTTCTTTTAGTGCGACAGCAGGAGTGTAGTGTAACGGTCGAGGAGATGGGCCTGTAGCTCACGGGTTGCAGGTTCAAATGCCTGGTGTGGCACTGCCATTGTGGCTCTGAGCAAGGCACTCAACGTTAATTGCTTCAGAAAATATATGGGTATTATGTAAAAATGTAGGCTGTGTAAGTCTCTCTGGGTAAGGATGTCTGCTAAGCAAAGAAATAAATAATGGTCCTTATTCAATGCCACAGCGAGAGAACGTTTTTCGACAGCGCTGTACCTGCTCGGCTTCGTCCTCCTCCTCCTCCTCTTCCTCCTCCTCCTCCTCGCTCTCGCTGTCGGTCCCTATGACAATGACGTCGGGCTGCTGGCCCACGGGCGAGTTCTGATCGCTGAGCCGGGACTCCGAGGACTCTGCCGGAACCGACTGGCACATCTCGTCGCCGTCCGCCTGAACAGGGTACACCTCCTCGGAGAGCTGCTCACAGCCATACAGGGGTACGGAGACGGGGATCAGCGTGGCTGTCCCGCCGGCGGAGCCCGAAACGTGCCCCCACATGTGCCCCTCTCCTGGGAAGGGTTCTACCTGGCCGGCGTCCGGGGCTTCCTGGCTCTCGAGAGAAGCCTCCGCCTCGGGGACGGGGTTGTCTTCTGGGGCAGCTTCCTCCTGGAGAGAGGATGGGAGTCTGCACTGTGAGCGGTCTGAGGCACACGGTGTGGGCGTTCGTAATGTTGGCATGTACAGCTCACCATCCAAACCCATGATACAGATGAGACTGTGGGGGAGAGCTCACCTCCAGACCCCACTGTAAGGGTGAGAATGTGTGGGGGAGAGCTCACCTCCAGACCCCACTGTAAGGGTGAGAATGTGTGGGGGAGAGCTCACCTCCAGACCCAGTACAGCTCTCTGGGTGATGCGTATCTTTTTGGGAATGGGCATGTCGTTGGGGTCCTCTGTCGCCTCCGGCTCCCCTGTGCTCTCCTGCTCCTCCTCGCGGGACCTCTTGGGCACGGAGGAGCCCGGCGTGGCTGAAACTACAACACGGCCCGGTCAGACCCAGCCTCGGAAACACATGGCAAACTATTAATGCATTCATCTGAATTAACCGACTAAGGGAACACTAAGGCTATATCTAGGGCTCAGCAGACGGGATCCACACCTGCACCAAAGACCGATGTGGACGTGGAGGGCCTCTCCACTTGGTTGCTGGGCACCGTCTCCATGGCGCCCGGCACAGGCTCCTGATTGGCCGGCTCGGTGGCAGGGGGCAGGCTCTGCTGCTGGGTGGGCTGGACGAAGGCGGTGGCCTGGCTGAGGACGGGCTGCGGCAACGTGGGCTGGACGTTGGGGCTGGTGGAGCGGACTGAGCCGCTGGCGCTGCCGAACACCATCACGTGCTCCAAGGGGCCCTCCGCGGACGGGCCGGCTGCAGCTGCGCCATTACCAGAGGAGGGGTCAAAATCTCCCGAGAGCACACATGCATTGGCCTACACAACAATGAACCATCCCGCCCCCAAAACACGTTGTGCAGGGCTCCAACACTAACCAAAGCCACCAGTTCTCCTGCTTTCATTTCATTTTATACATTTGGAGGCCGAGCCTCCGCCACTCACCCTCCTGCGTCTCCACCTGCGTGGTGGGCATGACGGTGGCGGTGGGCGTGGGCGTGGTGACCATGGGCCGGATGCTGGCCCTCGGGGTGGACTTGTTCCCGGGGATGGCGGAGGGCTTGCTGGGCGTGGCTGCTACAGGGGTGGGCTTGATGTTTGCCGTCGGGGTTTCTGAAGCGTTTGTGCTGTTTCAGAACAAAACAACACTTTTTAAGCATGACCTTACACTATGCACAAATAAAAAATCTTTTAAAAATGTATATGTAATCTATATGTATAATTCCCGCATACCAGAACGTGTACATTTTTACATACTATCCACATATGTACATAACACTGAATAAATATAACATTTGCATGTTCCTGCTCTGTTGCACAAGGAAACTAAAGTTTTGTATCATTGTATCATTTGTATCAATCGCGCACAGATTTTGCTTAAAAACAATATTCACTTTGGTGAGAGATGCTACTTCACCGAGCGAACGCAAGGATGAACTTTCACTGAATCCAGGCCAACACTTTCGTTTCCTTACGTAACAGAGTAGGAAAAATGCTGAAATGTCCAGACCCTCGCACAGAAGTGCGTGTGCACGTTTCCACGCGGTGTTTCCGATGGGTTACCTGCTCCGGTCGGCCGCTGGCATGGTCTTTATGGTGATCGGCCTCTGTTCAGCTGGCCTCTGCTGGTCCTGGGCCTGGGGAAAAAAACGTCAGTGCAACCCGTCCTCATTCCAGGATCACCCACCTTCAAAAGGCCCCTCACAAGTACAGAGTCTACCCACAAACACTCATCCTGGATCAGTACCCTGATTTTCCACAATTGTGAATAAGACTAGGATTAGGGTGATCAGTATCCACATTTTCCGCGCACGGCTGTGATTGGGACCAAGGATGGCCAGTATCCTGGATACTGGATCGGCACGCACATGTGCGGCGTGGGAGTGGGGGGTCAGTACGCTGATCCTGGGTCACCTTGCTGGGGCCCTGCTCCGGGGGCTCATCCCGCTGCTCGCCGTGTCGCTCCTGCTGCTCCCGGAACTCGCGCAGCTCGCGCTCCTGCCTGCAGAGCCGGCCCTCGTACTGAGACTTCAGTGCGCTCAGACGCACCTCCAGCTCCTCCCTCTGCTGCTTCAGCTCCTCGCACTCCTGCGACAGCTGCTCCTTCACGCCTGCAGGCGGGAGGGAGGGAGGGAGGGAGGGAGGGGCGGGGAGTCACAGGCGGCGGGCGCGAAGGGCTGGACAGGTAAACGGGGGGCGAGGTGGGGCAGGGTTCACTCACCGTTGAGCTGGTTGATCTTCTGCTTGGCCCCCATGAAGGCCTTCTTGGTCTTCTCCTCCTTCTCGCCCATCTGCTGCCGCAGCTGCTCCTCCTGCGTGGTCTTCTCCTGCAGTTCCTGCCTGAGTCGGTTCAGCTCCGGCTGCGCCTTGTTCACCTGCTCCTGGAGAGCCCTCGCCTGCGCCTCTCGCTCACCCGCAGCCTGGTGCACGCACGCACACACACAGAAACACGCATGCACACACAAGCACACACACACACACAGAGAAACATGCATGCACACACAAGCACACACACACACACACACACACACACCGATGGATAAACAGAGAAAGAGAGCAAGTCTGCGTTCAGAGCTAATCGTGCTTTGCGTGATTCTGACACTCAGTCAACCCGTTAAATAGAACGTTCCAGCCCCACATTCATTTCAGCGCAGATCTTCACATAATGTTCAAACAGAATGGAACTCTGCCAGAACTGTGCAAGACCCAATAAGCAATCCTCTTTGAACTAGTCATTTAAGTTCTGTTTGAAGTCTAATCTGAAGCCCAGGAACACAAGACGGATCCTTTTTTTTGGCATCTGATGTTTCAAATGTACTAAAGTTGGCATGATATACGTCAGAAATAAGTTTAAAAGCTTTTTACCTTGCACTCCTCTGTGGGTATGGGCATAGAGGAGTGCACTCCAGATAAGCTCAGTCACATAATTCATGATTTCAACAGCCTTCTGCTCCCACATCACCACCCCCACACACAAAAACAATGAAGTGACTACTTGGAGTAGGTGCCATTTCTTAAAGACATGAAATACACCCTCTGTCAAAGCAACCCATTTTAATTTAAAAAAATGCCCCCCACATACAACTTAAATTTGACACCCCCCTTCCTGCTGTAATTTTTTATTTAATTAGGTGCTTTCATTGGACAATGTTTACGAGGTCAAGCATCAGGGTGTTTGCCAAAATTGTAACTTTGTGAAAGTGCTCTGCAATTTCAGCGTTCACATTCTGTTCAGTTTTTTTTAACACTTGACATCGTCAGCCTGGCGCTGTTAATCAGAAAGTGTGCAGGAAAGTGTCACTCAGAAATCAAGCGAATTTCTGTCCAGTCTGAAAAGTACATTCATAAGAACATAACACATAAAAACCAGAGCATTTCTTGTTTGAGGAATTACCCAGCCCCCTCTCTCTGGGGGTGAGCTCACCTTCTGCAGGCTCTCCACCTGGCTCTCCAGGTCTTTGGTCTTGGTCTCTGCCTGGCTGAGGGAGCTCTTCAGGGCCTGGATCTCCTGGGCAGAGGCCTTCTGGGCCTCCTGCTCCTGTGCCGGCTTGGCAACAGCTTCCGCCACCAACTAGGGGAAAAAACTAAGGGTAACACGACAAACATACACACTCCAAAATAGTATCTTTCACCGTAAGGTGCAGAGTCAAAGCGGCATATAAGAATTAGAAGAGTGAGACGCTTCACACTTATTACATGCCCCAAAGGTGTAATGGTTTATTTAACCATGCAGGTAGGTTAACGTTTCGACCCTTGCGTCTTCATCAGAACACTAAGCATTGTTAACACGGGTCGATTCAAATACCGCACCTAAGGATCCCATAGGTGCGTTAGACGTGCCACTCCCATCTACCTTTCAGAGGGCGGCGCATCGACCATAAGACACTTTCTGTCATTGTTAACTATGCAATTTCTGTATTTTTGGGGGGTGTTATGGTCTATGCAGAATTTGAATTGGCCTGTGTTAACAATGCTTACTGGTCTGATGAAGACCCAAGGGTCAAAACGTTACCCTACCTGCATAAACATGAAAGTATTTTTTGGAGCATCTAATAAATGTGCAAAAAACAATGAAGACCATGGTCACGTTTCTGCATCTTGGGGGGGCATGAAAAGGGTTGTCATGGAGTTCCCAGGCATGGTCATTGCTGGCCTCTGATTGGGTGTCATGAGTACGGCCCACTTGACATCATGCCTTGGGACCATGGCTCAAACTTTTCCACCCGAGCAGCCAAGTGACTCTGGCACAACCCACACATTTCAGCCTAATATCAGTAGAGTCCACACCAAATTATGCTCTTTACCCATTCACACTTCACTGCTGAGAGGAAAGTTGGGATTTGTCGGTAACGCACCTTGTCATGCTGAACCTTGAGCTCCTCGTACTGGGTCTTGTAGCGGCGGCCGATCTTCTTGACCTGCGTTATGGTCTTGGCCTTCTCCAGGATGTCCAGGGCTTTGGCCTCTACTTCCTTCTTGAGGTTCTCCCTCTCGGTGGTCACCTTCCCCAGGTTCTCTCGCAGGTTATGCAGCTGGCTCTGCACTGTGGTCATGGAGGCCTGGGTCCTGTCAGGCAATTTAGGAAAATAATAATAACGTTACCCCTCTACAGCAAGATCATTCACTCCAAGTCTCGGAGACCTACAGATACACACAGTTCAATCTGAATTCATTACTTATTTTGTGGCAATTTAAATAAATTCAATATATTCATTAACAATAACAATAATAATCATTCTTAATTTGTTACAGCCACTTTAAGTCCGTCTCTAAAGACAAAACCACAGCAGGGCATTCAGAAAATTCCATCAAACAAACAATGGGTCAAACAAACAATTAATATTGCACCAGAAGTCCATGAGTTTCCAGCTGACACAGCTATTCAACAAGCTGAAGACACAACCACGTCGAATGGGCGCCAGATCCAAAGTCACACTGACCTGGCAATCTCGGCCTTCAGTTTGGCCACCTCCTCGGTCAGCTGCTGGATGCGTTTCAGGTGCGCCTCCTTCTCAGAGAGCAGCTTCTTCTGCTCCTCTGTTTCGCTGTCTTTCTGCTGGCTCACTAGGTTCTGCCAAGACACACAGCCAAGCTCCAATGTCAAAGACTCAACTTGGGACCTAGGATGTGCTTTCCGCTTTCAGATCCTCTGTAGCTCCTATTTAATAAAACAGGATGAAACCCCAGATCCCCACTTCCGACTACTGCAGCTGGGGCCCCACAGGGTGACGTATAGTGGCCATAGTGTCGCTCGGGGAAGAAGGGCTCCAGTTAAAGGGGCTGTTAACTGCTTTATCGCGCAACAGCGACACCTCCTGGTCAACAAGGTGCCTGCGCCAACTCAGGTGCTGTAGCTGGTGGACTGCGGAAGCAGCGGCAAGTCCGCGTAAGTTCCAGAGGGACACGGGCACGAGCATGCGCCTATCCCGAATCGACAAGAGGGCGTTGGAGCGAAAGGACGAGGCAACAAGCACAACTGGGCATTCCAAATTGGGGATAAGAGAGAAGTGGACGCTGACCTGCGTTCTGGCCTTCCAGCGCTTGATGTCCTCCTCCAGGAGCTTCTTCTCTGCCTGCAGCATGCCGCTCTTCTCACTCAGCTCGGCGTTCGACTCCTGCAGAGGCGTGATGTCGGCCTCCAGCTTACGCACCTGGGCATCAGGACAGCAATTCAAATCAATTAGGGGCAGGGGGCACGAAGGGGCTTCTTCAAGCTAATATCAGATTGACAGCACGTCATTAATTCCAGGTACTGGGTGTGGGCCTGAAAGTCCTATACTCTGTAGTCTCGCCGAGTGTCCAGGAACACAACACAGATATGCTTGAAAAAAATGTATACTTGAATGAACACACTTTAAAACGTCAGAGCAATGAAACAAGCGAATGCTCTAGGGAAATAGTCCTGGCCAGTCCCCAAACCCAAAGATGACCCCAAAGAGCCATGCCTTAGCCAGCGTCTGCTGCTGCTCCTGCTCCAGCCTCGCCTTCTCCTCTCGCAGCATCCTGTTCGTCTCCGTCAGGACGTTCACGTTCTCCGTCTTCTTCATCAGCTGGTCGTGCTGGGCCAAGGTCCTTGTGGTCACCTACCACGGAGTAAAGAGTGAAACGCAGGCCAGGGAACTTCAGTCTCTACAAGACTAACCGGCAGTTCCTATTCTTTTTTGAGTTCACGCATAAAAAATCGACGTGCGGTGGAACTGCATGATCTGCATGAATGTTCTAGGCACACTGACGCCGTGAAACGCAACTGCCATTTTCTCCAGGGCTGTGGGCCACCTCACCTGCAGCTTCTCGCGTTCGGCATTCAGACTCTCCTGCATCTCCTTCAGCTCCTTCTCCAGATACTCCACCCTCTGCCTGTACCGCAGGCTCTCCACCTGGGCCACCTCGAACTGCGTCTCTGCTATCTCCTTCTCCCGCCGAACGAATCTGTGGGGGGGGGGTCAAGAAAGGAAGGTAACATTTCAGGAGAAATGTTGAGACCAAATGGCATGCGGTTGAACTGAAAATATCCTCTTGCGCAATAGTAAAAGGCAATCTGGGCCAAAGGGAGCTTGTTCACCTGAGGATCTCCAGTATCTGCTCGTGTGATTTGCCCTCCTCGCTCAGGGAGACCCCAGGGGGCCCCTTGGGGACCTGCTGCTGCAGGGATGCCGTCATCTTGCTGTGGAGGCCCTCCATCTGTTGGTGAAGCAGGCCGTTTTGCTTCTGCAGATCTTCCGCACGGGCCTTCAGCTTGTTGGCTTCATCCTGAGCAGGGGGGCAGTGAGAAGCTAGGAGTGTTGCGCAGCAAAAGCAAAGCAAAGACTCCCCCAAAAGGTTTTAATTCAGTTGAGCTCCCCCATTACACAACAAGCCCCCCGTTACCTTCAGCTTCTTTTCCTGCTGTTCCCAGGACGTGCGGGCTTCGAGGAGCTGTGCCCCAGCCCTCCGCACCCTTTCCTCCAGCTGCTGCCGGGTCTGGGACACCTGGAGAACCTGCTTCTGGGCGGCCTGGAGGGCCGCCACATCGGCCGCGTGCAGCATCAGCTCCCGCTCGTACTTATTCTGAGCCTCCGCGGCCAGCTTCGTCTGGAACATGTCACCGTCAAGGTTCAACACATCGGTTTTACAGCACGTGAGAAAGTTTCACTCCAACTACTTTGTTCATACTATACAGGGTTTAGCGTTTCATTTAGCGTTTAAATTTACAGGGCATGCATACAAGGCATTCCCCCCCCACCCACACCCCTCTCCAAGAGATTGTCTGGGCTAATCAGATGGTTGGCTCTGTATTCTTAACACTGAAACTACAGTGAACAGAAGGGATGCAGGAGCTGGCCCGTCTGGTTACTCTAGGGAATCTGTGGTGCGTGACATCACACCTGCTGCTGGCTGTCCTGCGTGGCTCCCTGCTCCTGGGCCACCGCGGTCGCCGCCCTCTGCAGGGCGTCCTGGAGCTCGGTCTGGATGTTCCTCAGGCTCTTCTTCAGCTCGTTCATCTAACACAGCAAGGCAACAATGACTGCCCTGCAGTCTGAGTCACCCGTAAAACCCCCTGCCCAAATGTGGCTGAAAACGAGGACTGACTGACTGGCAAAAAAAGGCCAGTGACTCGGTTTCAAGTACACTTAAATGTAACATTAAATGCGTTGTTTCTGGCTGTGTCACCTGCTTCTCCACGTTCTCCACGGCCTTGCGCTTCTCCTCCTCCAGGCCCTGCTTCTCAGTCTCCACCTCCATCAGCTTCTTCTCCAGCTGCTTGTGGTACTCCTGGGCCTCCTTCAGCCTGGTCTCGATGGAGGAGCGATTCTGCTCAGTCGCCTTTCAGAAAAAGAAGGGGGGCGGTCAGGCTCCAAAGTGGCACATCCTCTCGAAGCACTTGGGACTTGCCGTGAGGTGCAGCGTGGCCCAGGCTAAACCTGGACAGTGCCAGTGTCAACTGTGGCCTGGAGACCCAAGGAGTGACCCCAACTGACCGCAGCCTCAGCGCTTAATAGCGCCCCCTGTGGTTTACCGAGCACCTGCAGTCAGTCTGTGCACAATAGCTGTGGCCGCTTGGCTGGCAAATAATAAAAGGGAGTGTGTGTGCTACGTTCGTACCTTCGTAGCTGGGGGCCAATTTAATTTAAATTCAGTCAATTGAGGAAATGGACTGAAATTCAATGACTTCTTTGAAAACCCCTCAAAACAACCAATTATGGGCATTTTTTCATTCATAAATTGAATATTAATTCATTTCCTGAATTGGCTGAATTTAAACTGAATTGCCCCCAATCCTGGCTACCATACACCCTGACCATGACAAGGGTCCAGAGGGGCCAATAATGGTTGATGGACTCTAAATAGGGAAGACGAGTGGGAGAAAAAGTTATTTATTTATTATTATTTTATTATCAAAAAAAAAATAATGATAATTATGCAATGAAAAAGGCTTTTGCAACCCAGGTGAAGGACTCCAGGGATACGAGCCTCAGGGCCTCTAGGCATATGAGCCCTTACCTGTTTCTCCTTGCTGAGGGACTCCTCTAGGGTGAGTACCATGGCTCTGTACTGCTCCACATTGTTGGTGGCGTTCTTCAGCCGTTCGCGGAGGTCCCCACCCTGCTCCTCGGACTGCCGCAGGCGAGACCGCAGCTCCTCCACATCCGTCTCCGTCCCTGCCGCGCGCTGCCCTGGGCCTACACAACCAAATGGGGGTCAGCGACACAGGAACGGGGGCGCCCGGCGAGAACATACATCCGCAGTGACCTCACCAAAAACGCAGCCTAACCCACGGGAGTGAGTGCGATTGAAAAAACAACATTCCATTGAACGATTATTTCGCTAATTTTTCCATATGCCAGTTAGACGCCCTCAATCTGGAGAAAGGCCTGACCTCCTCCTTTTATAATTGGAAAGTCAAGATTAAAAGCAACCCTTGGGAGGTAATCTGAACCAAAACAATTTAATTCATTAAAAACAACTGGCCATGACCAATTGAACTCTGACTAAGATTGTATCTCGATTGTAGATTACATTTGAACATCACCAAAAACTAAAATTACAGCAGCAATTAAAAAGCACTTTTCCATTCACTAAAACGCACACTCTGCAAGCTACCTTCTAACCGCACAATTACATTTTGATTCAATTGATTTCCTTGGCGGATGCCCTTATTCCGGCTTAAACGGTTTACAAAACTTCCATTCACACAGAATATAATACATTTTGACGAAGCAATTCAGGTTAAAACCCTTTCCTGAGTGTTTCACCGGCATTTCCACACCTAGGATTTGAACGTGCAACCTCTTTGCTCACAAGCCCAGTTCCTTAACCACTACACTGTACCGCCACCCTGTTAATTAGAGCCACATACTCCGCCTACTCACCTTTAGGGCCAGGGCTGGGGCTGGGGCCACGAGAGGGCTTAGGCGCCGTCTGGTTCTCGGCGCTGTTGAGCTGTTGCCTCAGCGTGGTGGTCTGCAGCTCGGCAGTCTTAAGCAGGTCCTTGGTCTTCTGGTGCAATGCATTCTGGATCTCCAGCTGCCTCCTGACATCGAGCAGCTGCGTCTGTAACGAGCGCACCGGAGGAAGGGATTAAGTGAGACGGTTCTGCCACGGCACGTCCCCGGGAGAGGTACAGAGAGAACCCCCCGTCCCGAGGAGGGGGGGAAGAGGGGGCGCTTACGTCTTGGTTGCGGCCGAGCATGTGCCTCTGCTCCACTTCCTGCTCCAGCTTCCTCTTCAGGGCCACGATCTCTCGCTCCAGTCGCTCATTCTGGCTGCTGAGGCGCTGTTTGGTGTCAGCCTCGGAGCGCTCCATGGTCAGCTTTTGGGGGGGCAGGGGGTGTACAAGAGCACAAGTTTGTGTTGGGGGAATAATCTTTTTATTTTAAAATTTTTCTTGTTTTCAGGGTAGTTTTTTTTACTAATTACAATTATTTGGGGGTTAGGGGGGGATTCTGGGGAGGGGGATTAAAGGTTGTATGACCTGAGCAACATCGCAGTCTACCTCTTCAAAACCAAGATCCGACGCCAATAAGATAACCATCTAAATAACGTCCCAATTTACATTCATACTGAAAGCATGAAGATCCCCGTCACAAACAAGAGTCACACGAATAACGCGCTTCGTACCTGTGTGAGTCGGGAGGGGTGAAAAGCAGGGCAGCGTACCTGTATGGCCTTGAGGTTGGTCAGCAGCAGGTTCTGGCCACGCTGCTCAACCAGGATGGACTCCTTCTCCTGGTTCAGCCGGGACTCCGCCACCTTCAGCATGTCCCGCTCCTTCTTCAGGTTCTCCCCTCGGACCTGCACGAGAGACGGACAACCCAACCTTGAATTTTCCCACACAAAGTCGAGCACTATCAAGGAGTTTTCATGGACCAGCGGGAGCCCCGCCCCTCACCTCGACCAGAGCCAGCTTCTCATTGGCTGCCCGCAGGTCCTGTGTCATGGTGTGGATGATGTGCTCCTGCTTCTGGCTGGTGGACGCCATATTCTGGCTTCTCTCCCGCAGGGACGAGATCTCCCGCCGGTACCCCTCCATGTTGTCCTGCAGCATCGCGTACCTGTCCACAAAGCCCCAAAATCAACCACCGGCCCCCACGGCTCCCCTCATGTCCTGTGCCACCAATTCAACCGTTTTTAAAGTGCTGTCAACATCTTGTTCTCCAACATTCACAGACCCATACAAATTGTACAATAGGCTATGCTCTGAGTGTTGCTTACCATCGATAAAGCAATATAAAGATGGCCTCAATATCCCTGCAAATTAATGCTGTCTCAGAATCAGCCCTTTCCACCCCAATCTAAACCTCAACCATTTTCAGTATTATGTGGATTCTGATCCAGGTTCTGTTTCGAGGGACATAATTTGTATAAAACATGGACATTAAGCTTTTACAATCTAAAAACATCCAAGTACTTTGCAGTGCACTTTGAGATTTAAAAAAAAGATTTTTCAACAACATTCAAGTCCGTCATTATATTGTGTGTGGGAGCCCAGTACAGTTAAGGCACATGATTGTAGCACAAACTTGTTTCAAAGACATCTAGGATTGGTCCATGAGGAAATCAAACCCAAGGTTTTACTAGATCAGCCTTGTGTGGGCCAAACAAGGGATGAAAACAGTGGTCCCAGGGCACAGCCGCTCCAGGTTTTACAAGAAGCAGGCGAGCATACCAGAAACAGGAAGATTCCACTCATCACACTCACCTGTTTCTACTACGGCCTGAAACGGCTCAAACTGCAACACATTATGAATGCAATTTTTTTGCAATGCTTTTGCTACTGGATAAGAGTGTCTGCTAAATGCTTAAAATGTCAATGTCCTACTGATAATACCTTATAAAAATTGCCCAAACTACACTTTGGAACTTAGTATATTATATTTGCACCAATATAAAGTTGCAACCGTAGGTGTTTTAAATGGGTGTGGCACACACTGACTTACCGTTTGGCAGCAAAGTCCAGTTGGGTGGTGAGCTTGGCATTCTGGGAGCGGAATTCAGAGACCTGCTTCTGCAGCTTCTCATTCTGCTCATTGACAATCTTGTCATTCTCGGCCTTCTCCCTCTTGTAGGTGTTGAAGACCTCTTGTAGCTGTTAACACCAACATTTTACAATTATTTACACAACTTCATCCTCTCAGCAGTAACAACTTTTCAATTACAACTGGAAAACATGATATTACCTATAAGTGAACATTTAACATAAGTGGTTTCAATAGAAAGAAGCACAAGTAATATAGCTCTTAGGAGATAGAGGGGAAAAAAATATATAATAATACTACCCTATAGTGACTAGCTTGCAAGAACACTGGCAATTTCAGTTCCCACTATTCAAGTGGGGAGAGCTAAACTGGAACAGAAATATACAGCATTTCAGAGAGGTTCTGACAGGAGAAGATGCCACCAGCAAAGATCAACAAGGGACTGCACTTGTGCCTTTCAGGATCTCAAAGCACTTCATACTGAAGGTGGGAAACTCACCTCAACCACCACGAAAGTGTAGCACCCACATGCGTGGCTGCAGGGCAGCCATTTTGCACCAGAACGCTCACCACACAACATCGCAGGTAGAGAGAGCAGACTATTTAGCCAATTAAAACTGGGGTATGATTCTGGCCAGATCTGGACCTCCGGCCCAAATAGAGGTTTCACTGGCTCAATAATCTCTCCCTCTCCATCTCAGCTGATGTGTGGCGAGCGTGAGCAGTGGCTGAGGTGAGCTCTCCCCCTTTACTGAGGTCCTGAAAAGTGCTGTATAAAATGCAGCACATTATTATCATGAGCTCTGGTGCAAAAGGTGACTCCACACTTTGCAGCCTCCTGTGGGAGCGAAGAAACGGGCACGGGTTCGAGGGGCCGACCTGTCTGACCGCGGCTCTGGCCTCCACAGCCTCTCTGGACCCGGCGGCCGCCGCCCTCGGGGCATGGTCCTGGCGGGAAGGCCCCCTGGAGACTGGCGAGGGGTAGAGCCCGGGGAGGACCCCGCTGGGGCTGCCCCGTCTGGGAATGAGAGGAGAGGTGGTGACCGAGACCGCCATAAGGCACCTCCAGTGAGACAGCCACAGCAACCAGTGCCTCCGACTGTATGGACCATAACTGGGCTGTCCCGAATGAGGTTTAGACCACAGTTATACAGCAATACTCAGATGTACCAAGACAAGGCCCAGTGTATCGAATGCCTCTTATAAAATGAACACATGCATGAATATGTAAATTCAAATGCCACGTGTACCAACACCACAACAGGTGAGGCTGTTACACCCCTAGTATAGGTGTGGTTCTGTGCGGCTCAGTAGGTAGAGCACAGCGCTGACAACACTTAGGTTGTGGGTTCAATTCCCACTGGGACCACTGAAAAATGTATGCATTCACTACTTACTGTCGCTTTGGAAACAAGCATCTGCTAAATGGCATATATTATATTATGTATAACCGCCATCGGTACCCCACTTGAGATCACCCAGCAGACATCGGTTCAGTAGAGGGCACTGTTCTGACGGAGTCTGCAATGGCTCACCGTGGCCGGGCAGGCTCACACCGGTGGTTTGGGACAGCAGGATGCGGTACATGTCACGCTGCCGAGTGGCAGAATCGGCCAGCTGCGCCTGGTGACTGCACTGCTCCCTCAGCTGCACCAGCTCTCTGCGTGCCGTATCCAGGGTCTGCTCCACCTCCGTCTTCCTGCAGCGGGGAAAGAGGGAGGGAGGGAGGAGAGTGAGTGGGTGTAGAATCCTGTAAGATTCCACTCAAACACACCAAATGGCGGAAGTGTCCGGGTGGTGAAGGATAGTGTGTAGCCTTACCTTTGTGATACCGGAACGGGATTAAATGGAGGTTAATTAACTCCAAATACTCTATCTAACTCCAATGTATGTTAGCTTTTCTCTCTGTTAACTGTTACTTCTATTATCATCTTTGCAAATGAAAGACTATAGTCTCTCAGCTCACGTAGTGTGGCTCTATACGTATTGCTATCTCTGTATGAGATGCAGACGTGCCTTTGGCCTGTGTAAAGCCTAGCAAGGAGACAGTTGCGTATCTTGCAACGGCACTAATGTATAGGCGAGTGACTACGGAGTGCAACGTTCTATGTGTGTGCATTAACTTTAATCTTAAAACCACAATGTGTAACTGCAGTTTAGATTCATGAGAGATGCTGAGGTATGAAAATGTTTATTAGCCGGACTTGCAGAAATTGTTACAGAAACATCAAACAGAATTTGCGTAGTGTAAACATACAAAAACCGCTATACGCGAAAGTTGCGCAGGAGGTCGTAGTACAAATCTCCTCGAAGTATGCCACTTTTCCCCCATATCTCCACACATCCATAAAACCATGAAACACCAAATAAGGACACAATCACTGAAAAACGGAACCACTCCCTGCGCTGCGTTTCTGTACGCGCATCACACCACGTTAGTTTCACAGATGGCCGCTGACGTGTAGATCATTTGAATTTGACCGTTCACTTTTGAACAGTGTTCTGAGATCTTTAGTAAGCGCCACCTGTACCACATCATCAATGACACCAACCCACTGCTCATGACATCAGCTCTCCAACAACACCAAACATGATTATACTGTACATGTAAATGATGAAGTTACAGTATAACACATTAAACTCAGTGATGTGGTCAACAGTCCTGAGAACAGCCCCCACCGTGTCCTGTTTTGCTGAGACAGCAGGACTGCATTTATCAGTGTTGGGGTTGTAAGGCATTTGGGGCAATGCCATTGTTTAGGCATGTCGCCTGTTGGCTCCCTGCTGGCAACATAAACACAGTTCACATTCTTTTGAGTTACTTCAGGACATAGTTCTGTGAACTGTCGAACGAGAGAATGTCGCAAACAAGACAGGCGACACGTCGCGAATACAACAAGATGTGCCACGTCGCTATTGTCCCACGCACTCTAGATCCTGTAATCCACTGGTCACAAAAAAGAGAACCAAGGGAGGCTACAGCGAAAATCTCCCACCGGGTATTTTGAATAAACTGTGCAACGTCATTACTTACGAGTTCATTTACGCAACGCAACCGTGTCAATTACCTGGACGTCATGGCCTCCAGCTTCTCCTTCTCGCGCGCCTCCTTCTGCTCCCTCAGGGCCACCAGGAGGCGCTGGTTCTGCTGCTGCAGCTCCTCCACCCCGCGGAAGGTGACCAGCCGCTGGGCGGCTGCCTCCGAGCTGCTGCTGATGTGGGTGGAGCTCACGTCCTCGTGCTCGCCCTCGCGAACCACTCGGCTCCCGCGGGCCTCCTCCACGTCCAGCAGCAGCACACGGATCTGGGGGTGACATCATCATTCTCAAGGCCCAATCAGAATCAGATTCATATTTTCAGGTGTTAAACGGGGGTATATCTGCTGAGGTAAGATTGGCTTGCCAAGGATAAAGACCAAGGTCCCCAGCCCAAGGGAATGGATTGCTCTTATTCAGGCTGTAGGCGGGTGATACATCCTGTCATGCAGTGCTTCTCAATCCCGGTCCTGGGGGGACCCCTGTGTATGCTGGTTTTCACTCCAACCATAGTTGCAACCCGCTACTTGTAACAATCTGTAAATCTTTATTAATTATAGATATTTTGGTATCTGTTGAAGGATGGTCTCATTATGTCAGAAATATCTATAGACATGCCATGCAGAATACATTTTCCATATTCACATCCTAGGACTTAATCAGTCAGACCAACGGATGCTTTAATTTTGTGTTATGTGCCGTATTGCAAATGATTCCGTTAGAAAGAAGCTACAATTGATTAAATTATAGACTGACAGGTGAAATCAGTGGGGTCTTAACTGCTGAAAGTGTGTACACCTGGCCACTAAAACTAAACCATTTATGGAAAATGAAGATAAAGAATTCAAAGAAAGCAAACGCCAAAGCTGTACGGTGTTAATACATCTCAGAATTATGAAATTATGAAAGAACTTACAAAACATGTTGTCAGCAACATTAATTGATCAAGAGATTGGCTTTACCCAAGTCCCCCAGCACCAGGATTGAGACACTGCTGTAGTGGACATTCACGCTTTGAAACCCCTGCTACCCATGGGCCTTTAAAGATGTCAGGTGTGGCATGCTGTGCAGACTAACCTGCTGCGATTGGTCAGCGAGCTGCAGCTCGAACCTCTGGTTGTCCCGCTCCAGCACCGAGGAGCGTCTGTTGGCCTCGTCCGCCTCCTTCTGCAGGCGATGCATCTCCTGAAAGCACAGGCGGTTGCCTGGTCAGCGGCCGTGAGCAGCTGCAGGCCAACACGTTTCACTCACTCAAACACGCGCTCTCCCCCTCACCTTCATGGCCTGCTCCAGCTTGGTGGAGAGGCTGGTCATGGACGCCTGCATGCGCTCGTACTCCTCGCGCTGCCTCTTCAGCACCGGTGCCATGGTCTCCACCTCCTGCACGATCTCGTCCAGGTACTTGTTCACCCGCTTGTTCTCCAGGCGCTCCAGGTGCACCTGGTCCTGAGCCTCCACGAAGGCGTTGTACAGCTGGGGAGGGGGACGACAACAGACAACATTCAGTAAGGATCAACATAATGTTACCATCACTAATATGAGTAGGCGGTGGGGGGGGGAAGCCAAAAGTATACAAGCTTGAAAAAAGCCACAGATTCTACCTCTGTCAGTTTCATCCCAGGCTTCACGATCTTGGCCACAGCTGCCGCGGTTGGGGACATGGTGGTCAGCTCTTCCTCTGTAAAGGCAGCTACCCCTGACCAATGACAGGCAACCATGTTACTCACTCAGTCTCTCTCTCCCGTCCCACCAATCACAGACAAGCGGTCAGGCTGAAAGCATGGCGTCGGTTTGGACGGTGGTTTCCGAGGGAAAGGCTTACCTCTGCGATTGGAGTCAGAGAGCAGCACCTTGGAGTTTTCCAGATCTTTCTCAACGGTTCGGATTTTCTCCTTCAGCTCTGCCTCCACCTTCTCCTTCGAGGCCGCCATCTCGGTCAGTCGCAGCTCTATGGCTTTGTTGGCTGGTGGGGGAAAAATTGTGCAAAAAGCACTTGAGGGAAATCCTGGGGGAAACAAGCCCAGAGAGCATTTCCGTCGCATGTGCCAAGCCATTGGTAAATCAGCCTCGTGAAGGCCACCAGCTTGACATGTGTGCATGGTTATGTCCAGCTACACACTTTCCCTGGCATTTGTATTCAAATAGCTGTTGACTTTTATTTACAAAAGGAAATCTATTTAGTCGCACCCATTAAATGTCAAGTACCCAACAGCCAACTTTTCAGATAACTGTCCAGCGATGGAAATGACAGTCCTAGTGCACAACAGGAATGGCTCAAGCTGCTACGCAGTGCCACTTCCATTCTTGTGGTGCTAGGCACCCATTAAATTATCTGTAAAGCATCCCGGAGATACAGGATTGGCCCTCACCCTCTCCTGCCTCCTTCAGAAGTCTGTGCAGTTCCTCCACAGCCCTGTTCAGTTCCACAGTCTTGGACTCTGCATCTGCAGCCGCACTCTGTTCGGACGAGTCAAAAAACTGAGGACTCATGACCAAGAGTAATGACACGACACGACACGACACGACACGATACGATACGACACGACACGGCACTCACACAAAGCTTCAACCAGTACTTGCCTTGTACAAGTTGCTGAGCTTTACGTGCGCATTCAGCTCATTACGGAACTTCTCTTCCATATTAGACTGCTGGTCTTTCCCCTGAAGAGGGCAAAGGAAAGTTATATTTAGATTTACAATAAAGTATTACTATTACAATAAGACTCCAATATTCATCCCAGGTGGTAACTTAATTTTGGGTGGGGAGAGAGCACAATTTACAAAATAAATGTCAACACATACTATGTGATATCACCAGGTTCTTCTGATTTAAACATACATAACAGTTATACTTATTTGACATCATTCGGTTACAAATACAGCAGTAGTTGATCTCACACAGTTCAAAGTAGCATTGAAGTAATGCATTATGGATTTACAACATGATACATTATTGATTTGCACTGACAATAATATTGCAGACCGATAACAACTGAAACTGTAAATACCTCTTTCAGCTTCTTCATCAAGTTCTCCGCCTGTTTCTGGAAGTTCGCATTGGACTTCGTCAGGCCCTCGACTTGGTTCTGGAGCCTCGTCAACTGCAAGGTTAAGGTCACATTGGACATCACACTTCCCCTCACATGCAGCTTGGACTGAAAAGCACATCAAACCTACAACCACATGTAAAAGTAATTGTTAAATTGCTACCTTATGTACCTCATAGTGAATTTTTTTAAACTCCTATTTAACAGCCGACGGCATCTAGGGATTGGTGTTGTGTGTACACCTCGTCTATAAACACTATGCAATGCATGTGATGTTCTTTTCTGAACATTCCCCCCCCCCCCTCCATTTATTATACGCCCAGTCATAACTGCAGGCCTGTCCCAATGCTGCAACAAGCTCCATCAATTTGGGAAGGCGCACACAGGCAGGCATGTCCAACAGGACGCATGCAACCAGCTGACCGCTTCTATTCAAGGTGTAATCCACAGGCCAAATGGACCAAATGGACCCAATTCCCGATTGGCCAGAGGGGTCGCTATTGAGCAATGAGGCACTGAATGCCGGCCTGAAATCCTCTCTTGAGTGATGTATTCTGTGGCCAATTATGTGTGGACCCACAGGACTCCCATCAGCATTCGGCACTGACAGGGCCCGGATTCGAAGATTTTCCTCGACTGGATACACGACTCAGAAGGCCATGAAACTTGTTTTTAATAACATTGATAACATCAATGTTCCAACCGTATGAAAAAGGACAGCGCTTGCATAGTTTTTTCTCCTAAAACAAACTTCTGCTATATTTTAGGAGCAAAGACAGTGTGCATTAGAAATTTGGAACTATAGAGACTGGTGCACCCAACTGCATTTAATGCTAACCCGTCCTCTGCTCTTAAACGGTTTGTCTCACATCCCAGCATCTGTGATATGTGCTGGGAAAGGGGCACTTCAACTGTCATGGTGCTCCAGTGAGAAAGCATCCATCAAATGAGTCCAGAAACCCAAACGTGTGCAAGCACTGTACGTAATGCCATCCTTGCTTTCTGCTTAGCGCCTCACCATAGTGACCTGCGTATGTTCTGCAAAGATGAAAATGTTCAGGTTGTACAAAACTGCACAAAAATGAACTAATAAATGGCATTTCTCCAGTACCTCGTCCTTCCTGTTCTCCAGGTTGCACTTGTGCTCCAGGATCTCTTTCCCCTTGTCGCGCGAGACGGCGATCAGCTCCTCGGTTTTAGCCTTCAGCTCAGCATTCAGCCAGACCGTTTGTTTCTGGAAGAGCTCCTTCTCCTGCTCCAGCCTCTTCTCGCGATACTGGAACACAACCACAACGCAGGGATGTTCAAACACATGCTGCCGCAGACAATAGCAAACATTTTTTCCTTCTTTTATTAAATGCTTTTTCCTTTTATCTCTGTCAATTCGGGAGAGTGTAGACAAGCGCGTGCATGCCTCTGAAACGTGATGCCAGCTGCCACTTATTTTCACACCGCGGTCTACAACAGGGGTTCCCAACTCTCTCATTGCAAGCCCCCATCCGGTCCATGCATTTGTTCAATTCAACCACCAACATACCTGATTCAATGAATCAACACTCATTAAGTAGTTATGTAGTTGAATCGGGTGTGCTGGTGGTGGAATTTGACAAATACATGGACTGGCTGGGGGTTCGGGAGGATAGGGTTGGGAACCACTGGTCTACAAGTTAAGCCTGCACAGACATGAGTCAGAGGATGACACTTCATGTCCACTTTAGTACCAGCAGACTGTGGACGCCCTACTGACCAGTAGGGGTTGCTGCTGGCCAGTCGGCACTGATGCCAGACTGTGGAGCGTTTGTTACATTGCATTTTGCTCTCAAATGAACTGAGCAGGAATATAAGCAACATCCCACTAGCTTCCTTCAAAGGAAAAGAAGGAAACATCTCCAAAACAGACCAGCTTTTCCCAACAGCTCAGGGAAAACGCAAGGGGACTCACTTTGACGGAGACCTCAGCCGACTGGATTTCGTCCAGTTTCAGCTGGAGCTCCATCTTCACAGTGTTGGTCTCCACCAGTTTGTCATTGAGGCGTTTCAGGTCCTCTGTGGAAGGAAGATGAAAGCAAAACACTGACTGCAGCGCTACTTCTCTTCGACCTTATTGCAAATGCCAGCTCACCGAGTGATCATCCTGACAATATTTCTGCTCTTAAGAACAGAAATGGCACAGGCGCAGAACGCCTCAATCCTGTTATAATCCCATACCGCTAAGATGCTCCACTTCCTGCGATTTCTTCTCCAGCGTTCGGACCAGTTCTCGTTTTTTGGCTTCAAGATCATATTTAGCTTTGGACAGATTGCTCTACAACAGAATATGGAGAAAAACAAACGTTCCATCTTTCAAATACTGGTACTTTTGGTACATTTATGCATGCATTATAAAAGCATACAGTGATGATGGTTATAACTCTACCCCCCCCCCCCCCCTCCCCCCTCCCTCCCTCCCTCCCCCCCCACTGGTTTCCAGTCTCCACCTGCTGTGAGGAAAGCTTCTCCTCTGATGTTTCATGCACTTTGTTTCTGTTTTTCAGACTGGTCAGCTCTTCATCTGCAGAAGCAAAGCGGATTGTTTAGTCACCTTGTGGCTGTACTAATCTGACAGTGACATAAGGTTAATTTTAGTTCAAATAAAAACATGTGCAACTGCTATCGCAATAGTACTTACTGAGTACGCTGTTATCCTCTTTGAGTTTGTGGTGCTCCTGGGTTTGTGACAAAAGCTGCTCCTGGGTGTGGGCCAGGCGTTTCTCAAGCTCAAAATACTGTTGCTCTGAGGGTTAGAAAACTGACAAGTTTAGCAAAGGCATGCATGCAAACTGTATTTTAGAAAGCAATTCACCCACAATCCAATACTGTCAGGAGGGCGACATAAGAGAGAATTTTGTATAATTGTCATCGATTTGTGGAACTGAAAAGCCAACTGGCATTTGGTCTTCTATTTAAAAAAGAATTGTGGTTAGTAAGTAAACACAAAGTTCGAGATTTACGCATTCCTGGGCTGAAGTTATTTGTGTTTCCTATGTGATTCGTTTGTTGAAAGAAGGCTTTTAATCTGGCAGTGCAACGTTCATGGTTTTGGCTGCTTTGGCAGAAACTACGTTATTTTGAGACCAGCCTGGCAACGGTTACATTAGTCATTTAGCAGACGCTTTTATCCAAAGCGACTTACGATTCAGCTTAAATCGATAAAGAACCACCACGTCGCTACAATTTCAAGCACATGCCTCTCTCAAGTAAGCAGTCATAAACAACACTAGTGCTGAAGCAAATCGACCACAATACGTACAAGTAATAGGGCTATTTACTTTACTTTTACCTGGTTGGTAAAAAACGAAATAACATTCTAAATAACTAGCTAGCTAAAGTTAGCGGTCTTTAGTGTATGAGCAAATAAACCAAAGTTACTGGTACAACGACTCAATTCAGAAGCTGCTTCGCCATCTTTAAAGTAAATAATATAAAAAACAAAGTGCGACCATGATAAATTATGATGCTAGCTGGGTAACGTTAGTCTTTGAGTAAGGCCCGGTTTATGCTCTACTCACTGCCTGCAGTTTACGCTGTCATAGCGCTGGGTAAATACCCAGTTTCTAAGGCACGTACTTTCCAATAGCTAACAAGCCATCTTAATATCAAACTACTCACACCAACACTCCATTAACTCAGTGAAACTCCGTTTATCCAACTAACTCTGGTTATCGTCTCAAAGTAAAAGCATAACTGAAATGCAGCACAACTTACCGCTGTCTACTTTGAATCGCTCATGGTCAGATTTGAGAGAATCTGTTTCGGACTTTTGATCAGAAAAGAACTTCTCGAGTTTATTTTGGACGGCTTTGGGGAGTTTTGTGATCTCGGACCGCTCCAACATTTGCTGCAGAACCGACGCCATGTTTACCCCCAACCCCCGAATAGGAGTGAAGCAGGTTCTTGATGGCAAAACCGGGCAACCGAGGAACTACGAATATACAAGAACCGGATATGACCCACCCACGACCCACGTCCCTAGACGGAAAATGCGCCGTGACGCGTGCTGGTAAATGAAGTTTTATCTGCAGTAACACCACGCAAAAGCTGTCTTTCACGAGAAAAGCGAAACGTTTCAGGGAGAAAAAATGATGCACGCCGTCCCATGAGTGCTGCCCTGTGTAATACAGGTAGAGGTGTGTGCTTGAGCTGTCATTGAATGTTTTGTTTGACGCCTGAAAACAACATTAGGTTATCCAGATTGCTCACGTTGTCAGTATTATAGAATGGGAAATTATTATAGGGAACAGTTAGCTGTCTAACCAGCTAGCTTAGCTAGTAGCGAACAAGCGGTAAGTGTAATGTGGACATGGTTCTCTGAGTGGCTAACAATTTAGCTTCTACTATGAAGTCTAGCTAGCTAACTAACTAGCAAATACAAGCTAAAGTTCTGCCAGTAATAGTAGGTAACCATTAGCAATCTAACGTCAACTATGATAAAGGTGTATATTGAGGCATCATTAGCTAACTGTCCATTCCCTGTGCATAATAAGCATGAATCAGATTTTTAAGTGAAACCTAAACGATGACGTGTTCCTGTTTAGGGCTTAGATGCTACCTAATGTCAATTTTGGGTTGCTAGCTGGCTTTCTATCAAAATGAACACATAGCACTAAATAAAGAAAAGTAGCTTGTTATGTTTGCAACAGTAGCTAGTTTATTGCTGCACGGTAGCAAGCTAACGATAACTAACCAGGCAATATCCTTGTCTTGTAGCTACGTCAGGTTAGCTCGTTAGCTTGTATCTAGCTAACAGGACCAAATGTAGCCTAGCAGGAATACTGATGATTAGCCAAAGAAGCAACAATATGGAACAGAGTACCTAGTTAATTAGTGAGAAATGTGAGAAATTAGTGATTTTTGTGTGAAATGTTTGATATATTTGAACGTCTCTATAACTATAATAACCCTATATATTATTTAATATATGTTCTATATAATCTGTGTAATTTGCCTGCCATTTTTCTCCCAGTGTCTTGTCAAAATGGGAAGAGCCTACTGTGTAGATGATTTGGTTGAGAAATACCTTGTCAGCCTTCCGACTGTGGATGCGTCCTACATCACAGGGCTCTTGATTGGGCAGGTAAGGTCAACGGGCTTGTTTTTCTTCCCTTTTCCTTATTGCTGCCAAATGTCACATAACATTAAAATAGAGAGCATATGATTATCACCCAGTTTATGTGTCTGGGATAAAGATCAAAATAGGCAGTGTTTTACCTTCACCGGTAGAGTTAAACCCCACATAGTTGCACACTGTCTCACTGCAATCCGATTTTTTACAGGCAACTTGGTCCTGTAACTTGCAAGCGTTCAGGTGCCCACTTACTGCAAGTGGATCAATTCAAAGCAAAGTAAAACAGATAAGGGTGTCTTTGCCTTTTAATACACAGAGGGAGTGGGCCTCCCAGGTGCCTTTGTACTGACAAAAGCAGTGACACTCCCCATATGGTGGAATCGAATCCTGACCGTGCCAGTACTGACTAGCCAGGAGTCCTGCTGGGCGATGTACAATTAGCCATAGCGTCGCCCGGGGAGGGGCAGTGTCCCCCCCTCATAGAATAATAATGGTGACTCTGGTTCACTGGCTGCACAAATGGTGCATTCCATGTGCAACAACTGCCCAGCTTGGCTTGTGTTGCTGGCTATCAGGGACGCGGTTCGAAACCCGTCTCCCAGAAAAAAAAAGAAAAAAAAAGAAGAAGAAGCAGCAACAATGGGTTGAGCCTACACACAGCATTGGGCATTCCAGCTCGGGAGAAAATACTAAAATAAGGGATAAAAACGGATTAAAACATGCAGAGGGAGGGCTTAAAAATTAATCGCACTCGATCGCTGCATTTTCTCTTCCAACACAATATATTGTCCTCAGGGGAAAAGCATACTCTTATCTATGAATTCATGGACATGTCTTTGATGTGTCCCCATGTTTTCCTCTTGTTGAAGATTTTAGTCCAGAAGGACTATGTAGTGCTGGCAGCACAGACTCCGCAGCGGGAGAAAGAGGCTCAGAGTGGTGGGCCCACTGGTGGGAGAGCTGCCAGCTCACTGGATGACATTGACCTCCAGTGGGTCTCCGAGCACGCCAGACAGGTGAGCAAAAAATTGGCAAAAAATGAAAAGCAGAGAGTACCCGGGGCCTGTGTGATGGCTGCTGTGTGTATTGGCACTTACAGAGTTTTTGTAGTTTGTCAATTAAAAAAGGAAATAAAAAATATACAACCAGTCATATGCATGGGTGCAGTGTGACAAAATGTAATTTAAGCTGAGGGCAAAAGAATGTACCCATACGCTGTTAATCTGATGAAGAACATGTAGGTCAAAATGTTGCTAGTTTCTAAATATATCCCTGGGAGAATTGAAACAGTGTGTGGGTGCAGTCTTTAACCCCTTAGTTTGTGGATCATTTGATCTTTGCCAGATCTCTTAATCAGCAACCACTGACATGGTTCCTCAGTCCTTGTGCTGAATGGAGTTTTGAAAGGGCCTGAAATGGAATGGTTTCTGGTGATTTGGTAATGTGATCTCCGTTATTTTGCCAATCTTGCATTGTCACGTTACAGGGGTGCCTTGGCTTTACCGAGTCTTCCTTTTGATGCTTTTCTTTTCGAAGGTCTCCCAGATGTTACCTGGAGGTTTGTCAGTTCTTGGCGTGTTCCTTATTCACCCACCTGAACTGTCAAAAGAAGCCCAGAACACACTAAGACGGGTGAGGAATGCATCCTTGTCTGCTTGTGTCCTTGTCACATGCATACTCAAACCACAGCCTTTCCTGGTTAGTTCAATCCTGAGGAATTTCACAGAGAGCTTGTATTAAAACATGTGTACCTGTAGTGGGAGCTGCTCTCAGAGATCCTAGTTGTTTAGTCACAACTTTGATTCTGTGCAGATTTTCCATGTTCACATTCAGAATTTGAAGTGATCACACACAAGATTTCCATACGAAACCTCAATGTTTTGTGCCCTCACACGTCGAATGTCCTCAGAAGATCAAAGGTCATTTCGGATTCCATCTGTGTGTCCCCACAGTTGATCTTTGCTGTGGACAAGCGCATATCAAAGGGAAGGCTATGGCAACTCAAGGCAGAAGATGTGTCCGAGAGAGTCATGCTCCAGATCTGCTCGAAGACCAGGAAGTATCCTTATCTTCCCCAGACAAAAATGAATGTATTTACACTTTTTGACAAATAAAACTACATTTTTGTCCTGCAAGCTTGAATGATGAATACAAATATTTTAGCTCTTGATTAGAGGTAACCTGAGCATGTTACACAAGTACTTTGCATACACATTGTCTGTTTGCATTGTGGTGATTAAACAGGCAATAAGTGTTGTATGTATTCAATGCAGTTATAAGTTCCTCTCTCTTTCCATGAATTCAGCATTCCTTCATTTGCAGTGAATATCTAGCTATTTGGGTTTATACAAGGGACCCCAAGGAGTTAAGGCATCTTTCTTAACGGAGACATTAAAGAGCAATATGTCGGACATTTGATGTGCGGGACCCCAAGGTAAGCCTATGATTTGTGGCCATTTTTTTAATGTTTATCACATGTGCGTACAAGACACTCATGGCGTCCAAAAATGTCTCTCTGCCCTCTCATGCAACAGTTTAGAGCTTTAAACCAGCGTATACATACTGTAGACAAACCTAACTGAAAAGTCTTTCCATTACACCTGTCCTCCTATGCATATGTGTGTTGAGTCTTCGTGTCTTTGGAAAAGGAATTGAAATTGAATTATCCTATGTGTTGAGTGGGAACTGCATCTGTTGTATTTTGAATGCAAATACGAGCTCTCTGTTTTTATTAGGAACTGTGTGCAGGGCTTCTGGGTGACTCATCCTGTTAAGGCACTGTTCGAGTGTGTGTATGAGCCCCACGGTCTGGTATAAAATATGGACTGCCAGTCCTGGCTGTGGCCGACAGCCCTGCAGGACAGCACATAATTGGCCGTTGTGCTGCCCGAGTTAGGAGGGATTTCAATCCGGACGTCCGTGTCTCATCACGCACCAGCGGCCCCCTCAATGGGGCTCCCACAAGCTACATATGAAGTGTCCGTCCTCTGACTCAGTGTCTGTGCAAGCTTACTGGTGCAGAATGAAAAGAAGCAGTGGCTTGACATCCTGTGTTTTGGGTGCTTGTCTGCACTCTCCCAAATTGACAGAGGAGGCGACGAGCACAAACATACACAAATTGGGCAAGGTAAAATTGAATGGTATGCTGAATGGTGACTGAAACATGATTTCTCCTGTATGTTGAATGGTGATTCCAGTGCTCAGCGAAGCCTGCAGACTGGAAATACCAGTCTGGCGTGGCGGGCTCCTGGCAGGCCTTACAGTGCTCTGTGGAGCTTGACCTGGGCATCCCTATCTCAGAGACGTCTTCAACAAATGTTGAAAAGTGCACAAAGGTAAAACACTTATTTACTCTTTGGGGCTCACCCTCTCTTTCCCCGAACCTCATGATTGGTGCACAGAAAGGCATGGAATTCATCACAAGCTCGACGCACACATACAATGGGCTTCTTTGCTTGTGTAATTATTGCTCGTGTCACAAATTTGTTTGGTTATTCAATTTGATGTCATGGAAGAAAATGAGGGTGCTTAAAACTGTTTTCCTGCCTTGCCCTTTGACCTCTACTGCAATACTTGCCTCATTGTAATGTAAGTATACACTATGGGTCAAAAGTTTTAGAACAAGAGGCCCCATTTAAGGACAGTTTTACTGAAATGTTAAAATAGCAGTTCAAGTCCAGTGAATAACCTGAAATGGTTTTCAAAGGTTTGAACTGCAATAAACTTCACTAGAGGTTAAAAAACTGAAATTTAAGAGTTTCCAGTGAATTGAAATGGTACAAAAAAACTGAAAAAAAAAAGGCCCTTTTCATGGAACGAGTAATGGGTTAACGTGGGTTAACAGTCACTCTGTGCAAGTCACCAACTCTGGATCCAGCAAAAACATGGGGTGATCAGTCATGTACATGGGAGGCAATCTGGGTCAGGACGGGAACCTTTCCTAATCGGCCTCACATGCCTCCTTCCTGTGTTTGTGTTTCAGGAAGGGCTTCAGAGGTGGGCTAAGCAAATCGAGACCGGCCTCTGCCTCATCAACGGCAAGTATCTGGCTGACAACTTCGACATGACATCGGGACAGGTGGGTGGGATCGCCGCCGTACCAAACGCAGCTTGCTCATTGCAAAGCGCACATTGTCTTCACCACAGTGGAGTGCCTGAAATAAAGTCTACACTTCTCGTTTAGAAAAAGAGTGCCAAGGGGGCCCAGCCAAAGCTCCAGGCTCAGATCCTCATCCAAGCAGTAAGCGTCTCGCCATCTCACTTTACAGAGTTAAAACACATTAAAACACATTTTTACCACAGTTGGGGCTAATCTAGAGTGGTGGTTTCCCAACATCCACAGCTACAACCCATTTAAAGAACAAACATGTTTTCTGTGACCCATCCCTTATTAAAAATGTAGCCAAACATATTTTCAGATATGAAATATATATATGTACAATGTAACAACTGCAGTGTTTAATTCGACTTGAATGTCTTCTAAAAGTGTTATAATATACAGTAAATAATGTTTTGCCACATGTAATGTAATCTTGTGTCCCACACCTACCCCCGTCATGACCCACCATACACACCCACAATATAAAAGGTTTAAGAAGGAAGTCAACAGGAGTTTGTAAATGAACCTGAGGGAAAGCCCCCTGTCACAGCCCTTGCAAGCGTGGGTGACACTCTCATTGAGTTTTTATTTGATCACAGAACCCATTTAGCTGATTGCAAACTCTCCTTCGCTTCGTCTGAAATTCCAAGTGTCCGACGCTCCCATGGCGACTGTGATAAGGCCCAGAGTGCATGTTTGTGTCCCTCCTGTAGGCGGGGCTGGGGGCAGAGCAGAGGTCCACGGCGTCGGTGCTGGCCTCCAGTGGCTTCCTGACGGTGAAGGGGGTGGTGCACTGCCGGGCCTATGTCTACACCAACAAGCCCCGGGCCTGGCAGGCTGTGGAGGTAGAGCGACCGCGGGAAGAAAAGTCCTGAACAGGGCCGACCTGGTCAAAGCCTGGTCGAAACAGGAATTGCGCTACAGGGTTCCACAGCATCGTGGAGAAAAGTTGTCTAATATCCTAATATGCCTTATGGGGAGAAGGAACATTTTAAGATCTGCCATTTTGGTGTCACATTTAAAGTGCCATATTGGAGCTGTGTTGAGATGCTACAGCCGTGTGCTTGTTCTTACACATTTATTTTCGTCCCAACCAGGCCATCAAGAGAGATGTCATGGACACTGTTTCCTGCAGAACCGAGATGCTGTTTGAAGACCTCCTCATGAACGAAGGCGATTCAGACAAAGGTATTGTGATGGTTGACTGTAGTTAGTGGTAGATGTATTTGTTTGCCCTTGGCTTTGATCATCTGTGGACTAATATTTACAGACTGACATATGTCTTGGTTATAGTTGAATAATGATTATGAAGCCTTATACAGTATGTTCATCATTGTGAAAAACATTATTGTTTTTCAACCACTAGATGGCATAGTTGTCCTTCTATTTGTTACCAGCTCAAATAGTATTGCTGTTGTCTGTGGGATACCTTCCTATTACACTTAGCATTGGATTTTATTCAAAATACAAGTGATTCCTATTACCATCACTGTTCCTCAGCAAACACTATAAGAGTGTTTAGTGGATTATGATATAAAAAATGACTATTTAAATGAGAGACCTATAACAGATGCTTTTTAATTATATTCTAAAATTGACTGGAATAGGAAGTGGGTTAATCAGTAGTGCATAGCCCTTGTATAGTACAAAACCCAATAGAACAAATAAATGGGTAGGAAGATTCCAGTGACAATTCTGTTGAAATTGGTCACACCTGTCCAAGCATTTCTGGCTCATCTCCAGAGATTAATTTAGGGTTAGGGGTAGGATGATTTTTGTGTGTTGATCAGCCTTCAGCTCGTTTGAGCTTTGAGACTGTGCTAACTCAGTGTGGTGATTATCTGTGAGAGAGTGAGACAGGGCTAACTCTTAGTGTGGTGATTATCTGTGAGAGAGTGAGACAGGGCTAACTCAGTGTGGTGATTATCTGTGAGAGAGTGAGACAGGGCTAACTCAGTGTGGTGATTATCCGTGAGAGAGTGAGACAGGGCTAACTCAGTATGGTGATTATCAGTGAGAGAGTGAGACAGGGCTAACTCAGTATGGTGATTATCAGTGAGAGAGTGACACAGGGCTAACTCTTAGTGTGGTGATTATCCGTGAGAGAGTGAGACAGGGCTAACTCAGTGTGGTGATTATCCGTAAGAGAGTGAGACAGGGCTAACTCAGTGTGGTGATTATCCGTAAGAGAGTGAGACAGGGCTAACTCAGTGTGGTGATTATCTGTGAGAGAGTGAGACAGGGCTAACTCTTAGTGTGGTGATTATCAGTGAGAGAGTGAGACAGGGCTAACTTAGTGTGGTGATTATCAGTGAGAGAGTGAGACAGGGCTAACTCAGTGTGGTGATTATCTGTGAGAGAGTGAGACAGGGCTAACTCTTAGTGTGGTGATTATCAGTGAGAGAGTGAGACAGGGCTAACTTAGTGTGGTGATTATCTGTGAGAGAGTGAGACAGGGCTAACTCAGTGTGGTGATTATCTGTGAGAGAGTGAGACAGGGCTAACTCAGTATGGTGATTATCAGTGAGAGAGTGAGACAGGGCTAACTCAGTATGGTGATTATCAGTGAGAGAGTGACACAGGGCTAACTCTTAGTGTGGTGATTATCCGTGAGAGAGTGAGACAGGGCTAACTCAGTGTGGTGATTATCCGTAAGAGAGTGAGACAGGGCTAACTCAGTGTGGTGATTATCCGTAAGAGAGTGAGACAGGGCTAACTCAGTGTGGTGATTATCTGTGAGAGAGTGAGACAGGGCTAACTCTTAGTGTGGTGATTATCAGTGAGAGAGTGAGACAGGGCTAACTTAGTGTGGTGATTATCAGTGAGAGAGTGAGACAGGGCTAACTCAGTGTGGTGATTATCTGTGAGAGAGTGAGACAGGGCTAACTCTTAGTGTGGTGATTATCAGTGAGAGAGTGACACAGGGCTAACTTAGTGTGGTGATTATCTGTGAGAGAGTGAGACAGGGCTAACTCAGTGTGGTGATTATCCGTGAGAGAGTGAGACAGGGCTAACTCAGTGTGGTGATTATCTGTGAGAGAGTGAGACAGGGCTATAAAAAATAAAAATAAAACACTAACCTTTTCTTTCCCAGTGTTACAGGTATGATATGCAGACGCCTGCAATGATGTCTATTGCTGTTTTACTGCACTGATCTTGTGCGCTAACTATGATTGTTCTTACCTTGTATTAATGCACATCTTGTAAGTCACTCTGGATAAGAGCATCTGCTAAATGCTTAAAATGTAAATGTAAAATGTAACTCTCAATGTGGTGTTTTTGGCAGGAGCTGTCGGCGGCCTGCAGCCCCTACCCCTGCGGGTCTTTGCCCCGGTACCAGGGGCTGGGTTCTGTGTGTGCGACTACATGTTCCCAGACGAGAGCGTGGTGGACGTAAGGAGGCGCTTCAAGGAGATGCTGGACTGTGACGTCCCAGAAGAGACCATAGACACATCCCAAGAAGCTGCTGCTGAAGGTAGGCATCTCTGCTACAATGGGGTAGGCTAAACCAGGGGCTCTCCAACTTATCATCTCAAGTCTCCCTAATGGCAACCCTCAAACTGAGGACCCCCGCCTCTATAAAATGGGGGGGGGGGGGATAGTTGTCATGAAAAGAGGGTATAATTGGCTACTAAATTGGGAGAAAATGGGGGAAAATAAAATCTTTAGAAGATTACTACACCAGGCTGCTGTACTACCTGTAATGCATTTATGGCAATCACAGTGGTTACATTACCTAAAAATGTGTAACAAAGGGAAAACTGATTGATTATGTTGTTCAGGAAACACCAACGATTGGCCTATAGCAATGTACTGTAACAATGGAACAATACCAATTAACTAAATATAATTTATGTGACAAAGAAGTGAGACGAATGGCACCTTAAATCTGTGTGTATTTCTAAAGATGTGGCTTGTGACATTTTGACCTTAACCAGTGGATTGACTTCATATAATGCGTCATGCAACCTAACTGCATGGACTCAGCTTGGACAAAACTTATACTCAGCGATTCTGCATTAGTCGGAAGAGATGCCTGGCTTTGTATGACTGTAAGCCAGTTTCAGACATGTCCTCTGTGTCATAGACGCGGTATGCAGGCTAGCCCCGCTGAACACACACACACACACACAATTCCAGCACGTCTGCGGATGGAAAGAAAAATAAAATAATGTAAACCTGTAGCCTGGGGCAACAGAATATGGAACTTGGGCTGGGCGTGTTCCTCTCACACCCTAAATGGAGAACTGTAGAGAGTTGAGAATCTGGAATCTGAAATTGCTGTTAGCCCACGGTCCGCATCCAACACGATGGAGCTTGAGCTATTTTTTTAAGAAGAATGGGTGAAGATTGCTGTGCCCACATGTGCAAAGCTGGTAGTGGCTTACCCAAATAGACTCACAGCTGTAATTGCAGCTGAAGGTGCTTCTACCAAGTATTAAGTCAAGGGGGTGAATACTTATGGAATCAGTTATTGTCTTTTTAAAAAATGTGTTATTAATTAAGAAATGGCTTTAGAGATGTTTATTTGACATTATAGAGTATGTTGTGTTGATCAGTAGCAAGAAATCCCATAAATCAATTTTGATTCCATGAAGTAAGAAAAGAGAATGTGAAAAATGCCAAAGGGGGTGAATACTTATTATACGCACTGTGTATGTATATATATATATATATATATATATGACGATTATATTTATTATTATTGCTGCAGTAGCATTAGCAATCATTTTGATTTGTATCCTTTCAGATTGGAAATTAAATGGTATCACCTTACATTTTTACTGTCTCTTTTTACATAGATTCTGAAGAATGCACAAATAACGGAGCACCAGAGATTCCAACTGAAGCTTCCAAAAGCCCGAAATCTCTTCGGCCTTACATTGGTATGTTTGTCTGCTTAAAATGTATGTCATTGAGGTATGTCCTGCTACCTGTTTAGTCATGATATTGACTGTTTTCTTCAATGGTTCTTATCACGTAATTGCTGCCTTGTGACTATGGCTGACCCCATTTAGTCGACTGGTCGATTGTTTGGTCGATGGGCTGTTGGTCGACCGAGATTTGTTTTGGTCAAGTAGTCACGCGGCAAAAAAAATAAAATAAAAAAAAAATTCTCCACGCAGCATGAGACACCTAGATTCGCGCCACAGTTCGGCGCGCTTGTCAGTAGAATAATCAATTCTGGATGCTGCAGGTATGGCAGTGACAGTCCTTCACTCTTAACATATATAGCTAGGCCTATATATGTTCTCTTTAACCCCCTGAGGTCGGCTGGATCACTCCCTCCCACTTCTATTGACATGGTAACAAGGTGCTAGTTTCTAAATTGAGTACTCTGCCCTATATCTAAGCCTTTTGTATTAGGATGTAAGTTTTAAAACATTTCTGCTTGTGAGACCTGGCCAAGACAGGGCAATATCAGGGGATATCACTCCGTAAAGTTTTCCAAAATAAAATCCAATTTTCTTTTTTTCGCGTTTTCATATAAAAATATATTTTCCTCTATTAGCCTTCATCTGTTAGAGAAACAAAATAAGCTCCAATAAATTCCTGCATTAGTTTTTTAAAGAATGAAAACAAAAGTGATCAACTTTTGGGGTTGGTAAAATAATGAATAAAATGACATTAAAGAGTTCCAAAACGTCATAGTATTACACATGTCAAATGTCATTTTTAACCTAAGGCATTTAAAGAAATCTTTGAATTTCTCCCACTAAATCCAAATGACAAGAAGTAGCCTGACTGATATTTTTACTGAGGAAAAACTGAAACAAAAAAACAAATAGAAATGAAATACATTTCAATAATGGAATTTTCTGACATAAACCAGCTGCTCTATAGCTGCCCACTCAGTTCCCCATGTCACTTATCACAAAATATGTAATATAAAGCTATACGCCTTAAGGCTTTCACCTGTATTAGTATTTGTCCTGTCATGTCATGGTTACTGCTTTGTGAGCTACTGCTGTATAACCTAATCATTGGGGTCTTTTTTTTTCTTTCCAAGAGATTTCTAAATCATTTCCTTGTGCAATGCCTCAAGATTTTCCACCCCCTCTGTTTACCATTTCACTGCCATTACTCATGTGTTTCTCTTTGTCCTTGTGTAGGTGTGGGGATAGCTGCTGGAGTTGCTCTCCTCGCTACGGCTCTGTCACTGCTCTACCTGGATATAACTAACTGACCAATAAAAAGCCACACACTGAAATGTAAAACATTTTCAGTCAATTGTCCCCCCCAGTGAAGATTTTTTTAATTTTTTTATAATATTATGCAGATATTGTTTTGACCCTGTGAGTAGCTGGCTAGAGGCTGAGAGGGACATCCGAGTTGGAACTTGGGGCGTGTGTGCGCGGCCCCCCACCGGAATGTCCGACCCTCCTTCCTCTGTCATCGTCACCTTCTGTGCATGCCAAATGTAAACTTTCCTCTGCTAGTTTACTTCATGCCAGAGCATGTTAGCCGCTCGACCAGTGGGTTAGATCAAGATTCAATTTAAAATTAAGTACATTTTAAATGGCTGATGCAAGACAGCGCAAACACTTAAGAGGGGAAATATAATTGTAAAGGACACTTCGGTGTTCTGTTGTTATGGAAATAATTAAATGTTGGATTTGTATCGTGTGTTAACAGAGCGCCATACAATAAAATATATAATTTTGTGATGCTATTTTGTGGATTATTTGTTCTTTTTATGATTAACTTGAGGATCTTGTATATGGCTTTGTTTCTCTGTCTGTCTTCGTGTCTGTCTATCAGTCCCAGTGTTTAACCACTACAGGTTGGAGTTGCATGTGGTAGGGAGAGGGTCTGAAATGTTTCATTGTACTTGTTTTATATTTTATTAGCCTTCTGTTGAAGGGTTTTGTTATTGTTTATGAAAGGCACCTAGGTTTATTTTACATCAATTTGCTTATATGTCTGCTTTGTATGTGCCATTGGCTTTTTGCCTGCTGTACACCTTCTGTGGACTTTTCCTGCACTTTCCTACACTTGCATAACACCGGGAGCATAACACTCGGGTCAAATCAGAGTTCCAATCCCAAACATTATTTTTGGCTATGCATACCCGTGGTGGGTTTTTGTGCCAGAAGGAGGACGCTTATATTGAAAAGAACCAGCAAATATAACTACGGTAAATTATGGTGGTGGGTCTTTGATGTATTGGTGTTTTTGGCATATACTGATCCTGGGACTCAAGTCAATGGAATCATGAACTCCAGCAAGTACCAAGATATATTGGCCAAAAACCTGGTTCCCTCTGCCAGGAAGCTGAATCCTGGCTGTAAATAGATCTTTCAGCAAGAAAATGATCCCAAGCATATTTCAAAATCAACCAAACAATGGTTAACTGACCAGAAAATGTATTGTTTCCAATGGCCATCTCAGTCTCCAGACTTGAGCCTAATTGAAAATATTACCTTTACAATTGTCTTAGAATAATTCAATTTGATCATACAATATAGCTCATTACCTGTATTGTTTATTTTATTCAGCCTTTTTATCAAGGATGTAAATCATTTTGACTATGAAGGACTATATCGGTTTTTCGTTTTTTGCAGAACTTGTTGCTGTAAACGATTGCGTTCTAGGTAATATTCCGTGTAATTTCCGTAAGACAATAAGAATGAAAACAACGTGAGGAGGAGAGCTGTAGGCATGTAGGTACATGAAAACATCAGACGGAAGGAGCTGGGGCTATACAGCAGGCACACACCCACACCCACAGACTTGTGATTGTGAGGTTTGTGAATTGGGACAATGTCAGGACATGTCCTGCCAATTATTAAACACTAAACTAAACACACTCAAACAAAAGGTTAACCTGAAAGTGCTCGCATTTGATGTGCTTCTGAAACCAGCTGTGCTGTTGGCGTGTTTTTGTAAAGGCAAGACAACCGACAGAAGGTACCCTGCCTTTAGATTGAATGTCATAATACACTTTTCCATTTTATATATAAACATATATATATTTTATTTTTTTTTCTCCCTCTTTTCTTCACAGTTTACTTTGTGTCGTGGGTAGTACTTCCCCTTGCTTGACAAAAAAGTTTGAAATGGAAATCATAATTTATGATAAAAAGTAGCAACACAGTTTGTGGACAAAGAAATGCCTGTGGCTGAAAAGTGATGAATATGATAATGTGGATCGGGCAGGTATATTAAACATGTATTTGCGACTTGCTTTTCACAGGGATTATTGATTTTAAACCAGATTGTGGGGCCATTGTGGGGCTTGTTGGTTATCAGCTCTTTCTGATTTCAATGCTGCTCAAGATCATTTTAGGGCTGTTTTTAATCTGGAGTGACCAGATTTTCATAGAATACTGTATGATGCAACACATAGCAAACTTGGTATTCTTAGAAATCAGTTAGCTGGCCAAAGCAAAAGTTGTATTATTAGTATTCCTTCCTTCCAAGGAAGTGTGAGTTCCTTGGAACAGGTTGCCACATCTTGAAACTGCTTTAAATCCCAGTACTTTTTGTGTTTGCACCAGTAAAGAGAGATGTGTGTTATTTATACTGGCAATAGTTCAGTGGTTTAAAGTGCCAACACCTATGTGACATGAACACAAATACGAAGTAACTGTGGCTTAAATATCATTCCATGAAATTGGATTTAATTTATTTTGAGTATTGCACAAAATATGGACAAAGTGTCCCATTCAATTGGACTACATTGACTCTTCCAGCATGGCCGAAAGATCCGTATCTTCAGCATAGAAGCTGAACAATCTCTTGAAACCGAATTTAAAGCAGTGACTTGCTTGCTTGGCTGACTATATCACTTCAAGACACGTAAATATGTTGAGAACAGCTATTTTTTTTTTTTTTTAAATTTGTTTCTGATTTTATCCCATTTTTCTCCCAATTTGGTAGCCAATTAGACCCGCTATTTTTACGCCATCAATCACCCCCTAGTAATGTGAGTTCAGCTGCTGTCGTAGTCCTGCGACCTTGTGCGGTGATTGTTCTTACCATGACTAGCATAATTTGAACAAATTGCTTATCGAGACGGCACCCGATGAACTAGACCATGACAGCTCCGCCCGGCTAACGACCAATCAACCCTGGCACTACAGGGCCACTCTACGATTTTTGTGCTAGGTAGGCAACATCCTCTGCAACATCAACGCAACGCTGCAATGTTGCGTTGCAGTCGCGCGAGCATGTAGAGGCCTTAGCTCCCCAGTCAGTTAAGCAGCGCGCTAGTCAGTTCGCGTGCGCACGTGTGCTCGTCGTGAGTCTTTATAAGGTAACGGTTACGGCTTTAAGTACTAGTGATAGGAAGTTCGATTATTTTTCCTGACTCGTTCGCGAACGATTCGTTCACTTGATTCAGTAATCCCCACTTCCCCAGAGCGCATAAGAACCCCCCTACCGGCGATCGAGGACTGATTCTCGTTCAGAGCCGGCTTTACTGTTCGCCAACGATTTGTCCAGACACGTCTCCTTCGTTCAGTGGAGTGGAGATACCGCTCTTTGGTGTGATAGATTAACTTGGCGCATGAGTGCTAAACCATTCCAATGCATCGTTCTGATAGCAAACACAACTAGATAATGTATCCGATTAGAAGAACTCAAAGGAGTTGTTATTCTCCAGCCCAGAAAGAGTTGTGATTGGCGTTCATTTTGTTCAGTAGCATAGGGTAATACCCATTCGTCACTCATAAAACACGAGTTTAGGCAGTCAGCAGCTAATGGGTTTACTTTTGGTTTTACAATGTTATGTCCTGCAACATCGCGTCATTAAAATTTTGCACAATGCGATAACTTACTGTAACGGTGAGCAGCTAGCTTAGTCACAGAAATGCTAGCTGCCCTACACTTAGTTCGAGTGTAGCATGCTAGGTGGCTACATATTCGTAGGCCACGGGCTACGAGGTCATCTTTGTAAGCTAATCGGTGAACTTAACGTTCGCTGGTTAGGTTAGTACGGTGGTTAGGTGTGGAGTTTGAGCATTATGACATCAGCAGCAGCTTGGCCATACTTGCTATGTTATGCTATGTACCCTGCTCTTGCTGAATGACAGAGGTTAATTAAGCAGCTGTGGGCTTGGTTAGTACTTGGATGGGAGACCTGTGACAGTAATTCCCTCCCTCTCTACCTCAGCTGATGTGTGGTGAGATGTTCTGCTGTAAAATGACTGCTGTACATCACCCAGGTGGCTACAACACACCAGGGTAGATGAGTTGAGTTTCACCCCCTTCACTGTAAAGAGCTTTGGGTCCTTGAAAGATGCTATATAAATGCAATTCATTATTATTATTATATATCTATCGCTTTGGCATTTGCTGAATCTTAAACTGCTGCTCTGTCTAGGGTAAATGCATGCTGGGATAGGCTAGGCCTCAAGATGAGATGAGATGAGATGAGATAAATACTGCTAAATACTACCAATCGCTGATTCACAAGATTCTGTTGCTATTATTGTCTGAATTTCATATTTGTCTGAATAATGCAGTAAAGCTGGCTATCCACTGTTTGTGAAAAGTATACCTTAGCCCAGTGTTTCTCAAATTCTCCCCCCGCCCTCCTTGGGTGGCCCATAAAATTGAAGTAGCCCAGGGCCCGTAAATACCTTAGCCCAAGCCTGATAAATGTTTTCTTCTTCCTAGCTATTGTAAGTGTTGGAACGTGCAGGCATACAGATACTGGAAATGTCTGTATGTAGTATTGTTTTTCTGAGAAAAATGTCATCAGTCAATTTTGCACTAGAGAAGTGAAAATTGACCCAAATAGACTACACTGAAGACCGCATGTCTGAAATTAAGCAATATGTTCAGCTAATGAAAACCCCCCACAAAAAGATTATTTTGGTTTAACTGTATTTTCTTACACTGTGAAGTGTGAAGTGATCCTGATGGATGGGTAGTTTGCTTGGTAAAACAGCTGTAGAGTTAAAGACATACTGTGGTGTCCTGTGGATGTGGGCCAAGTTACAATAAACAGATACTGTAGGCCCACATGCCTCTCAAACACACAAACGGAACAAACTCAATAACCCCATGTTTGCTACATTCTGTCATACAACTCTGCCCTGTGTTTTTTCATATTACCATTTCAAGCAATGTGGTCTGTGAGATGTTATAAGAAAGACATTTCTCACCGGCCATGATAGACCAAGTACTTGAAAGAAACTGAACAGACTCTTATGTGACGAACTAATGTACTAGCTAATGATAGATATAGCCAAAGTAAAGGAAACACTTGAGTAAATTAAGGGTTCTGGTGGCTCTGTTATGGTGTGGGGTGCATTTTTCTGGCATGATGTAGGTTCACCCAACCCCTTAGAGGGCAAGGTAAATGCCAATAAATGTATACATATGTCATTTAGCAGACATTTTTATCCAAAGCGACTTACAGTAGTGCATGCATACATTTTTATTTTTATTTAATTTCATTCAATACAAAGCATTATGAGTGATCAACTTCATCCTATGGTGAAGCATTTCTATTCTTATGGGAGTGGTTTCTTCCAGGATGGCAAGGCCCCCATCCACAGGGCATGAGTGGTCACTTAATGGTTTAATGAGCATGAAAATGATGTAAAACACATGCCATGACCATCTCAGTCACCAGATCTTAACCCAATTGAACACTTATCAGAGATTCTGGAGTGGCGCCTGAGACAACGTTTTCCATCACCGTCCATAAAACTCCAGTTGATGGAATTTCTCATAGAAGAATGGTGTTGCATCCCTCCAATTCAGTTCCAGACACTTGTAGAATCTGCCAAGGCGCATTGAAGCTGTTCTGGCAGCTCGTGGTTGCCCAACACTCTAGGGCAAGACACTTTATGTTTCGTATTTCCCCTATTTTGGGAGCAGTACCAGTAGTTAACGTTATCATTCATAGATATTGTGCTTGGGTGTGGTGCGATGGGCTCATTGTTCTGTGTTTGGCTGAGCACGTTTTGTTGTCCATGACCTGCTTAGCTCAGTGTGTTGCCTTCCCACTGTTTGAAAGGGGTGTTGACTCTGATGTTGAAGGGAAAGAGAAACCATAGCCTGGAACTTGCGCGCCCCTGTAAATGCTTTCATTGCTGAAGATAATCTCAGGGGAGAGTCACTCTGCTTCACAATCATCTATTTATTTTTGCTTTATTAAGTCTTACCGTTCATTTGATATCCTCATGAATGCATGTACACTTGATACTTGTGTATTGAGTGTACTGTCAAACACATACAGTTTGTTCAAATCAGCCCTAGACTTGAACAGGTTTGCTAAGAGGTACAAAAATAGAGAAAACTGCATTCATGAATTGTCATAGATTGTCATAAATATTTTTTCATAATTATTTGCTCCATGGCAAAATACTCTTGAAATAGGTAGCTGAATTGTACAGATTCAGCTACCTACTTAAACTATTTTGATTGACCACTGAGGTGTGAACCCCCTAAACGCTGACTTGCCTATCTGTTCAGAGGAATGTTCTCAATGTTTGCAACTAAACAACAAAATGGAGATGACAGGTGCCCGTCTTGCACAGGATTCATGTAAACTGCCCCCTAAAGGAGTCACTCAGATATGTGGTATGGTACAAACCCAAAGCCCAGATCAGCTCAAAGGCAAAGACAATTTAAATCAAATTCAGATTTACAGAGAGCATCGAAAAGCAACTGGATTTTGAACTTTGTATATTAAAATGTTTCACTTGGATGACCCTAGAACGAACCTAGTCTTAGCCAGTATGCCAGAATTTAACAGCACACACAACACTTATTTTTCCAAGTACACTTTTTTAATGACCATTTTGCAGCATATTATCTCTTGTTTTATTTAACCAGATGGTACAAAGAAGGATTCAAGCAGCATCCATTTCCAGATTCAGACCTTTTGAAGAATGGTCTCGGCCGGTCATTGCATTATATGTGTATATCTAAAACAATGCAAGTACAGTATGAATTTGACATGCAGTACAGTGCTACTCTGCGGTTGCATCTAAGGTTTACAAACAATGGCTTTTGCTTAGTTTGCATAATGTCATTGTGTGTGTGTATTGTGTGCGTGCGTGTGTGCTTTTTCTGTAAGGCTCTTATTACGTGGTGGATCACCCATTCTCAGCCCGTGAGTCTCGTTCTCCCTCCAACAAAAAAAAAGCTCCCTCTCACTCTACATCGGCCTCCCCATCATCACGGCAGGCGGCAAAATCCTTCTCCGGCAGCAGGCCGTACTCGTTCAGGAAGGCCTCCACGTCCGTGGCGAAGAACTCCTGGTTGAGGTGCTGGGTAACGGACAGGAAGTTCCCCATAAGCTCCCCTGCCTTGTAGACCAGCATGGCGGGCAGCACACTGTCCGAGAAGCGCTCGACGGCGCCCGTGCAGGAGGCCCGGATCTTGCAGAACTTGACGCTGGGGTACTCGGCCGACAGGCAGGTCAGGCAGCCGTTGAGGGCGTTGCAGCCGCTGATCCCATCCTCGTAGACGTGCACCACCACCACAGTGAGGCGGTGCTCCTTCTCAAACAGCTCCAGGAAGGCCTCGCTGCTCTCCAGCTCGTGCACACGGTTGAACGTGGGCCCGAAGCTCAGCCGCTCATGCATCTCCTGCATGCATTGCTTGCGGTACTTCCGCAGACCCTGCTCATCCTCCCCTTGATCATCACGTACTCCTGCATGCTCATCTGTGGCAGAGAAATGTGGATGCTCTGAGTGAGGGGAATTATGGGTAAGCTTTGAGGGGCAGAGAGGCAGCACACCCCTGTGAAACCACAGATTCTTAAGATTACTAACCAGATTAGCTCTGTATTCATAACAATGGAAGTTTTTTTTTCATTATTTTTTTAAATTTGTTTCATTTTTAGCTGAAACAACATTTTTTCATTTCATTTGGCCCAATTTAGTAGCCAATTACGCTCTGTATTTATTTCGATTTTACCCTCCCCACATGGGTCTGCTGCTGCTGTCTCTATGAGGCAAGCTAATTCTCCGTGGTCTCCGCTGCGGAATTCACCCACCCACGTTCTGGAGCTCCTATGAAGCAAGCCGGCTCAACATTTTACATTTACATTTTAAGCATTTAGCAGACGCTCTTATCCAGATCTTATCAACTTCCCCCTTCCCCCTGGGGCGGACAGCCAAATGCCGTCCCCGATCGGGGCTGATGACCAGGGCCAATGACCATGGCCGGTCTGGTAGAGACGCGGGTTTCAACACAGCCCCGCGTCCTTCTTCGCCACAAAGAAGAATCCTGCCGCTGCCAGTGAAGTGGAGGGGCGGATGTGACCCGCCGTTAGCACATTACGGAGGTAGGCCTCCATGGCGACCGTTTCTGGCCTGGAGAGAGAGAAGAGCTTACCCCAGGGAGGACAAGTTCCCGGCAGCAGCTCTATCACACAGCCGTAGGACCAATGTGGCGTTTACTGAAGACTTGGGACAAGTCATGATACTCGGGAAAACTCGGAAGAGATCGGGGACACAGGAGGTGGGGCTGGTGTTACGCACAGCTTTGTGGAGGACAAGCTGGTGCTGTTTGTCTTGTTCATTGTGGCCTGATTGCCTCGTCTACAGTTTAAAGAGAAGGAATTGGAAATGCGTAAGGTGTCTCTTGACTTTGATGTAACTAAAAACATTTGTATGGTCCCTCCTTTTTGTGAGGCTGAGGTGGACAAGTATTTTTCTCATTTTGAAAGGGTTGCCATAACATTGAAATGGCCCAAAGAAACTTGGACCCTGCTTCTGCAGTGCGTATTGAGGGGAAAAGCACAGGTCGTGTATTCGTCACTATCACTCGAGCAGAGTTTTGATTATGATGTGGTGAAAACTGCTGTACTGAGAGTGTAAGAGTTGGTGCCTGAGGCTTATCATCAGAAATTTTGAAGTTACCAGAAATCTGAGACCTATGTTGAGTTTGCTCGTGAGAAGGAGAGTTTGTTTGACCATTACCTCTGAATTGTGGCTACAGATTTACCTACAGGGTCCTAGTTTAACTATGTGGTTGCTCCTAGCACCCAGGAATTGTACTTCCCACTAGGGTGGCTTTCAGCTAAACTGTTCTTGACTACGGTTAACACTTTGTTGTACGTCGCTCTGGATAAGAGCGTCTGCCAAATGCCTGTAATGTAATGTAATGTAATGTAATGTAATGGTGTGTTGCGCAAGGGGTTAAGGAATTCAGTCAAATCAGAGAACTGGTCATTTTGGAGGAGTTTAAAAACTGTCTGCCTGTAAGTGTGGCAACCTACCTTAATGAACAAAAGGTACGTGTATGCTGATAAGTATGTCCTCACACATAAAAATGTGTTTGCGGAGAAATCGTGTGTGTCATGGTGAGCAGGAGGATCTGGGAGCAAAAGGAGAAACCTGTGTGTTTCTATTGTAAGAAACCTGGTCACTTTGTGGCGGATTGCTATATCTTCAAGAGAAAGAAAAGGGGTTGCCCTAGTGAAAACGGCGTCCATATTGGGGAAACATAATAATGGGTGCTCCCGTAAAAAGGGTTGTGTGGCTCAGGATTATGTGCTGTTCATTACGAACGGATTGGTGTCTTTGATTGAGGAACCGGGTGTGGCAAAGCCTGTTTTGCGAGATACTGGTGTGGCTATGTCCTTTTTGCTGGAGGACGTGTTACCCCTGTCTCAAAAATTCTCCTTAGGTTCAAGGGTGTTGGTGCAGGAAATTGAGATGGGGTATATAAATGTACCTTTGGACACCATTATGCTAAAATCTGACCTTGTGACTCGATGTGTCATTGTGGCCATGCGTCCGTGTCTTCCTGTGGAAGGTGTGGCCTTCATTTTCGGGAATGACTTGGCTGGTGGCAAAGTTTTGGTTAACCCTGAGGTGACTTCTGTCCCACATGTCACTGATTACCTTGATCAACTGGCGCAGGAATACCCTGATGTTTTTCCTGCTTGCGCTGTCACCCATGCTATTTCTAATAAACTTTGTGAGTGCCCTGTTGAGATTGGGAGTGATATTAATTTATCTGACACTTTTATTGTGAATCCTGACCTTAATAACTGGCATGCTTCTCCTCCTTCAGAAGGCAGTTTTGCTAAAACGTTAGCTGTGGAGGCAGGCACTGCTGATTCTTCTGATGGGCTTGGCAAATTGTCTCTGTCACAGGCACAGCTAATCGAAGAACAGAGGACAGACCCTGATCTTTCCTCTTTCTTTGCTAGCGCAATTTCTGATACAGAAGTTGATGCCGTGCCTACTGGGTAATTTTTGAGGAGTGGTGTTTTGATGCGAAACTGCTTACTGCTTCAGCTCGGGGAGAATGGAGCGTTCACCAAATAGTGGTTCCATCTGCTTATCGCTGTGAAATACTGTGTTTAGCTCATGACCATTGCCTTGCAGGTAAGTTAGGTGTTAACAAATCATATGACCGTGTGTTGAGACATTTATTTTGGCTCGGGTTGAAGGCCGATGTTGCAAAACATTGTAGGTCTTGTCACATATGTCAAATTGCTGGCAAACCGCATCAAACAATTCCACCAGCTCCTTTGTATCCAATTCCTGTTATCAGTGAACCATTTGAAAGGATTGTGGATTGTGTCAGGATATGAGGAGGAGGGATATGAGTTACGCTACCTTGGAGCTATGGGTGGGAAAGGTGGATAGCTGTAGCTGTAGCTCGAAAGCGAGGGAGCACTGGGTAATGAACCCCTGACACCCTCCGGGGCTGCCGTCATAGCGCTCCGGCGTGGGTAGTTGAGTTTCCCGGTACGGAGCATGGACCGGTATGGTTGGGGTAGTGAACGACGCAGGCGCGGCTTGAGCGAACATGGCTTGGTCTCAGTTCTGCACCGCCTGCCTGAGTGCTTGGAGGTTTTCCAGTGCCCGCCAAAGCAAGTCTTTGTGGCAGTCCACAGCCACCCCTAGTTAGCCAACGCCGAGTGGAGCTGGCACAATTCCTGTTCTGGAGTCTGGGTCTCCGCTGGTTCCATTATGGCTAGTGGTGAGCGGAACCATGAGCAGAGACTGAGACCGAGAACAGGTGGTAGTTTTCAAAACAAAGGGTGTTCTTTTATTTTATTTCCAAAATAAACTAAACTGCTTCCAATGGTCAGATCACTGAACTTGAGCACCCCTGCGATAGACAATCTGCTAAGGCTGGGAAACCAGCCATTTCCAGTAGTTAATTGTTCTGGAATTCTACCTCTGAATCTTGCCATATTTCAATTGTACTTCAAGTCAATTTGAAGAAAAGCCTCAGGCAAAGGCCAGATTAATGATTCAACATGCAGTGGTGTATGTTGGGAAATGTATGTCAGTAAGTAGAAATGCAAAAAAAACTAAAAAACCTGGCTGTACTACCACACCACATCAAGTTACTGGAATTGCAGTCAGTTAGTAAAAACACAAACTTTGACTTGATTATATTTACACTATATATTATATTTTTATCTATTTTATTATATTTATTCTCCCACGTATGGGTAGCTATAACTCCAGGAAGGAAAAGGCATGGATTTCAAGCTTTATCATCTTAGCAACCCGATAGATATTACAGCAAGTGCCATTAGCCGCTAGTGAACGTGACAGGCCAGCTAGCCTGTAGAGCATATTAACCATGGAGCGCATTAAGTAGCCAACTGTGGCTTCACAGCAGACCTTGAAGAAGACAAGATCTTCATTAGCATCTGCTCACCATACAGCTGAGTTTCTGCTCACCTTACAACTGAGTCTCTGCTCACCTTACGGACAATTCTCTCATCCTCACTTTTGGGGTTAGACATCTGCCGCAGAAGGTCACACTTGTTGGGCGCCATGGAATCGCGGTCCTCGCTCTCCAGCCTGAACTTCCTCCAGTCACTGATCACCCCTTTGGGACCTGGGGTCAGCCCGGGGCAGAATCAAAAACAACAAACGGAACAGCCTTTAGTGGGAGAGCTTTATGGAAGTGATAAGGGAGTCTGCAATACAATCAGTATTGGGTTGTTTTTTGTTGTTGTGTGTGTCTCAAGGGTACATCTGCTTGTTCTATGGAAAACATGGTGAGTAGTTAACCTCATGGTCATCATTTGACGTGTATGTTGGAGTGAAGTTGTAAATTAGAGTAAGATTTCCAGGTGGAGGTATCAGGCATTTGGTGAAATAATGTTTAACTTTTTTACAACACATTAAAAAGAACAGCCCCCAAACCATGGCATCAGGCATTTGAATATGAACCCCAGGGAAAGTATTCAGCTGAACGAACATTGCTATACATACCCCAAGTCAAGGATAACTCATAAATGCTTTGCATGTCAAACCAAACGCTTTCCCTTAGTTGTTCTCTTTTAACACAGGTCCCACACAGGCTGGCGATGATTGCACCAGGCTATAAAAATTGCATGACGTCATGTGGGCCGTGGGAGCACAAGATATGGAACAAATGCAGTCCAAACTGCCTGTGCAGCTTGACAGCTGCATTGCTTTATTAGACTTAACTCAACAAATTTCATTATTTACGCTCAGCCAACCTTTCCCATCTTCGAAACATTGGTGTGTGATGGAGTATGAAAACGGACACTCAAGTTTACCGGATTTGTTTTGATTAGTCAAACGTGCCGTAAAATGGAAAATGTGACCTAGTGAAACAGACATCGGAAGCTACCCATTTACATAATTGTTTACAAAATGGGGCACATGTCATAAAGAAGGATAGCTGAACGCAGTGGCTAGTTGCGTGTAGTCCACATCTGTTTAGAGGAGATGGCCAGAATTGAGTAAATAAAGCCTGAATTGGAGTTCCTGCTGTACGAGGATTATGTTGTTAGGCAACACCGGGCTATGTTTTCAAAGAGCACCATGCAACAGCATGGAGCATCAGTATTGCAAGGTGGGCAAAAGACAATTGCAGAGAATAAATGTGACTTGACTCGGCCGCTCTTGGAAACAATGGCCTGTCACTTGCAATAATCGGCACATTGTGGGACAGACAGGTACAACAGGCCTGTATCGTGGTTCTGGGAAATCTCACCTGTGTGTGTCGCAGGCAGCTCCTCGTCCAGAGTTGGGCTTGACATACTGATGCTTGTTCGCTGTGAAAAGACCAAAGCAGGATGTCATAACACAGTCATGCATGTCAGGTTTGTAGTATAGCTTCTGGTTTGCCACAGCATAACATCTTTTGTGCTAATCATGGTACCTCTGTGATCTGATATTGTACTTCAACACATTTACTGTATTCAAGGCAATTTTTATTTTTATTTTTTTAGATTTAGTTTTCAGATTTTTTCCCAATTTAGTAGCCAATTTCCCCCCATTTTCCCCTCTTTTCATGTGAACTATCCCCCCCTCGTATTGTGAGCTCACTGCCATAGTCCTGAGAATGGAAGTGACAAAAGCGACGTAACGCCTCTTCCGAGCCAGAACTCGATAAGCCATCAACTGTTACCCCGGTAAACATAGAGCCACTCTTATACGCAGCCAACTCATATCGGCTTCCTCCCTCCCTCCCTCCCTCCCTCCCTCCCTCCCTGGGGCAGACAGCCAATTGCTGCCCCCTATTGGCACTTCCGGCCGGTGGAACCGAATCCTGGTCACAGTAGGCAACATGCATACTGGTCGGACACTCTTACCGCTACACCAACTGGGAGGCCCCAAGCCAAAGGCTATTTTAATCACATATGGTGACCTTGGTTTAAATTTCAGTAAAAAGCCACAAACACAAAAATATTATCATTTACAGGTATCCATGGGGTTGATTGATTGGAGCAGCAATGTGCATAAACCATCTAAACCTCTCTTTAGATATGAGGAGTAGTGATGAGGAAACTGGACCAAAACCATTAGGCTACAAGCAAGAATCCTGGATAGGACACTTTTGTTGTACCTTTAACTTGAATTTCTTCAGTAAATGGGTAAAACATCTGTCAAATTTAACCAGTTAGCACTACTACTACAGATTTGAATTGATAATGGAATCTCCTTGACAAATAACTATATTTTAGCCAAAAATGATTTACAAAATGTCTTCCTTATAAGGGGGGGAGAGTGAATCTTGCATATAAGGGTGACGTAATGGAGGATATGCAGCATGAATGGTTTCAGTGTCAGCATGCTGAAATGCCAAGAGCCATCAGCACTCCCTTAAAACTATAATAAAGCGGTCTAGAACCAGAACCCTGTGTTATATCATTAATATCAGCATAGCTGGAGGGTTGGCGGGACTCCACAAGTTCCAAATTGCTTATATAAAATGGATAAATCCACAGATATCCTTTTAGACTAAGTAGGATGAGATCATTTTAAATATAAACTGTAAGTGTTTGTATCCTTCTGGAAACTAAAATTATTCTATCACCGAGCAATGAAAGTACATTTATGAACTTGGCTAGAATGAATGCAGAATGATATTTATTTTGCCCTTTGTTCTTCTTTGGAAGTTAAATGCCTGAATTGGAGTTCCTGGAGGTTTTCTTCTCCATGCACCAATAAGTGAAACACGAGACAGCCCACTTTGAAGATCTGGAGGCTGAATTAAATATTAAAAGACTTGAGGGCCAGATTTACTGAAGGATGGTGACTGCAGTTGCTAAAAGGTTGCAATATCAACGCCGGATTTACTAAATGGTTGTAATGGGTGAAATCGCTATTAGGATGTAATTTGTGGGGGTTAAGACTTTCCTTTTTATAAATAGCTAAATCTGTTCATGCATATGTATACCTGGGGTGAATGGGCTAAAACAGGGTGGAGATTTTGTAAATTAGGTTGATTAAGTATTCCGTCTGTTTTACTTAATTGTGACTGTCCTCTTTGCGTGAGAATTTTAAGAACCCTGAAACCAGGTGGTATTTTATGAGCACTGATATCCCCTAGGCATTTCACAATTCCCGTTTTGTATTGTGCTTTACGAAGTGCTAGTCGCTATCCCAACAATGCAAAACAAGTAATCACAAATGTTGCAAAGTACCCGGGCTCATGTCACAACAGCTTTATTTTTAGACAGCCAGAATTTTAAATTCTATACACATAGCATACATATTGTTTACTAGAACTTGAAATTAACTTTATATGAAAGGACGCAGGATTTCTGTTGACCAAGCTGTCATAAGCTTGCAGTCAGTATAAAAATGCAGGTTTTGAATTTGAACAATTCTTATTGTGCATTTGCTCACTCAATATAGAATGAATCGTGAATACAGTTTTGGTTCCAGACACTCTGTGGCTTTCTTCCATCAAGTTTTTCCGTGTGTATTCTTTATTCTTATTCTAGTATTCTTTCCTCAGTTGGACCACCGCCTGTTTCTTTTCCCCACATGATGTTTTTTCTTTTGGACACCACTTAACATCATGCCATCTTTTATCTACTGTTTGTTTTGTTATGCATCTTTCACCACCTCTATCAGGAACCTGCAGTTCCATCCTTCAACATCAAGAGGTCAATGGAGGACCTTCTGAAGCTACTTGATAAGCAATCAAGGAATTACGATCTCAAGTATTCATGCAATTATCACAAATGAGGTGCGTATTGCAGTGTAGTAGACTAGTCAGCAGTTGGTGCTGCACACCCACACGTCATCATACTGATTGATTTGTAAGGCTACTGCTTTCAATTGTGAAAATATCTCTGTTGGCACTTCTGTAGGACATGTCATGCCCGTAAACAATTGAAACCAAAAGGAAATTGTTATTGATGGGATGCCTTGATTTTAATATTTTATATAATCATTTATATTTTGGTTTGTAATATAGTCATTGTCAGATAATTTGTTGTTTCCATTTTCATGACTTGTTGTAGAGGTGTAAAAACTTTGCTCCCCTCTCTGAAACAACTTAAATTTGTAGACTTGCACCAACACTCAACTTGGCACTTAATTGTATAATTGGTCATGTTCATTTGAGTAATTGGTACTAATTCATAAAAATAGAAGCCCCTTGAGGATCAGAAAGTAACTGCAGCTTCTTGAGAGAGGTGGTGAAAAATGCATGCCCTTAGCTTATGCCTAATTAATTATTTGTTTTTGTGATGTCACTTTTCAGTGACTGTACCTCGTTGACCATTACCTCTATTTCCTGATCTGTAAATTTAAGTTTTCTTTTTCTAATGGTTCCCTCGCTGTTTGTGTGTGGTGTCCATTTCTTGGCATCTGGATGGGTAAGAGTGCTATATTGTTTCGGACCCCTTTTTTGCGGTCTCCTACCGCAAAATTATGAATGAGGGAGTTTCATTTATTTGATTGCGTAATTAGAACCTGTCTTAGTAATTTGGTCATTAATGTGTCAGTATCTGCTACTGGAAAATAGCCACAACATAGCGACTATCGTTGCACTGCAACAATTTCCTTTGTAAATCTGGCCCTCAATTTTTATTGCGATTGACTGCTTGCTTAATGTTTAATATCTAGGATGTTTATGCTAGTGGAAGGTGCATACTAATATGATGTATGAACATTCTATTAGAACATTCTATGAACATTATCTGGATCTCTTCTCTGAATATTGTCACTGCTAGGGAGGCTGCTTGACCAATCAGCATCCATGACTGACAGTATCCATTTTATAATGGTTACATAAGTGTAGTAATGGTGACTGCAACAGATGGCAGGGGTTGACTGAGGTGGGTTTTGCCCCTCTGCTGTAAAGCACTGTGATGAAAGGTGCTATATAAATGCAGTCCATTACCATAGTTATACATTAAATAAAACATATTGTTGCACGTTTGAGAGCCATGAGAGGCAACAACTGCTGCCCAGTAAATTCTGCTGAGTTTGTGGAATGAAGTCTCATCTTGAAGCCTACTCAAAATGATATGACAAGGATAAGCCTCCCTAATCCTGAACACCTCAATCCTGGCTATACCAACCCCCTGTGCCTTGTCCTTCTCACACTACAGTGTGTGAAATATGTAATAATAATATACGCCATTTAGCAGACGCTTTTATCCAAAGCGACTTACAGTAGTGAATGCATACACTTTCAGTATATGTGGCCCCAGTGGGGATTGAACCCACAACCTAAGCGTTGCCAACGCTGTGCTCTACCAACTGAGCCACAGAGAACCACGAAACCTTTACGAAATCTTCCTCACTATGCTGCACAATGAGTAATTTTTACACAGAATGGTCCTTAGTCTTTAAGCAGCCAGTAATGTCAACTGTTTTTATTTTGTTGGCTCACCAACACCAAATTCAATTTTCTTGAGAGTGACTACATTCTAAGAGATAACCATGCACCACTAAGAGTTTTTAAAGAAAAAAATCTGCACTTTATAAAATCTCATCTTTCTTCTTCCTCTATGCCTTTCATTTGTTTTATTGTAAAAAAGTGAAATTATGAATATATGAAATTTGAACAGATCAGATTTATCTATCTATTCTTTCTATTCTAATTTCTTTAAAATAACACATAATAAAGCCCACTGATGTCACAATCAATTATTATGAATTGTAATTCTGTATTAACAGTACATGCATAGAGTAACTAATGTTTCAGGGGGAAAATGCAGTAAATCCAACCAAAACAGTCAATACTGATGCTACTTTACACAAGAGGCACAGTTGACACCAGACAACAGATCAAGGCAGAATTAAGAGACAAGAGAGAAACATTTTGTTTGATTAAAGCTTTTTCGGGAAGGAATTAATGAAAGCAAATCCGCCCCTACCTGCGTATCCGACTTTAATACCTTTGTTGGTGCAAGCTTTCTTTGTGGCTAATGGGCAAAGGTTACTCTCGATTTCGGATGGTTTGGAGAAAGTGCTTGGGGTGGGTGGGCAGGGCCAGTGGGACTTAGGCATGGACATCATAGTGACTGAGAGAGATTAGTTGAGAGAGAGTAAGAGGATTGCTACACAGGAATTAGATCAGTACTCTTCCAGCCAATTGAGCTTCAGCTCCATGTTTAAACCCGTCATGAGCGGCCATCTCGGTTTCATGGCCATACAGCACGTTCTGTGCAGGTGGTCACCTCATTTCCAGTGCAAGGGGTGGGGGAAAGAAAAGCCTCCATTGTCAATGATGGGGAATATGATTGCCACAAGGAACAGGGAACATCATTTCTGCATGGCACAGGGAAGAAGATCTTTAAAGGGAAAGAGGAAGAAGACCTCTTCAGGAACAAGAATCTCTGCTGGGAATATAGAATAACAGAGAATTACATCTTTTCAAGGAACAGGGAACAAGGAAGAAACGTCCTTGCCCCATTTGGTGCCAGTAGGTGTCATGGTGCTGAGGTTATTTCCAGCAAAGCATCAAAGCCACATGATTCCCACTCCTGTCACTTTGTCCCCTGTCTTGTTAACATAAGAACATAAGAATACATAATGATGAGAACAGGCCGTTCAGCCCATCTAGGCTCGCCATGTCCTAATCTTAAGTATCAAGTACTGGATCTAGCCTGGACTTGAATAGCCCAAGTGTTTCTGCCTCTACTACCCAACCTGGCAAGCTGTTCTAGGCATTGACAACTCTCTGTGTAAGGAAAAACGTCCTAATATCCGTGCGGAATTTTCCTTTAACTCATTTCCACCTGTGGCCTCTTTGTTCTGCTGACCCCACTTATCTTAAAAAATATTTGGTAGTTCACTTTAATAATGCCTTTGTTTAGGAATTTAAAAGCCTCAATTAAATCCCCCCTAAGTCTCAGGTGAACAGTCCACACCATCCGGTGTGAAATAAATAAGTCTGGATTGCCCATTGACGATCCTGATCATAGTAGAAAGGTGGCAATCTGCGCTGCATCTGCAAACCCTATTTCAAGCAGGAGCCCTATTTAAAGTAGTTCATCATCAATCAATCACCATCAATTTTCTGTCTAAATATAACAGAACAGGGCTGAATACAAGCTTTAAGCCACCCATAAACGGCACGCTATAAATCAATCCTGATAGCAATCTAACTTGCAATGCACTTTGTGTGCAACTTAGCAAATTTGAACAGGAGTTACTTTTTTTTTAGTCTGTCATTGACGATGATGAACGGTGCTGTATTTGGATTAAATCAGTTCAATCTATTGTAAACACACGATGATAACAAATGACACACATCACTACTAGCAACAGGTGTGTAATGTGCATGCTGAAGGTTGCCCGCTCAACCGCTTCCCTAACCCTTCTAAATGCACAATGAAACACACAGCACAGGTGATGTTGTGTTTGTGTGTGCATTGTGTGTGTGTGTGAGGTGATGGTAATGTTCAAGCATGGCTGATTGATTGCCATGGCAGTTTAAATGTTGCTGATTGTCTAAAATCATTAACCGAATACGAAGGGATAAATGGTACCTCATGTGACGCCTCATGCATGACCAATTGGCTGCATTTTTTCAGCAATGCACAGGCATCATTTTTCCGAAGCTCAAATCACGAGCATGTTGCAAATTACATTACTGTAATGAAAGTCTATTGTTTCCTGTTTTAACCAGCATGGTCATCGTCTGATGTCTTCCCCCTTGGATAATGGATATTGTCCGCAAAGTTTCAAAACCTCCTAAATATTAATCTGGAAGCCCAGATAAATTGACGTGCACCCAAGCCCATCTTTGGTCACTGCCATTTGTTCCTCAGGCAACGCCAGGAGGAAGCTATCAAGACTAGAAGCCCAAGATGACAGGGTGGAACTGTGAAACCCTTAGATAAGTGTGAACTATCAACTTCCCTTGTAGGCACGGTGTCGTTGGGGTGTCTGTCTTTGACGTTCGTTTGCCTCTGGTTCTGCTCGCGTCTGTGCCACCGTTGGTCGCCACATGCCGCCAAGGTTCTTGCCCCTGCACATGCTCTGTGGTAGGGCTGCCAACCATACTCTCGGGCATTGCGCTGGGGTCTCATGCAATCCGTCCATTCCGCACGCTCACAAACCACACCTGTAGTTTTTCATGCACGTGAATGTAAATTCAGTTTCCGTTTATTTAGGGTAACCAAGTGTTGGGGATTTTGTTCATGTGCAAAAGTATTATACAGACAACACGGTTCTGACAAGAACATTTGCACTGGAGTACCCCGTTACCTCAGTATAGAGTATACTTGCATGCAGTACACTTTGCTGTATGCAAGGCAACTCAGATATTAGACAGCACAGAGGCAGTATTCTATTCCAGAACCCGTGCCTTTCCCCCCTCAGTGTTTAAATGCAGTGTGGCACACCCTTTGGACGACGAGTCAAGATTGTGGACTTTGCGTTTGTTTCCCCCGAATACCGCGCCCTTTGTTTTGTGTGGTTTTGTTAAGGGTATTAGTTTAATAAATTGTTTTGTTTATATACTCCCTCCTCCGGGTTATTTACTCTGCCTACGCCCCCTGCAAAGGTCCGTGAGTGACGCCCAACCCTTAGGGACACCACAGTAGATTAAATCACACCTCTCTTCTCTTTTGTGTGTTCTCTTAGGGTTTGCACAAGGCAGCAGCAGAGAGTCTAACCTACAGCCTTCTGGTTATAAAGCTCAGCTCCTTAAACGCTGTTCCTGACTGCTGCCCATCCCTTCCTGTTTGTGGCTGTATTTCTTGGGACGGTTAACCTCAATTTGTTTTTCCATAAATGTCATTATTTTACATCCCACAACATTCCTAGTTTTCCCAAGAGTCTTAATTTTCGTGTCAGCTCTAGATACAGTCCAGATGGTTCTTCACTACTTGATGGTACTTTTCCTTACTTTGACAAAGAATATGTATTTTTCTATTGAATATTACTTATCCATATCTGGCCCTGGGGATATACCATGTGGGCTGGGTGTTGTTGCAGCTGTTAATTAGGCTTTATTGAGCTGTTCATTGAATACTGATCTGGGTCTGATACCACCGAGTATCTGATACCACTATCTGATACTCTGATACAAATATCCCCTGAAAGTTCCTAATCAAAGGTATTGTATGAGTTGTTGGAATAGGTTCAGTCCAGCAGAGGGACACAAAGTGAATGTGTTGCTTTGAGATGTGTCTATTCCTTTGAGTCTCTTATACAGACAAGATTAATTGATTAAGAGTGATTGGATGTTAAATGGGGTCAAGTGCAATTTATTGAACAAATAATAGAACAATTAATTGGCCCAAATTCTTTATATCAAAAACCGATATTACCTAAAAAAGGAATCATATGAACTATATCTTCAGGTGACCTTCAGGCATATCCCGAACACATATTTTATTCACAATGAATTCATAGCAGATTAAATGCATTACACGAGTCAAATAAAGATAACAATTCAATTAACAGCTCAATCAAAAGTAATTAAAGGAGAGCTAAGCAGGAACAAGACCCAGCTCACGGGAACAAGACCCAGCTTGCACAGCAAGCCCCCTGGGCCAGGGTTTATAGAGGAAAATTCCAGACATTGGCCAGACTTTTATTAAAATAGTGGTTAAAATTTGTCTGTAGGGCCGGGGTCCCTATGGGGAACTAAATAAAACAAGATTTTCTCTGGAATTCAGAGAAATCCCGGTGGTGCCTTACACGGACAGCAGACGTGGAACAATCCTGCCGTCAGTGGCTCAAGATACGTAACTGCGGTTTTCAGTGTTTTGCGTCTCAACTGATTGCAATGGACAAGAAAATTGCAGCTGATATTCTCTCACTGATTCTTCCTTTCCCAAATGAAGTTCTCTTCTCCAAGGAAGATCAAAGAAGTGGAAAGAAATGTATATAAAATAATATGAGATCATTTATATATAGAGAGAACAACACAGAGGACATATGATGGCAAGAATACATTTTTGTGTCGTGTAATGTGGATACGGATAACATGGATGATACGGTTGACATGGCAACCGGTCATTGCATGACGTGACTTAGGCAATTGGGCCTATTCCTGGAAGGTTGCATGTTCTAATCCCTTGTGGGCCTGGACCTTTAAGCAAGCATCTTATTGGATTCAGTATGCTACCATACACATTTGTAAGCTATGGACTGTGTGTGCCACCCTGGGATACGGGTGCCTGCTGATCAAACACTTCCGTTGCTACAGGAGGTGACCTCATGAGGTTCTTTTTTTGCAATGTGGGAGGGGCAAGGTGAGAATGATTGATTAGTGTGACTGATCAGTGTAAAAACATACAACTTTTGATGACTCTGATTCCTATTGACCTCAGCTTAATAATGTACCTGTAACACAACTTACTGAAAGCACTGATGACTTCAAAAGCAAAACCATGTAAAATTAATATGGTCTGCTCTCTGGAATAATTAAAAATATAACATATTGTGTCGATGAACATTTTTTCATTCAGACTCCAGCATATGGGTGTTGGGCAGCGTGCCGTTGTGTGCTCCCAGACCCAAACAGCACTCACTGCGTTTAATGCTGGAACAGTGTATGGGGTTGGCTTAAAGGCTTACCTGGTTCTATTTTAATATGTGCATGTCATTATGATCTAATTGGGGTTTCAGGGGATGTTCCTACTCCACAATTTGTTCACACAACCTGATATGTACAATTCAGTGGGCACTGATGATAAACGATGGCCATTGCCAAATAATCAAGCTGATCATCTTAAAAGGACGAATGGTGTGATTGTGTTACAGTGAATTGTTTTGTGTTGGGTAACTTGTTCTGCTTTCAGTTTCCTGTGTGAGATGAGACTGCAGTGTGCCATTAAAGGAAGACCAGTTTGGGCAATAACATGAAGACATAATTGATCTATGGGGAAAGTAATCTAACCTTCGTGCAGGAAAGAAATAATTGCATGTTTTGTTTTTTTCCTCTTCTCAAATGTACTGCAGTTTTTTTCTGGACAGTGTGGACCTTATATTTAGCATGTTGCACATCAGTATTCCTGAATTGCAACATTTTTATTGTTTCCGGGAGACTCAGCGTTAATATTGCTCATGGATAGTAATGCAGTCTGCCCCTTATCCTGTGTTACGCAGTCAGCTTTTTAATGAAAATGGTTAGCCCATTGACCACTCCATTTGTTTGGACTGGGCCACAAGTGCTGTGGTCCTTTGGGAGTGTGGATGCCATATGCTTTAATGCATGGTACCAATTTCTGCCCTCCTAAGATTTATCCAGAGAATTAAATGTTTTTTATTTTTATGGTTTCACATACAGTATATTCAGTTTTGGAGCATAGCTGGTGGCAAACAGGAGCTCCCCCACTCATTTGCGTTTAAAGAAGCGAGCAAGTATGTGTTTTGGAGCACTTGTCCTGTCTTCCCCAAATGAACGTTCCTTAGTGGAAACACCAGTTTAAATCTGCATTGATGTTAACAGCGAAAGCCCTGGAAAAAGACTGCATGAGAGCAGTCCAGTCCATGGGAAAGGGTCAGTTCAAACGTGTGGGCAGTGTAGTATAACGGTTAGGGAACTGGGCTTGTAACACCAAGATCACAGGTTTGATTCCCAGGTAGGGCACTGCCATTGTACCCTTGAGCAAGGTGCTTAACCTGAATTGCTTCAGTAAATATCCAGCTGTTTAAATGGATTGTCTGCTCAATGTCTGTAATGTACTAAACCCAACACTAGACAGCAGTAACACCCACAAGCACATGGTATCAGAATGTCTGTCATGAAGCTCGCTGATGAAGCTCAACAATATGTTTTCAAATACAGTGTGATCATTAATTTTAAAAAACATGTTTTGGGTGTACTCATACCCTTAGAAGACAAAAGTTGTCGGGAGTCATTATTTAATGGTGCTGATTGATCGTCACCACAGCATGGTAAAGCATTTATTTCCTGCAAAGAGGGGTGTCTTTCAAGACGAAAATGCCCCTGTCCACAGAGCATGAGAAGTCGGCCAATGGTTCGAGGAGCGTGACACTGATGTTATCAAAGTGGCATGGCCTTCTCATTCACCAGACCTGAACCCAGTCTAATATGAGATATTCGGGAATGACACCTGAGACTGCCTTTTTCCACTTCATTCAATTAAGTATGTAATGATTGACTTTCTTGTGGGAGACTGGTGTCATATTCCTCCTGTATAATTCTAGATGCTGGAAGACTATGCCACGGCCCATACAAGCCGTACTGCCCACACGTGGTGGCCCGACACCCTAGTAAATGACTTTACATTGGTGTCTCCATGTTATTTACCACCTGTACTTCATTAGCTATTGTCAGAATGAAATAGTGTGTGCGTGTGTGTGTATTACATGTAAATGTAATGATGTATTAGGGATGCTAATTTTAAGAAATGTCCTTGATCGATCGTCGCCCATGTTAACAAACAATTAATCGATTAATCGTTTAAAAAAACCCCAGCAAAATGTAGCATATGACAGAGAATACAAAACGTGCGTTTCTTTTCTCAATCAAAGCTTTATTCAAACTTTTGAGACACAGGCCTATTTTAACAGCATAAAACAATACGAATTATGAAGGAAATGAAACACCATTCAGTAGGCCTATAATGAAAGCAATATTCCTTTTGACAGCGGGGCCTTGGCAACTTGAAAAAAAGCCTACCTAACCTAGCCTCCTAACTAACCTTTACTGGTTTTTATTTTTATATAAGAATATAAGCATATCCATGTGTTCAGGGGTCAGCCGTGTGCGCAGCCTGTTTACAGTAAGACCAGCCACTGAGAACACCCGTTCCGATGAAAACCATGTCCCGGGGATGCATAAATATTGTCGTGTTCAGAGAAATGCGGAAGTAATGTTAGCCATGCTTTGCGAATTCAAGAGGCCACGCTATTGTCGGCTGAGGTAACGTTAGGCTATACAAAATATAACAAAAGTGTTTTGTTGTTGAAAATTGTTTATTTTGTGAAATATTGCTAGATATATTTTATAAAATCAATAAAGTTTTAACTGTTTCAAAGCAATATTATTACACTCACTACAGTTTGTGGTATTGGATAACTGCTGTCATACATAATCGTTAATTTGATATGTTTAATCGATCAAATTCTGAATGGTGATTAATCGATCATTGATTAATCATTAACATCCCTAGTGTGTATGTATGAAACAATGAAATAATGCATACAGTAACAATGCTGCTTGCAGTGACAGTGCAGGTTTGTGAGTTGACACCAGGATGATCCTATCACACATTTAAATGCAGTTCAAACTACAAATGGGAAGTGATATTGCCCCACGTTCAACTCGCATAGCACATCGCCACTGATTGTAAGTCCTTTTCACAACAGTGCAGGCTGTCCTTCCTTCTTTCTACCTCTTCCCCTTTTTGGTGAGGACCCAGCCCTAAGTGTTGGGGTGTTCTCACCTCTGTCCAGCATGATGCTCTGAATGTGATTGGGCAGTGTAGATACTGTACAATGCTGCGTGACCTGTGTGTGTGTAGATGAGTGGGGGAGCCTGGTGCTTCCAAGCTGCGGTCTTCCTGTGCGATGTGCACCGATTCTCTCAATCAGTCAATCAACCTATATAAATACTGTATATGCTTATGTACATTTAAAATGCACATATTGCTGTCATACATAGGTTTATATTTTAAGACAGGAATTGTGTGTCCTGTGCATATTCATGGTCTGACTGGAAGTTCAGAGGAAGGATGTTTAACTCAAGGAGTGTAATTTCACTTCTGCAAGTCCTCCTTGAATGTGTAACCTTTGGAGTGACCAACTTTATGAAGTTTTTCTAAGATGCATCTGATTACAAATTCACTCCAAACAGGCAAAAGTGATCAGATTCACTCTAAACACGCAAAAGTGATCTATACGTAACAGTATAATATGACATTGTGCACGTTACATATTGGCCAGTCGGGCGGGCGCTCGCCAGGCTGCCCTTAGGCAAGACGAGAAAATCTGGAGCCACAGGATATGGTGCACTGGAAGAAACCACACTTTGTTGGCTAGAAGTAAAAAATATTCCCCATTGAGTCAGGGAGAAAGTGAAGGTGACTGCACTGCACCGTGTTACGCAACAGCTCACAGACCCCCGCGTTTGCATCTGACGTGTGGGGAGGAGAGTTGCATAACCACAGTTAGGGAACTGGGCTTGTAACATGAAGATCACAGGTTTGATTCCCAGGTAGGGCACCGCCATTATACCCTTGTGCAAGGTGCTTAACCTGAATTGCTTCAGTAAATATCCAGCTGTTTAAATGGATTGTCTGCTCAATGTCTGTAATGTACTAAACCCAACACTAGACAGCAGTAACACCCACAAGCACATGGTATCAGAATGTCTGTCATGAAGCTCGCTGATGTTACATACATTTAACATAAAATTTTTACATTTTAAGCATTTAGCAGACGCTCTTATCCAGAGCGACTTACAAGATGTGCATTAATACAAGGTAAGAACAATCATAGTTAGTGCACAAGATCAGTGCAGTAATACAGCAATAGACATAATTGCAGGCGTCTGCGTATCATACCTGTAACACTGGGAAAGAAAAGGTTAGTGTGTTTTTTTAATTTTATTTTTATAGTGTAGAACAAGTAAACAGTGGTGACGACAGATTGACTAGATGGACAGTGTTCAGTGGAGAGGAGGCGGAGCAGAGGGGTCTGGGCGGGGTGTAGGGAGTGATGAGTGACTGGAGGTATGGGGGTGACGTGAGTGAACTTCGGCTGGTTATACACCAGACGAGCGGCAGCATTCTGGACTAGTTGCAGTGGCTTGATGGCACAGGCCGGAAGGCCTGCCAGCAAGGAATTGCAGTAGTCCAGATCACCAGGGCCTGGACCAGGGGTTGAGTGGCCTCTTGGGTGAGGAACGGTCGGATCCTCCGGATGTTGTGGATGGAGAAACGGCAGGTCCGAGTGATCGCTGCAATATGGCTCGAGAAGCACAGCTGGTTGTCCAGGGTCACTCCAAGGCTCCTGGGAGACTGAGACGGAGACACTATGGAGTGTTCCACGGTGATTGACGCATCAATCGTCGGGAAGCCCTTCGCAGGGAGGAAGAGCAGCTCTGTCATCCCCAGGTTCAGCTTCAGGTGGTGGGTGGACACCCATGCGGAGATGTCAGCCAGGCATGCAGAGATCTGTGCCGGGACCTGGGTATCAGATGGAGAGAAGGAGAGAAAGAGTTGAGTGTCATCGGCATAACAGTGATAGGAAAAACCATGAGCAGAAATAACAGAGCCAAGTGACTTGGTGTACAGAGAGAATAGGACGGGGCCTAGCACCGAGCCCTGCGGGACTCCAGTAGAGAGGGTGTGGGGAGAGGAGAGGGATCCTCTCCAGGCCACCTGGTAGGACCGGTCAGCCAGGTAGGACTCAAACCATGTCAACGCAGATCCAGAGATTCCCATCTCGACGAGAGATGAGAGCAGGATCTGGTGGTCCACGGTGTCGAATGCCGCCGACAGGTCGATGAGGAGGACAGAGCTAAGGGATCGGGACTTAGCCCCCTGAAGAGCCTCAGTGACATTTTACATTTTACATTTTAAGCATTTAGCAGACGCTCTTATCCAGAGCGACTTACAAGATGTGCATCAATACATGGTAGTGACCGCAAGGAGAGCAGTCTCTGTGGAGTGGCCTGCTCTGAACCCAGATTGGTTGGGATCAAGCAGGTTGTTCTGTAAGAGATGAGCAGAGAGTTGATTATAGACAGCCCGCTCTAATGTTTTGGAAAGGAATGGGAGGAGAGAGACAGGTTGGTAGTTTGAGATGACAGCAGGATTCAGAGAGGGTTTTTTGAGGAGGGGACAACATGAGCGCATTTGAGGGAGGAGGGGACAGAGCCAGAGGAAAGAGAGGAGTTAATGACATTGGAGACAAAGGGAGGATGTCCATAGCAATGGACTGGAAGAGGGGGGAAGGAATGGGATCAAGAGGGCAGGTGGTGGGACGGTGGGAGAGAACACGTTGAAGGATGTCTGAGTCAGAAAGGGGCGAGAAGGAGGACAGAGGGGTGGGAGGTTTAGGTAGCGAGATGGGTGAGGGAGAGGTTGGGGGGAAGGAGTTGCGAATGACATCGACCTTCTCGTGAAAGAAGGATGAGAAGTCATTGGCGGTTAGAGAGGAGGGGGGGGGGAGGAGGAGGGGTGAGGAGAGAGAGGAAAACGTAGAATAGAGTTTACGTGGGTTGGAAACAGAAGATTGAATCTTAGAAAGGAAAAATGCAGACTTAGCAGAGGAGAGGTTAGAGGAGAAGGAAGCCAGGAGTGTGTGGAAATCAGACAGAGCTACAGGGGATTCGGATTTTCTCCATTTCCTTTCTGCCGCTCGCAGTTTCAGTCGGTTAGCCCGAATGGAATCGGTTAGCCAGGGGGCGGGGGGGCGGAGACGAGCAGGTTTAGTGGATAGAGGACAGAGTAATTCAAAGGAGGAGGAGAGAGAGGAAAGTAGGGTGGATGATGCTTCCTCAGCAGGTAGCTGAGAGAAGGCATCAGTAGGGAGAAGGGAAGATAGGACAGTAGCTGACAGGGCAGCGGGGGAGAGAGAGCGGAGGTTGCGACGGACAAGGACAGTGGGAGCAGGTGAAGATGGTTTAGGCACAGACAACAATATGTTTTCAAATACAGTGTGATCATTAATAAAAAAAACAGCAGTGATTCAAGTGTTTTGTTAAAAATATATAAGGTGACCCTTTTTTCTGAAACACTCTACACATACCCATTTTTGGGTGTAGAAGACAAAAGTTGTCGGGAGTCATTATTTAATGGTGCTGATTGATCATCACCACAGCATGGTAAAGCATTTATTTCCTGCAAAGAGGGGTGTCTTTCAAGACGAAAATGCCCCTGTCCACAGAGCATGAGAAGTCAGCCAATGGTTCGAGGAGCGTGACACTGATGTTATCAAAGTGGCATGGCCTTCTCATTCACCAAACCTGAACCCAGTCTAATATGAGATATTCGGGAATGACACCTGAGACTGCCTTTTCCCACTTCATTCAATTAAGTATGTAATGATTGACTTTCTTGTGGGAGACTGGTGTCATATTCCTCCTGTATAATTCTAGATGCTGGGAGACTATGCCACGGCCCATACAAGCCGTACTGCCCACACGTGGTGGCCCGACACCCTAGTAAATGACTTTACATTGGTGTCTCCATGTTATTTACCACCTGTACTTCATTAGCTATTGTCAGAATGAAATAGTGTGTGCGTGTGTGTGTATTACATGTAAATGTAATGATGTATTAGGGATGCTAATTTGAAGAAATGTCCTTGATCGATCGTCGCCCATGTTAACAAACAATTGATTAATAGTTTTTTTTAAAACAGCAAAATGTAGCATATGACAGAAAATAAAAAAACGTGCGTTTCTTTCCTCAATCAAAGCTTTATTCAAACTTTTGAGACACGGGCCTATTTTAACAGCATAAAACAATATGAATTATGAAGGAAATGAAACAGTAGGCCTATAATGAAAGCAATATTCCTTTTGACAGTGGGGCCTTGGCAACTTGAAAAAAAAGCCTACCTAACCTAGCCTCCTAATTAACCTTTACTGGTTTTTATTTTTATATAAGAATATAAGCATATCCATGTGTTCAGGGTTCAGCCGTGTGCGCAGCCTGTTTACAGTAAGACCAGCCACTGAGAACACCCGTTCTGACGGAAACTATGTCCCGGGGATGCATAAATATTGTCGTGTTCAGAGAAATGCGGAAGTAATGTTAGCCATGCTTAGCGAATTCAAGAAGCCACGCTATTGTCGGCTGAGGTAACGGTAGGCTATACAAAATATAACAAAAGTGTTTTTTTGTTGAAAATTGTTTCTTTTGTGAAATATTGCTAGATATATTTGATAAAATCAATAAGGTTTTAACTGTTGTTTCAAAGCAATATTATTACACTCACTGCAGTTTGTGGTATTGGATAACTGTGCTGTGATACATAATCGTTAATTTGATATGCTTAATCGATCAAATTCTGAATGGTGATAAATCGATCATCGATTAATCATTAACATCCTTAGTGTGTATGTATGAAACAATGAAATAATGCATACGGTAACAATGCTGCTTGCAGTGACAGTGCAGGTTTGTGAGTTGACACCAGGATGATCGTATCACACATTTAAATGCAGTTCAAACTACAAATGGGAAGTGATATTGCCCCACGTTCAACTCGCATAGCACATTGCCACTGATTGTAAGTCCTTTTCACAACAGTGCAGGCTGCCTGGTCAAAGGGCCTCTCGGCAGGCCTTCAGATCCCCACAATATGTTTCTTCTCCTTCTCTGTCCTTCCTTCTTTCTACCTCTTCCCCTTTTTGGTGAGGGCCCAGCCCTAAGTGTTGGGGTGTTCTCACCTCTGTCCAGCGTGATGCTCTGAATGTGATTGGGCAGTGTAGATACTGTACAATGCTGCGTGACCTGTGTGTGTGTAGATGAGTGGGGGAGCCTGGTGCTTTCGATTCAAGCTACCGGTCTCCCTGTGCAATGTGCACCGATTCTCTCAATCAGTCAATCAACCTACAATGGGGGAAATAAGTATTGAACTTGAATTTTTCCCAGTAAATGTATTTACAATGAGGCCATTGAAGTGAAATTTGCACCAGACTTTGGTATTAACTCAAGAAATCATGATGAGACTGCAGTGTGCCATTAAAGGAAGACCAGTTTGGGCAATAACATGAAGACATAATTGATGGGGAAAGTAATCTAACCTTCGTGCAGGAAATAAATAATTGCATGTTTTGTTTTTTTCCTCTTCTCAAATGTACTGTACATTTTCTGGACAGTGTGGACCTTACATTTTGCATGTTGCACGTCAGTATTCCTGAATTGCAACATTTTTATTGTTTCCGGGAGACTCAGTGTTAATATTGCTCATGGATAGTAATGCAGTCTGCCCCTTATCCTGTGTTACGCAGTCAGCTTTTTAATGAAAATGGTTAGCCCATTGACCACTCCATCTGTTTGGACTGGGCCACATGTGCTGTGGTCCTTTGGGAGTGTGGATGCCATATGCTTTAATGCATGGTACCAATTTCTGTCCTCCTAAGATTTATCTAGAGAATTCTTTATTTTTTATTTTTATGGTTTCACATACAATGGGGGAAATAAGTATTGAACACATCAACATTTTGTCCAGTAAATGTATTTCCAATGAGCCTATTCAAGTGAAATGTGCACCAGACTTAGGTATTAACTCAAAAAATCCAGACAAAAAATCTAAACATTAAAGTCCATATGTAAATAAAGTTATGTGTAATAAAGTGGAATGACATAGGAAAAAAGAATTGAACACACTAACTGAAATTAATTCAATACTTGTGGGAAGCCTTTGTTTGTAATGACAGCTTCAAGGCGCTTTCTGTATGAAGTAACTAATCGCCCGCAGTATTCAGGTGTGATTTTGGCCAATTCTTCTACACAGATTGTCTTTAAATCTTAAAGATTGCAGGGGGTCCTCTTGTGAATCTGGATCTTCAGATGCTTCCACAAATGTTCAATTGGGTTTAAGTCAGGTGATTGACTGGGCCATTCCAACAAGTTGATTTTCTTTCTTTGAAACCAATTGCGAGTTTCCTTTGCTGTATGCTTTGGATCGTTGTCCTGCTGGAAGGTTCACCCACGTCTCATCCTCAGCATCCTGGTGGATGGCAGCAGGTTCATCTCAAGAATCTCTCTGTACATGGCTCCATTCATTGTTCCTTCAATGATATGAAGTCTGCCAGTACCACGAGAGGAGAAACAGCCCCACATCATGATACTTCCACCTCCAAACTTCACTGTTGGTATAGTGTTATTCGGGTGATGTGCAGTGCCATTTCTCCTCCAAACATGGTGTGTTGTGTGACAGCCAAAAAGTTCAATTTTGGTCTCATCTGACCAGAGTACATGCTCCCAGTAGTTCACTGGCTTGTCCAAATGTTGTTTGGCAAACTTTAAACGAGCTTCAACGTGTCTTTTTCAGTAGTGGAGTCTTGCGGGCTGAGCGTGCACAGAGGCCATGGCGGTGGAGTGCATTGCCTACTGTCCTTTCTGTCACAGTTGTACCTGCTGCCTCCAAGTCTTTCTGGAGCTCTTTCCTAGTGGTCCTTGGCTCTTTGGCTACTCTTCTAAGTATCCTTCTGACTACCTGATCAGAAATCTTGCGAGGAGCTCCTGTGCGTGGCCGGTTGATGGTGGAGTGATGTTGCTTCCACTTATGGATAATGCCCCCAATGGTGCTTACTGGAAGATTCAGAAGTTGTGAAATACGTCTGTAGCCAATTCCATTTTCATGTTTTGCAACAATCTGGTTGCGAAGGTCTTGAGAGAGCTCTTTGCTTTTACCCATCATTAGATGTTTCTTGTGTGGCACCTTGGTAACAAAAAAAACCTTTTATAGCCCATCAATATATTCTAACCCAGCTGACATTAATTAGCACAGATTGGAGGTAGAGTTGCCTCCTAATTAGTTACGGTTTTCAGCTGGTTCCTTGCCTTTCCTTGCTGTGGTGTACTGCTTTTTCTTAGTGTGTTCAATACTTTTTTCCTGTTTCATTCCACTTTATTACACATAACTTTATTTACATATGGACTTTAATGTTTAGATTTTTTGTCTGGATTTTTTTAGTTAATACCAAAGTCTGGTGCAAATTTCACTTGAATAGGCTCATTGGAAATACATTTACTGGACAAAATGTTGATGTGTTCAATACTTATTTTCCCCATTGTATATAAATACTGTATATGCTTATGTACATTTAAAATGCACATATTGCTGTCATACATAGGTTTATATTTTAAGACAGGAACTGTGTGTCCTGTGCATGTTCATGGTCTGACTGGAAGTTCAGAGGAAGGATGTTTAACTCAAGGAGTGTAATTTCACTTCTGCAAGTCCTCCTTGAATGTGTAACTTTTGGAGTGACCAACTTTATGAAGTTTTTCTAAAATGCATGTGATTACAAATTCACTCCAAACAGGCAAACGTGATCAGATTCACTCTAAACACGCAAAAGTGATCTATACGTAACAATATAATATGACATATAATATGCACATTACACATTGGCCAGTCATGTAATGAAAAATATGCATTGTGTGCAATGCAAGTTTCCTTTTGTTTCTGCAGTTGTGGATAGGTAACAAATCTCTGAAACATTTCAGGCTGCCCATAATGCCTTAAAATCATGCACGACTGTTGACAAACCATTTTATGGTTGCTAGATTATTACTTGGGGGGAGGGAAAAATTCAGGATTGCTCTGGAAAATGCAGCAGACAATGCCAGCCACGCCTAACAATTTTAGAGACAAATGGAGATCAGTGGTAATTACAGATGCGGCTTTCTAACGCTTAAAAAATTATTTCTCTTCCGATAACTGGGCGAGGCTTCGCCCAAAGGGCAGTTCCGCCCACGCCTCACCTGCCTGTAATTTTCCGCTTTTTCATCTTCATTTCCGTGGAGGTGATTAAAACATCTCTAACTGTCATGGGGAAAATTCAGTAAGGAGTGTATTTGAGTTCAACAACTCCTGGACTCTCAGATTTGAAACGACGCTTACACACTAGGCTGTCATTTGGTCAGGTTGTGATGAAGTGGGGCAGGTGCAACCACTGTCGATCATAATCTCTTATGTTTATCTTTTTTAAATTAAATTGTCATACAATAAAAACAAAACTAAGCAAATATTTAGTATTTTGCTTTCTCTCCCCATGTAGAATATTAAATCAATTAATTTAATTTAATATCATCTTCCTCACCCATAACAGGACGCACACTCCATCGGCCTGACTCCCCTCAATCTCACTGACTTACTACTCCCCATCTCCGATCACAAAGCTGTCCTGTTTGAGGTCCCTGCCCAAACTTTAAAGGAAAAAGCCTAACGCACCAGTACATTCCGAAAAATAAAATACATAAATAATGCTGACGTCATCAATCTTAACAGTACCTGCCCCTCCCCCAATGCTCACCCATCTACTGACAACCTGGTCACACACTACAACACCTGTCTCTCCACCTCCCTGGAAGCCCTAGCCCCTCTCAAGTCACGTACTGTTTCATTTTCCCACTCTGCCCCCTGGTACACCCTGAACTTTGCCTGTTAAAAACCTCTGGACGTGGTTTGGAACGGTTAGCTAAGAAAACTGGCAAAACGGTCCACTCCCAAGCATACTCAGAACACCAAATTCTATATAAAAATGCCCTCTCAGCAGCCAGGAGCTCCCACTACTCAAACATAATCAATAGTGAGAGAGGCAACTCAAAGACCCTTTTCTCCACTGTTAAACACCTGCTCCAACCATTGGACAACTCCCCCGACAGCATTTCCCTTGACATGTGCAACAACTTTGACAATATTCATCAAGAGCTACTGCTGTCACACACCCCCAATGCCATGCCCACCTGGATGAACACCCCCACCGACCCGCCATTTAAAAACAGTCTCTCCGCCTTCACACCAGTGTCTGAATCATCTTTAATCAAGGTCATCAGTGCATCCAAATACTCCACCTGCAAACTGGACCCTTTGCCCACCACTCTGGTTAAAGCTGCCCTCCCTGCCCTCTCCCTATCTACTGCTATCACACCAAAACTCAAAAAGCCTGGTGCAATTTCAGCCCCATCTCTAACCTTCCATTTCTCTCCAAAGTCCTTGAACGTGTGATAGCAGCCCAACTCCAATCCCACCTGGCCAATAACCACTTCCTTGAGCCATTCCAATCTGGATTTAGACCAAAACACAGCACAGAGACCACCCTCATCAAGATCACCAACGACCTCCTCCGTGCTGCCTTGGACTATTAACCATTCTCATCCTCCTCGACCTCAGCGCCGCCTTCGATACTGTTTCTCACCCACTGCTCCTGGACCGCCTGACCTCCCTGGGGGTCACTGGGTCTGTGCTAGCCTGGCTGAAATTCTACCTTACTGGGAGTATGTCCAACAGTATGTCCAACTTAAACATCCAGGCTGGCTGCAGTTACACAGGGTGTCCCCCAGGGGGCAGTGCTTGGTCCAATTCTATTAATCATTTATCTCCTCCCCCTTGGCCAAATCATGCATCACCACCACATAAACTTCCCCTGTTACACTGATGACACTCAGCTTTACATCTCATCCAAGCTCACTGCCCCCCTGCCTCCGACCTCCCTCATCAGCTGCCTCCATGATATCAAGACCTGGATGGCCACTAACTTTCTAAAACTAAACGGCAATAAAATGGAAATGCTCATTGGTTCAAAATCCACCCTCTCCAAAGCACCACATTTCTTCACACCCATTGATGGTTACCCTGTCCCCCTGTCAACAGTAGTCAAAAGCCTCGGTGTCACCTTGGACAACACCCTATCCTTTGAACCACACATAAAGAATATCACACGCTCTGGAACTCATTCCCCACACACATCAGACACACAGAGACACTATCCTTGTTCAAAACACTGCTCAAAACCCACCTATTCACCATGACTTACCACTGACACTTCTCCCCTGCTTCCCAATGTAAACTGTCTCCCACTGTACCATGTTTTATATTGTTCATGTGTTGATGTTGATGTCTTCCTTATGTTTGAAACTATTTGTATATATTTATTTAACTTTTATTTATTTTTATTGTAATTATTTATGTTTATTGATTGTAATTCCTGTGTTGCTTTTATTTACTTTCATGTTTTTTGACCTTGGGTGTCCAGAAAGGCAGCAATTAAATAAAATGTATTATTATTATTATTTAAAATAATTAGAAATTACTTTAATAAAAATAAAAAAATAGAATATCTTGGATTGATGAGTCTACACTCCCACAGAGTTAGTACTTTGCTTGAATAGAAGCACCCTTTGCTTGAATTACAGCCATGAGTCTTGTTTGGATATGTCTCTACCAGCTCCAGTTTGTCCGCAAATCGCTCATCCAGCTTGGACGGAGAGATCTAGGCAAGGTCCTGGTGGTGCCATGCACCTTCCACTTCCTAATTATGGTCCTGACTGTGCTCCAAGGGATATTTAAGGTCTTTGAAATCTTTCTATACCCATTTCCTGATATGTTCCTTTCCACAACTTTATCCCAGAGTTCTTCTGAAAGCTCCTTGTTGCTCATGGTGTATTCTTGAAATGCACAGGTGGAGGTCAATTAGCTTGGTGTGTGATCTGGAAGGTGATTGATTACCCCTGAGCTAGTTTACAATTGGTATGATACGCGGGGTGCAGACTTATCAATCCAAGCTGTTCTCGTTTTTAATTTTTAATTAATGTTCAAAAATGTTGATAATTTGTTTTCACTTAAGTTGGGTAAATTGTGGAAATAAAGGTGGAAAAAGTCTGATTTAATATGTTTTCATTTCAGGCTGTATGGCAACAAAAGGTGACATTTTTGAGACGGGGTGTAAACAGTATGTATTGTATTATTCCCACACCAATGGAAATCTTCAACAATATGCCATTCATTCACATGAGTTGTCGGTGATCGGTCAGAGGGTCATAGAAAATAAATATAACTCATAATTCTGAGTTGTAATCTCGGACTTTCAGACAGCGCAACATTGCTTTGTCATTTCCTTTCCTTCCGTGCGTAGAAAAATGGCTTAAGCTAATGATGCAGAAAAAGAGGCATGGTGCCAGGAACTGTTTTTTTTATTCCTGTTTACGCAGTCAGTGCTGGCCAGGAATAAGGATCCGCTGGAGTCTTGCCCCGCGGGCGAGACATGGGCAGAGCCATAAGGCCTTTAAGCATCGCATTCCGATGGGAAAATTGTTGACCTTTTGACCGTGCCAGCAACTCGATTCCTCGAGTTCAAATAACTTTAGACTCCTTACAAGTGGAGTGTTTTCAAAAATATATATTTTAAGTTTTTTTGTTATGAAATGATATAAAAAGAGAATACCTTTCACACCTGAACATATTTTTCCATTTTTCAATCCACGAGTGAGGGTTTGCTGACACACTTTGTTGGCTAGAAGTAAAAAATATTCCCCGTTGAGTCAGGGAGAAAGTGAAGGTGACTGCACTGCACCGTGTTACGCAACAGCTCACAGACCCCTGCGTTTGCGTCTGACGTGTGGGGAGGATAATTTCCCCCCCTTGTTGTCTGATCTGACTACATTGTATCTAGAAGTCAGGAATATTTCTCCTTTTAGTGACGAGCCCCAGGAGTCTCTTCAAAGGGGGGGAGGGGAGGGAAACTGTCTCCAGTAAATTTCCTTCACACTACTTTAAAGACACCACAAGGGGGCGCTGCAGGAGCAGCATGGCCAAACAAACAGCAGACGCTTCCTGCCACAGCTCTTGCAGAGTTGCATAACCACTGTTGAGTTGGACGGGAGGCAAGCTGGGTGTCATGAAATCTTTAATGCTTGGCCTGGTTGAGTTGTTTTAAACCAATTTTTAATTATTTATTTTCATCATCTCTTTTCACCCAATTTGGACTGTCCGATTGCATTCATAGGCCCTTCTCATTGCTGCAATTTTCTGCCGACAAGAACGCTGCTTTGATTCACCACATTAGGCTCTGACCCGGTCATGATTCGGTACCAGACCCTGAGCGCAGGTTACTGCACTGAATCCCAATGTTTTTACAGCGGGAGCCACCTGGCTGTCCCAGACTGCGTTTCTGCCATGTCTGAGATCTGTTCATATGGGAATTAAATCATGACATCTGTGCGTTCCTCTCCTGAATGCCCAGGCATTTCCTTGGGAATTTACAGCTCAAGGGGCAACTTGAGTGGTTCTGAGTAAACGAAAGGAGAGGAAAGAGTCATGGACTTTGTGTTTGGGACAAAACCTGTGATCCACGGGTTCACCTTCAAATCCTGATCACCCTTTTTCCAGAAAACAAAAAATGTATTGAAAGTTCCAATTATGAATCAATTTCAAGTGATATCTGTCTGTTAAAGCAGACAAGCTTATTTTTATTTCGGAGAACAACCTTGGGCGCCCTGTAAGTTTTAGGATCACTGTGGTAACGGTGATGCAACAGTGGAGGTGGGCCACTGGGACGTGTCACCAGCTGGGGATACCTCCACCTTAAGTACGTCATGCCTTTTCTGTACAACAAAAACTTCCGGAAGCAAGCTATAAATCCAACTTGCAGCCTGCCTTATCTAAACCAAACTGAAAGGAAGAGCAAACAAACATTGTTCCAGATCGGAGCCAGCTGGCTCCCACTCCAACCACTTCACTTCTAGTGAGTCAGGAGCAGGGGAAACGAAGGCATGGAAATTAGCACTGAGTACAGTATGAAGTACAGTATGATGTTCCAGGGATGAACATAGTCACATGCAAATATTTATCTATACATATATCTTTTTTTCATTTGCTTCAGATTCTTTCCCCGTTTTTCTCCCAATTTAGTAGCCAATTCAGCCCTCTATTTATTTCGATTATCCCTTCCCTCATGAGCCCGCCGCCCGTTCTCCAGGTCAAGCTATTATCCCCAAGACCCGCAATGATCCGCCTCCTCCGAGGTGGACATTTTCCCACCTGCTCTTTAGGAACGCCCTTACTGCTTCTCGGCGAGCTCGTGCCGGCTATCCCTCCCCTCACCCCCTAGGGTGGACAGCCACAAGCCACCCCCGATCGGGGCTGCCGGCCAGAGTCAGACCGACTGGTAGCTCACGCTCGCAAAGCGCCAGTCAATGTGAGTGCATTAGACCGCTACACTATTCAAGACCACCAAGATATAGTATACCAGGAGTGGGGTTTGAACCCACCCAGACATACATCCATTTGATCTTAAGTCCAACACCTTAGCCACTCAGCCATCCTGGTACATTCTTTTATTTCATTTTTTTTATAGCTGAAAGGGTCTTTCCTGACATTTTGGGTGTTGTTTTTCGCCACAATTTGGGGAGCCCAGTCATGACTTGCAGACCCGTCCCATTGCTGCAACAGCCTCAGCCAATTTGTGAGGGTGCAGACCGGCACGTGGGCCCTCTGTGACACGTGCTGTCAGTCTCATTGCTCACTAGTGACTCCTCTGGTGAGACGGACACCTGCAATCCGCTAGCTGAGCTACCACTGCTACTGCACTGTTACACACTGTTAGGACAGCTGACACAGACACATGGCAGGGACCCGATTGGCCAGAGGAGTCATTAGGGGGCAATGTGGGAGGCAATATCCCTGCTGTAGGGCAACCCTTCTTTGAGTATTGTCCTATGGCAGAGATTCTCAAATTTGGTCCAGGGGACCTACTGTGTATGGTGGATTTCATCCCAACCTTAATTTAAACCCCTAAATTGTAATGAACTGTTAATTGCTCTTAATTAAACATATCTCTTACCCTCTTAAGGCCACATTGTGTCAGAAATAGCTTCAAATGCCACAAAGAATAAATGTCCCATATTCACATCCCAGGACTATTAATCAGTCGGATCAGTTCTCAGACTGACAAAATGGCAAAAAGTGCCAAATGGAAAACAATTCAAATTTTTTAGTTTACATTAAAAGAGCTTATATTACTTAATTGATTCAATTATAGACAGGCAGATGCATTCAGTTGCTTAAAAGTGGGCACCTGGTCACTGAAACTAAACCATTTGTGGAAACTGGGCTTGTAACTCAAATGTTGCAGGTTTGTTTCCCAGGTGGGGCACTGCTGTTGTAACCGTTGGAAAGGTGCTTAACTTGAATATTGCTTAAATATCTAAATATAAGTGTTATGGTACAGGGGTAGGCAATCTAGGACTGTCATAGATGTCTATAGTTTTCCCTTCAACTGAACCACTAACTACATAATTAACGGATGTATGTGCTGACCAGGTGCTGGAGGTGACAATTAATAATGAAACTGTGTAATCGAGCCCAGAAGGAAGATGGCATGGCAGCAGCATGGTCTAGGTATACTATCTTGAGTGTGTGATCATTTTTCTTCAGACTATCAGGCTGCTGGGAAGTCTTGCCAGTCTTGCCAAGTATTACCACATCACATATTCCGTTTCATTTAAACCTGGGTCATGCCAAAGTCAAAAAAAAAAAAAAGTGCATAATCAACAGACTCAAACTCAATCCACAGCAGCTGTCGCTCAAAGCTGGTTTAAATTATGACAGTAAAGAAAGCGCAATCAAGGTAATCAAGGTCTGCAGAGATTGTCTGAGGTTTGAGGTTTCTCCTAACAATGCAGACCACCCTATATGTAATGAGTCACCCAAATGGTCGATAGATACTGGAACTGATTAGGTGTGTGGGGAAGGCCTGAACTACGCAGACGGGCCATTACAAACGACACGTGAGTCACGGGAAAACTGCGGTCAGACGCCCACTTTTGATTCCGCGCCTTTTGTTGATCGCATTCCAAAAGGATGTTTTTGTCAAAGTCATTTCCTCATGAGTGAGGTCAGCGATGAATGAAAATATTTACCTCTGTAGAGCAATACGTCTATGTCTACATCTACGTAATGATCCCAGCTCTACAATTGGACAATGAAAATGAAGACTTGTGCAAGTGTACCGCTGTTTAAAGGGCACCCAGGGTCGTTCTCTGAAAATATACCATTAGCGTTGCAGTTTGGAGCATGAAATAAATTGTAGGCTATATATTTTCCGAGAATGAAGTCAGGAAGCAGTCCTTCACTCAAAATTATGTTTTTAAAGAGTTTTCCCTTCACAAACACAGCTCGGCAAGTTCAGCAGTTGCCAAAGTAAACTTGCCAAACTGTGTTTGTGAAGGGAAAAAAACTTGGCATCAAATTTTTGGTGCAATTTGTTTGTGAATCCAGGACAAGTATTTGGCTGGACGTGACATGCACACAAAAAAATGACCCTCTTGCACGAGGCAGATTTTTAACCAATTCATGCATCCTGCAAAACGCTGTCTCTGGGTTTCACGTAGTCTCTTCTAACAAGGGCGGAAGCGTCCTAACTAAGAGCTTAATTTTCTGAAGAGGAAAATGTGTCGGGGTTTCTCTTAACCTGCTGAACAGGAAGGGACGGCATAGTTCACACATGTTTCTTATTACCATAACGGTAGTTACAGTCAAGACTGAGTCACATAACCTTTTTTTTTGGTTATTGTTGTTTTTTTAATCCCTTAAGTTTTCCTTTCAATTGAATGCAGCAGAAGCCATTAGTCATAAAGGTTCAAGGTGCATAAGCAGTTATTAAAATCCCATAGGCATGCAGTTGCTATGTATATCACATAACGCGTATTCCCGGTCTCAGATCTTCCTGGACTCACGGCCAGCTTTCTCCAGCCCCTGCCAGATGTTCCCTGTTGAGGTTGATTTGCTCTGTGAATTGTATATTTATTTTTCTTAAATATCTGAAGCACAAGGCGGGCAGGAAAAGCCGTGCTGGTAAGGCATCCAAACCTACACTTCATTGGGAAACAGACACTGTGTGCTAACATATAGGACTAACATACGTATATAATTGTTTTTTTTAACTCCGAATATCTAGAAAGACCAGGAGGTCAAATGTATACTTTTTTTTGTACTCAAGGTCATTGCAATCTCTTCCGAAGATCCACCTCTTCGGGGGGCAGGGAATAAATAAGTAAAGAATTACTGATAAAGAAAATTAAATGGAAGCATTTCTTCTTACGGATGACACCAGAAGTCACTGATACAGTTTGTCCCTGCAGCCTGTCAGCAAATTCTTCAAAAAACTGTGGTTGTTTTGGCTGTACACTTTATCTTTTAAACCCAAGAGACGTGCGTATGTAAGGCCCGCTGTATCTCGGCTGTGCCACGTGTGATTGCAGAAGGGCTCGGCCTCAGGTGTGTGAGACGCACACTCTACCCGCATAGCAACGTGATTCATTACGGTTTACATAGCGGCAAAAACAGACCAGCGTCAAAAGTGAATAGCACAAATATTTATCTTATCATATTTTATGTTAAGATAAATATCTGTTGTACATACACACACACACACACATATATATCCATCCATCTGTATATCTAACTCTCTGACTATATATGTATAGGTTGGGTCTGTCACGGGCGGTACGTCCTGGCATGCTGGCTCCACTCACGTACAAGAGAGGGTGGAGACTCTGAGGGGAGCTGATCACCTGCAGCTGTAGGTTGTTAGGTCATGCCCAGGTCTGGCTTTAAAGTTGGGGAAGAACACCTGTGGGGTGGGGTGTGGGGTGTGGGGTGTACAAGACCAGGCTGTGCTGCAGAGACCAAGGAGGGGAAAAAAAGAAAGAAAGGAAGGAATAAAAACAAATGTAGAGATGGATGGTCACCAAGCCATGACAGCTCCACCACATCTGAGGCTGAGCTCAATCGTTTCTTCTTTGTGTTTGTTAGCTGGTACAGTTTAGCTGTCCAGCATAGGGAGGGACCTTCAGTTGAGGATAGGTTCCAGAGGAGATGGGCTCCGGACAGCCAATTGCCACCCCTGGTGGCACTCCCAGCCAGAGCTGACTCTGGCGCAGCCGGGGAATCGAACCCTGGTCGCTGTGGCCAGTGTCGGATGTTGAAACCCCTAGACCACACGGGAGGCCCCAAGTTGCATGTTATTTTTAATCTAAAAACATATGCCACTTTTGGTCATTTTTGGTCGTTTCCCAACCCCAATCGTTACAATATATAATATGTATATACGTATATATTTTTTGGGCTCCAAATGTACCTTTGCAAAATTTTTACAAAAAGGCAATTGAAAACAAAAACTGCAGCAATTCTTTTAAATTAATTCTCATGCAACTGCATATGCTTTATTAATAATTGCCAGATTTTTCCCCCTCAAATCAATCAATTTAGTTATACCCCTGCCATGGTTATTTTGTGCATCCTCCATTAATGTTGATGACACTGTGAGGTCACTTCCTGTTGTCATTTATAATGTAATTTCCCAGGAGTGATTTCTGAACACTTCTTAGAATCTCTCCAGCTCTTTCAGATGTCTTAGTCTTTGCTCAACTGCATTCTTGAGATTCAACCAACAACGTTCAGTTGCTTTCAGGTCTGGAGATGAGCCAATCCATAATGTAGATTTTTGGCTTCCCTGAACCGAATCTGCACAATAACTATTATGCTGAGCTTGGTTTTAGCTTCTCACCAGGAGGAGCCAAATATATTTTGGTATACACCTGAATCCATTCACCCATTCTGAAAGACTAAACAAACCACAAAAAATACAAACAAAGCAGTCTCAAACGTCTCAAAAAGCTGTTCGATATATCAGTTCTGGCAGTTTTCTCCATGGCTCCAGGTATGGTATGCAGCTGCCTACAACGATATCTATCGCTCTATTACTGCACTGATCTCTTGTGCGAATTATGATTGTTCTTACCATGGATTAATGCACATCTTGTAAGTCACTCTGGATAAGAGCGTCTGCTAAATGCTTAAAATGTAAAATGTACATATTTTTTTATGGTATATTTATTTATGGTATACTGACAATTTGAGATACTATAACCCTGAAGACTGTAATTAATATCCCAGATTCTGTTTATGAACATCCTAGATTGTCTTTTTGATCTCTAATCTTCGCCCTTGAATTTGACATGTCGAACCACTTTCCTCCCAGAGCGTTGGTGTAAAAAAGTCTTGCTTGATCTTCCTAGAAAGGTTGGCTATTGACCCAGTCATTTCTTGCTAAGCACCACTAAAGAGGGAACTAGACGGTTCTGCTTCTTGTCATTGGTTAATAACCGACACCCACCTTTTTGAGGCCAGTGACCCAAGAATATTCCCCCAGAATGTGTCAGTGAAATACTAAGTAGATTATAAATAGAAACAGTTACAAGGCATCAGTGGCGTAGCGTGGGTTGCCAGCACCCGGGGCGAGGCACGTAACGGCGCCCAACCTTTTTTGAACAACGAACCGGTTTCATGCAAGACCATTTTCCGCGGACTGGAAATTTTGCTCCCCTCGGAATTTTGCGCCTGGTGCGCCCGCACCGATTCGACAGTGCACGCTACGCCTCTGCAAGGCATGAAGAAATTTGAGCATTGTGTTTTTCTGAAACCGTGCAATTATTATCAAGTAATGTGCTGTTACTCTGTCCAGGCTTGGTATTACAAAAACTATGAATTTACATTTAATGGGAGCAATCACAAGCTTTTTGCACACTTGCATTCCTTCAACTAAATTAAATTGTGTAACAATGTATCAATTACAGTAGACAATTACATAATTGTATCAATTACAAAAGGCAATTACATCAATTTATCAATAATAGACAATTACATCAATTTGGAGGCTACTGTGTATATACTGTATGTACAGGCAGTGAAGAACATAAACAGCAGTGTTCCAATGCTGATGGGCTCTGGTGGTTCCATAATGGTCAGGAGTGCATTTTCCTGGCATGGTTTGGGTGCACTCATACATACAGGAGGCAAGGTCAATGTTAATAATGAATTAATGGTACTGAGTGATAAACATGTTAAAATATGTTTTTTATAATGGGTTTTTTTCCTGCAGAGGGATTTCTTTCAAGATGACAGACAATGCCCCCTTCCATAGAGCACAAGTAATCGACCAGTGATTTGAGAAGCATGACACTGGTGTTATCCATATGTCACGGTCACTTCATTGAACCCAATCAAGCATTTATGATATATTCTGGCACAATGCCTGAAACAGCATTTTCAAATTGTGAGGGTTTTGGGGGTTTTATCAGATTTTTTCCCCTTTTGTCTCCCAGTTTGGTGGCCAATTGTACTCTCTTCTAGTTCAACTACACCCCCTCCGTAGATACAGGCCATACTGGCCAAACAATGTGGCCCCACGCCCTATTAAACAACTTTCCGTGGGGGTTTCCATTTTTTGTTCACTTCCCCTTACTGTAGTCTAGTTCATCGAATAGCAATGATTCAAGCAATAACAACGGCAAATTGATAAGGAAAAACAAATACAGTAAGACATGAGTAAATGATTTACTGATATGAGCATGCAGATAAGCATCCTCCATTTGTTGTAATCAAACTGACACTCCTGTGATGCACTCATTTTTCCAAAGTGAATAGTCTTATTCACTTAGAAACAGGACGCCTTGTTGATGTTTTGCTTTGGGCGCGCCCCCCTGTTCCATTCCCTGAAATGAGACACGTCACCTCTCAGTGAGGTGAGGTGGCGGGGAACAGTGACAGTCTGGTGACACCTGTGTCAGGTGATTGTGGGAATGGAGAGCTAAAGCAAATCTCACCGTTCCTCGGCTGCCACGGGACACCCGAACAAACACCTGCGCTCAGGAGCGCTGGAGGGGACCGCTCCCCGCCACGAAACCCGCACTTAGACGCATTCTACCTTTTTGATTTTTTTGGCCTGTTCTGTGTATTTCCTCACACAAAATGACCAGTGTACACTTACAAATTTGGAATGGGTGGGTGGGATTTGACCAGTGGTGCAAGTAAGCCTGTACTGTCTGATAGCCTACTCTATACCCGTGAAATATATTAGTTAATTGATTTGTTTATTTGTCAGGTACATAGCAAAAGCATTGTTGCAATATTAAAAGAACAAGCATGAAAACGTCTCTGTCAGACCGTTAGCCCCGATAAGGGGCAATATTTGGCTGTCCGCTCCTAGGGGAGGGGGGAGGGTGGTCGGCACAAACTCGCTGTGAAGCAGGTAAGGGTCTCTCCAGAAAGCGGGTCAGTGAGTTCTGTCTTGAAGGAGGTGGATCATCGTCGGCCTCGGAGGGTAGCTTGTCCCGTAGAGATGGGCGACCAATTCGTGGGGGAGGGTTAATCAAAATAAATAGAGAGTATAATTGGCTTCCAAATTGCGGAGAAAAACAAAAGTGTTTATAGTCAAAAGCTCATTTCCAAAAAGAAAAACAAATACAGCAAAATAGCTAATAATAAAACAAAACAAACAAAACTGTAGATTACATAACAAGAGCAGCCATAGAAAAAAGTGTAAAAAGTGCAGAAGTTCTTAACCATTCCAAATATTTTTAAATAGGCTGTAAATAATTTCAAATAATATATTAAAAATATACTGTCCGGTAGCCTATTCCATACCTGTCAATAGTTCCAAAGTTTGGTTAACTCGATAAACATCTGTATAAACAACATGCATTAGGCATGAAATATGCAGAGTTATGTCACAACTAGCACTAGGATAAGGCTAGAATCTAAATTGTCATGGCAACATCACTATTGGCAGTATGTTTTCGGGGCACTGTGGCTGTTAAGAAAGCTAGCTAGTCCTTAACAGGTGTTGTCAGTGCAGCAAACATTGACAAACATGTTCTTTTTCTTTTAAATGTTTTATTTCAGAGTTTTTCTCCCAATTTGGTTGCCAATTAAACCCACTATTTACTTCAATTCCCCACCCTCACGAGTCCGTCGCCCATCCTCCGGGATCGAGACACACATTCCTGGTTGCACGGACTCCTTAACCTTCTCCTCAACGAACTCGTGCTGGCTCTCCCTCCCCCTCCCCCGGAGGCGGACAGCCAAATGCCGCCTCCGATCGGGCTGACGACCGGGGCCGGTCTGGTAGAGACGCGGGTTTCGATCCGCGTCCCTGACAGGCAGCGCACACCACTCCGAAGCGTGGTGCGTTAGACCGCTGCGCCATCCGCCAGGCCGACAAACATGTTCAAGTGTAAAGCAGAACCTAACAGTGCAGCCAGTGGAATTGAAAAATGGACAAGAAAGGAGCCACAAGAAGCCACTCAAAGATGTCGTGTCATTGAGCTTGCGTACTGGTGATAATCAAAATCCACTTGCGCCACTGCATTTCACAACAGATCGCTGGGAATAAACTACAGGGCGAGCACCTTATCAACACGCTACTGCTCCACTGGTTGAACAACAGCCCAAAGATTGATGCCCCCAGTGATGGTGTTTTTCTTTTCACCTTACGGAACGGTGCTATGTAGTCCGTAACGGGTGGGTAGCTCACAGGAATGTCTAGGTCTCCCCTCACACAATGGAATCCTTTACGTGGGCTCAATTACTTTTTAATGCAGGCATATTGGAGCACTGTGTGCCCCCTTTGTCTGGTGTTACATTACAGGTGTTCCATGTGCTGTTTGTCAAACTGTACTCGTGACAGTGTCACAGGTTCAGAGTCGGAGTAGGGCCCTGCTATTGCATCCTTGGGCAGAGCAATCCATCGCAGTTGCTCGGAAATTATGTAATGGTGTGGATGAGTGGTGTGCGCCGCGTGTAGACCTAAATGTTTTTAAGATAACATGTTTTTAAGATAAGGCTGGGGTTCCCAAATGTTTTTAAGATAAGGCCGGGGTTCCCAAACCCATGATGCCTGAAAGGAGCCCCAGAAAAATTGAGAAAAAAAACACATCTTGCCTTTTAAGAAGGGCTCCCTTGGTATGGGTATGGGCCGCTGTGGCACAGAGAATGACCCACACTGGCTTGGACATTCTTTGATACACAATGAGAATTTGTGGGCTCAGAGTAATACTGACAACGTTGTGGTCGTTGCTTTATATCTGATAACAGCCATTAAAGAAACCATGTAAACATACAATAAGACAGTACACATTATTTAGGAGTCCCTCCTGAAAGACCGTAAGGAATGTTTATGGATATCCTGTATGCACAGTCTCACTGTAGCAGCTGTGTGGGTTCGCCAAGTGAGTTATTACCTGTGTTCAGTGTTGCTATGGCATCCAAGGTGTGTTCCAAGAGTAGGGAGTCAAACATTTTCCTTATATGGCCAATCCGGAAACACCCTACTGATAACAAAACACAAGTCCTTTTGTATTTTTAGAAGGCAACGGTAATCCTTATCTCAGGTATCGGGATACCGTGGCTGCATTGTAAACAAGAGCATACGCACACCACACCTCTCGAGCGAAACTCCACGACATTTCAAAATAAAAAGCACGAAACAATTACTTCTATTCAAAGTATTTGAATGACTACTTGAAAAAAATATATATCTGTTTCAAATAATTTTGAAATACAATCCCTCAAATACTGTTTCAAATTTCAATTTTTCCAAAAACATTTTAAAATGTCATGAAATACTTGGTCTAGAACTTGGTCAAATAACAAATACATAAGACTATTTATTATGAAGTATTCATTATTATTATGTATTCACTATAAAGCCATTGTAGGCTTGAGTCTCAGTTCTGTTAAGTGCATTAGAGAGAATTAGGCATGCATTTTTTATGTTTTTATTGAATTTTTTTCTTCTTAATTGGACATAACATTTAAGTACCGTGCTTTCGGACAACTTCTGATACCACATCTTTGTTGATGACTAGAGCAGTGTTTTGTAATTCCAACCTCTGCTCCCAACCTATCATCTGCATCGGTCGTCTGTTAACGATCACTTGAGCATGATTAAGTGGTGGTTGGAATGAAAACATGCAGGGCAGTGTGCCCTGTAGGAATGGATTGAGAAACACTGGACTAGAGCACAAGGCAATTTATTCCACAGTATTGTGTTTTTTTTGTCATTTTTCCCTCCACAGTGGGGGGTTAACAGTCAAATGCAGAAATCTGTTAAGACACCATTCCTGTCAAATTTGTGTCAAGACCCACATTTGTTACAGAACCACCACATCCATTCTTGTTAGTTGTGCACCAGGCCATATCTTGAGCTCTCCCATTCACACAGTAAACGTTGTTAACCAAATGCCCATATTAGGAAGATGGGTGGAACATGGTATTCTGTTTGCTCCAATCACAAGAGAAATTGAGGAGTAACTCAGCACCCCACATCTGCCACCATTAACCGATCCACTGTCTAGAAGGCACCCTGTACTAAGCAAACTAGCATCTGAATACTTGCATGTTCCAGCATCCTCAGCAGCTGTAGAGGGTCTTTTTAGCATTGTATTCAGGCCAGACCGCTGTTCATTGTCCGATGACTTAATGTTCTTAAAATGTGACATGCAAACTGTCCCCCTCAATGATGAACAAATGCAGTGTCAGCTGAATAATGCCACCTTATTCTGTGAAAGTGTACTGTGGGTTGAATCCTGTTGAAAAGTGAAATGAGACCAGTGAACTTTGTTGATTGTTTTTCAGATTGTAGCAAGTGGTCCATCCAGGATCTTCACGCTACTGTATATATACACTTAGTTACTACTCGAATAATTATTCAAGACTGTAACTATGGGAAGTGATGTGTGGTGTTAATGCATTCTGAATGTATGTGTGATTTGCAAAGAAAGAAAAATGCATTAAGTCATTCTAAATCCTTTGGCTATAAAATAGTGTCTTTTAAATGCTTGAAACAAGATATATTTGAAGTAGTTTAAAATACTTGCAAATACTTTCCAAAATACATTAGCAAATTGTTGGGCCTCAATTCAATTAAATTTTATTTGTAGAGCGCTTTTTACAGAGCACTGTCACAAAGATGTTTTTTTTTTTTACAGAAAACAAGATATGAAAACACTTGCAACTGCTGGGCCAGGCCAGGGCGTCCCCAGCTTGACCACTATGGGGCTAATTCTGCCCTAAGCCCTCTCAGCCACGTGAAAGACCAGGGTGATCAGTGCAGCGTGGGGGTGGGGTTTAAGGGCTCAAGCCCACTAATTTAGCCTGGTCCACTGTTCCCATTTGGCGTCTGAGAGATGGCGGAAAAGCAAAAGGCACGATCCAGCCTTGGCGTGATAACGGAAACCAGGAAAACCTGGTCACTGCCTCTAAATCTTCCCTCTCAACCTCACCCCCCCAGCCTTCCTCACCGTGTCCACTTAATGGGGTATAACATTTTTACATTTTACATTTTAAGCATTTAGCAGACGCTCTTATCCAGAGCGACTTACAAGATGTGCATAAATACATGGTAGGAACAATCATAGTACGCGCAAGAGATCAGTGCAGTAATACAGAGATAGACATCATTGCAGGCAGCTGCGTACCATACCTGTAACACTGAGAAGGAAAAGGTTAGTCTTTTTTTCTTTTTTTTTTATTAAATGGGGCGGCACGGTGGTGCAGTGGATAGCACTGTCGCCTCACAGCAAGAAGGTCTCGGGTTCGAATCCAGGCCGGGGGCCTTTCTGTGTGGAGTTTGCATGTTCTCCCCGTGTCCGTGTGGGTTTCCTCCGGGTACTCCGGTTTCCTCCCACAATCCAAAAACATGCACGTTAGCCTAATTGGAGAGTCTAAATTGCCCGTAGGTATGAGTGTGTGAGTGAATGGTGTGTGTGTGCCCTGTGATGGATTGGCGACCTGTCCAGGGTTTATTCCTGCCTCTCGCCCCTATGCAGGCTGGGATAGGCTCCAGCCCCCCCCGCGACCCTGACCAGGAATAAGCGGCTTAGACAATGAGATGAGATTTATTAAATGGAGTAAGCAGGGGTATATAGTGTTGAGCAAGTAGGCAGTGGTGATGACAATTAGATAGATGTACAGAGTTCAGTGGTGGTGGAGTCTGAAAAGGTGGGTTTTGAGTCTCTTGCGGAAGATCGCAAGTGATTCCGCGGTCCTGACTGATTGCGGAAGATTGTTCCACCAGCGAGGGATCATGACATAGAAGAGGCGAGACCACGAGGAGTGGCTGCCAGGCGCCCGGAGGGATGGGGCAGTCAGTTTGTCAGAGGAGGCGGAGCGGAGGGGTCTGGCTGGGGTGTAGGGAGTGATGAGTGACTGGAGGTATGGGGGAGCAGTACCTCTAGCCGCTTGAAAAGCAAGCACCAGTGATTTGAATCTGATGCATGCTGCGATGGGGAGCCAGTGCAGAGAGGAGAGTAGAAGGGTGACGTGAGTGAACTTCGGCTGGTTGAACACCACACGTGCGGCAGCATTCTGGACTACTTGCAGTGGCTTGATGGCACAGGCTGGTAGGCCTGCCAGCAGGGACTTGCAGTAGTCCAGACGTGAGATCACCAGGGCCTGGACCAGGAGTTGTGTGGCCTCTTGAGTGAGGAACGGTCGGATCCTCCGGATGTTGTGGAGGGAGAATCGGCAGGTCCGAGTGATCGCTGCAATGTGGCCCGAGAAGCACAGTTGGTTGTCCAGGGTCACTCCAAGACTCCTGGCAGACTGGGAGGGAGACACTATGGAGCCTTCAACGGTGATTGACGCATCAATCATCGGGGAGCCCTTTGCTGGGAGGAAGAGCAGCTCTGTCTCCCCCATACATGCACACGCATGTATATGGGGCATTCTACCAAATTAGTTCAAAGTGCGGTCCCACAACAAGAAAAACTAATTAACAAAACAATTAAGTATTCAGACATAGATATTTACTAAGAATATGTTATGATCTATTTAACCCCAAGGAATTAAATGAGATAGTGATAAGCTAAAAAAACAAAAACATCATTTATAGGGTACTTTCTATTGGGAAGTAGCTGTCCGAAACCCTGACCCCTAAATTTAAATGTATGTAAATAACACTTACATTTTTTTTTAGATTTTGTTCAATGGTGTAATTTCAAAGATCTTTATGATTAAGTTTAAACAGAAGTTGAAAGATTTAGATTTATTGTGGGTTTAATTTTTAAATTACAAAAAATTGTCCCAAGTTTTCATGTCACTACCGAAACCCAAGAGTTTTAGTCGATTGGCTGAGCCTGGTTTTTAGCCACACCCCTGCATTTTTGACCAGGCAGTGACACTGCCTCCCTGTCCCTCATGGCTGCATGGTAAGTAGCTAAATCCCATACTTTTGAAATAAATGTGTTCCAAAGTCTGAAAATCGGTGTGTAACTTTAAGAATTGTCACCACATCTTCTCTTCAATTAAGTAAACTTTTTGGGGTTTAATGCAAAATATTATGTTTTTATGTGTGTACACCTCTTCAAAGATGTGTATGCTAGCCATGTGCTTGCTAGCATTCTTTAGTTATGCTCAAAGTTAGCTAGAATTGTCACTACCGAAGTTTCGGTAGTGACAAAATGGAATGGTAAGTAGTTAAATCCCATCATTTTGAAACAAATGTGTTCCAAAGTCTGAAAATCAGTGTGTAACTTTAAGAATGGAGCACATATTCTCTTCAATAAAGTCAACTTTTGGGGGTTTTATGCAAAATATTATGGTTTCAAAGCTGTTTGCTAGCCATGTGCTTGCTAGCATAACGAATGCTAGCAAGCACATGGCTAGCAAACAGCTTTGGAAACATAACATAAAAATGGAATGTTCAATCATCTATTTTCAGTGTTTCCCTTACCATCGCTTTTAGATCGCTAACATTTTTAGCATAAGTCAATGGAGTTTAACATAGCGAAAATTAGCATCGCGGCTAGCGGAAATTTTTGACTGAGTGAGAGATGATGAAATCTTTTGACACCTCTTTTGACACCTTTGCATAGATGTTTTGGTGTGTGTGTGTGTGTGTGTGTGTGTGTATGTGTGTGTGTGTGTGTGTGTGCGCGCGCGCAAGAGATGAAATTTGTGTTCATGATCAGTTCATTCATTCAGATTCAACTGCATATCACTTTCTGGTGTATTTTTCTTTAAGATGTTGAATCTATTTGTTACAGACCTTTCTAGGATACATTAGTTAGCGTTCAGAAGCCTGACAGCAACAGCATAATGTTATTTGTCAATGTTTTCTTCTTCTTCTCTTTTACTGAACCCACTTGGGTAATTATTTTCCATTGATAAGTAATGTTTGTACTTTAAATGGTTATGGATGAACAATTGTTATGTCTTCAAAAATAAAATTATTTTATTGACCACAAAACATTTGTGTTTGTAATATTCCCAACATAAGGCATGTTATGAGTTAAGATTAAGCAATAAGGTTGAGGGAATATGATACAACCTTGCAAACAAAATACTGTGGTCACTACCGAAACAGTGCAGTCATTACCGAAACACTGGGTGTTTTGTAAAAAATAAAGTATATTGAGTTATAAACTAAAATGTTATGATACTGTTTGGTTAAATGTATGTTCAATTGAATCAATCATTAACTCTGAAATCAATATGATCAGTGTTATGCATTTTACAGAGAAAGATTGCATTTAGATTTTGATGAATTGTATAAATTGAACTTTGAAATTTGGTAAAAATGTCATTTTTATTGATTTAATTGTGAAAACCTTCAAGAAGAATTTGTAAAAATACTCTTTAGAGAAGGGAAGGAAACACAATCTTAGCAGGTTAATATAATACTTTTTACTACAGTGTATTACTATGTTTCAGTAGTGACAATTTTTGGGAGAGGAAAAACATTCCAAAAGAGTCTGAAAATACAATATAAAAATTGACGGTACTTTTACTAGATATATGTACTTTAGATATGGTACAATATATATACGGACAAAGTTTTGGGAATAAAACATACAAAATTTCAAAATATTTCCAACCTGACTTTGAACCAATTCGGTAGAATGGCCCATATACGGCTATATATACAGAGTCTGGGAGTGATTAATTCATACAGTGCAGTAATATAGTGACAATAATTACACCTGTCTTAGTCACCCAATGTCTGTATGTTTCACTTCAGCACAGGTCACCTTTCACATTTCACCATCATATGAGGGGCTGGAAGACTTTACAATTTCCAAATTAGGTCTGACTTCTTCTCTTCCCCTCTACCTCTCTCTCTCTTGCCAGATGTGGAAGATGAATACAAGAAATACTCTGCATACACCTTTAATTGTGTCATCAAAGATGTGTCATCCATGTGTCAAGGCAGTTGTTCCCTGAGAAGAACATGCGTTTTAGCATGTCTCTTTCCCTTCCGCTCTCTCTCTCTCACCCACTCTCTCACTCTCTCTCTCACTGTCCCTCTCTCTGTCTTTCTCTCACCCACTTTCTAATTATCTCTCTCTCACTCTCTCTCTCTCTCTCTCTCTCTCTCTCTCTCTCTCTCTCTCTCTCTCTCTCTCTCTCTCTCTCTCTCTCTCTCTCTCTCTCTCTCTCTCTCTCTCTCTCTTTGTTTGTCTCTCTCTCCCTCACTCTCTCTCTCACTCTCCCTCCCTCTCTCCCACTGTCCCCCTCTCTCTCTCTCTCTCTCTCTCTCTCTTTCTCAGCCACTTTCTCTGTTTCTCTCTCTCAACAGGAGATTGAGCAGCTCTGAGTAGAAAACATGGCCTGTGATACCCGGCTCCTCTGCTTCCTCATGCTTTCCCCCCGAAGGAACATGTGGGGATGGAGGCTGGGTGTCTGAACTCTGGGGCTGATTTATAGACCTGCCTCTTCTCCCCCAGCGTGAGAGCTACAGACGGGTTTCGGCTCGTACTGGTGCACGCTCGTTACTTAGATATTTATCTGGGCCCTGATAATAACAGAGTTCACTTATCTGGGGTCATCAACAAGGTTTTCCTAAGAATGAGAAATATGTGTGAGATGCACTTATGCACACTCACCCACACACTCACACTCACATAAACAGTAAAGATGTTTTAAAACTAAATGTTTTAATCTAAAATAGGAAAAAGACAGCTAAAATACCTTGAATTCTCTCATTTTAAGAATAGAATATACTTTATACTTAAATACCTTTTTCTCAAACGTCCAATACTAAATACTGGTTTTATGGATGCTTCGTAAGGCTCGTAAATGTTGTGGTTGTAGTTGGTTATTCTCAGAAGATGTGTTATTGTACGCGTCTGGCTTGTTTGTTTGCTCCATTTCGGGAACAAACCTGGGCCTGGATTGTGGACAGGGCTGGACTGGCTATATAGTCTACCGGGCCGATTCCCGGTGGGCCGGTCTCGTTTTGGGCCGGTAGGGCCGGTATAATTATTATTATTTTTTTATTTTTTTTTGTCATCTAACGGCCAACAAAAAATGGACAGCGGCCCATTGGTTCATTCTCTATACTGACACTGGGCCGGCCCAATCACATGCTTTTTTTGCCATCGAACGGCCGCCCCAAAATGGACAGCGGCCCATTGGTTCATTAGTGATGGGCCGGTCTGAGCCAAATGGCAGGGCCTATTTTTTGTCCCAGTCCAGCCCTGGTTGTGGATAAACCAATCAGAACTCCACGTTTCAAGCAGGATGTTACCTGTGCCACAGAGGTTCTCTGGGGAGATTTTGGATAAGATTGTTAGATATCCACTAGCTTCCCTTGTCATGCTCATAGCTTTGAGCCTGACTAGGTTTTCCCTCTGGTTTTCCCTGGTAGAACTCAACTTCCTGGGATTTGCTTTGCTCGTCAACCAATGGCCATGAGTACCTCTGACAAGTCTTGGAGGCAGGTGCATGAAATGATAAACCAAAGCCAACCAAATCCACCCTCAGAAATCTGCGGGCACCAGTCAGATTTCAGTAAACCTTGGCCAGACAAGTTAACTAAACATCTGGAGTTGATGGAATTGAGACGAGATAGTCAACCAGCAGCCAGCTGTTAATAACTGCCAAAAATTCAGAGTCCGAGCGCTGTGCTGTGAGCAGTTTTCACAAAGGGGTGAGAGCTGTCATTCCTACAGCTGCTTCTACATCGCTGAACACTAAAAGCCCCACCGTCTAAAATGGCCAAGCCGCCATGAGCACACAGAATGGCTTTCATACAGACACGCTCATTCATGCCCGTACATATGCACATACGCACTCATACACACACGTCTGCACATATACAGACACACACACGCAAATACACACACATACAAACATATACACGCATATCTTGTTTGCACATAAACATACACATAAATATCTTTATTTGAGACCACAACTGAACATAAGCAATAAGAGTTAAAAAAACATTTGATGGCAGGGTTTTAGGCAGGGTAACTGCACATTGTCATGTGCTCATACACGCATGTACATTCGTTTGTATATACTTATTAGAGAAAAACAGAGCTTGTGACTACACATATATTTTTGTAATAAATATATTTAACTTTTTATGATTTTTTATATTTAAACATTGATTTAAAAAAAAAAATGTTTTATTGAAAATGTGATGTCTCTAAATATTAAATAAGCTGTCATAAATGTCATATATTTAGGACAAAATAAAAAATATTATTAATGTTGTATTTATTTACTTCTTTAATTACAACTGAACGTTATTTTAAACAGAATGAGAAATCTTTGTTAAATGTGCTATAATTACTTATATTTACCCTACATGTAAGACAAAAAATTTAATTGTCTTTTTTTAATGGGGGACCTCAAACAAAAAGTGACAGAAAGCCCTACTAAACTCTATTTAGGAAAAAACAAATATGCCTTAAAACTGTAACAATTTCCAATTATTCCATACAACATAGGCCAAAGAATTGTTCATTCATAAATTGCATGCAAATGTGAATAACCAATGTGGTTATTATAACAATAATGACTGTAGAGCGTAGGTGGCAGACCCAGCTGGTATCCCCAGGGACAGTTTCTGCAAAAGGACGTCAGCATGTTGTTATTGCACGTCTGCTAAATGTGGTACGCAGCACGCACGTTCTGTGTAGTTTGGAGTGGGGATTTTCCCCTGCCACAGTAGAGAGCATTGAGCCATGGCTGTATTGTGCTGGGAAACACGTCTACATTCCTCCAGTGGTCTCTGGAGCCATGCTGTTTTCTTTGTATCAGACGGTCTCTGTCTAAAATCAAACTGCGGGCCATAAAATGTAGATGTTACATCGGTGGTGACTTTCGGACACGATTGGTGCTTAACCTCAGAAATGTTATTGTTAGTGATTATCCCATTTGAGCTTGAAATCAATTTCAATCAAATCAAAGTCAGTCGGTATTTGTAATTTTGAAAGTAACCCAATGGGAGAGCACACCACCCCTTTAACTGGCTTGGCTTGAAGCCACCTGACTTTTTCCCACAAGCATGTGGTTGGGTAAACGATTTCATCATTGCAAACCCTATCGTGGTTTGGGAGTTGGTACGTGCATTTTGGTTGATAACTGGCAAGCCAGTCTACAGTCTGGCCAATGTGTTCTCAGTGCAGTGATGAACCTCATAGTCCAGCATCAAATCCATACCAGGCCAGGGCTGGTTGTGGCAGGGTGGTGCCAGAGGACAGTGCATAACTGCACTGACAATGCACAAAGCCTCGCCCCGGTAGGGCATGTTTCAATGGGTATGGCATCCCACACTCATTACACTAAAGCGACGCTCCTGGTCAGTGATCTGCCTGTGCCGGCTGCACAGCTCAGCTGGAAAGCGGCCGAGTGAAAAGATGCGGCAGCTGGTTTTGGAGGACGCACACACTCGTCTGTTCTTTCCCAAATTGAGGGAGAAGGTTGCTATGGTTATATAGCAGGGAATGTTAAGTCAGGGGAAAAGTGAGAAGCCAATTTCTTTTGTTTAAAAAAAACTGTCAGTTTCAGCACTAACATAGTGTTCACCGGATTTACTAAGCTGCCCTCCATGTTGGTTATATGTCGTAATTTATTAGTGTAGGTAACCTATGCTGCCATTTTGACAGTCGTGAGGTGGAGTGACCCTGGTATAATATAACACCATTGTAGAGGAGACTGACGTTCGAGCCACAAAAAGCACCCAGGTGATCCCAACAGTACCAGACTTCACCACATTACAATTTTACAAAGGTAAACACTGAGGTTAATGTACCGGCTCTGGAATATCGGAGTGGACCGTGACTCATGGCTCATTTGTGTGTCTTGCATACAGTTGGGGGAAAAAGTGAAATGTAAAGCTAACATATTTTGGAGTGAACAACCACAGTGTTGACTCACAGGATGCACTAAAATATTCTTCTTGATTCCTGTGTTTCGAGCCACAGCCTATCCAGTTCCCATCCCAAAGAGACCCACGGCTCTAAAGCAGGCGCTCCTAAATGGGTCTGAGAAGGAGGCCTGTGGCGCTCTTGGAAAACTTTTAATTTAATAATTTATTTTTCTATATTAATTTCATAAATTATTACATGTATTAAGAGTCTCAGATAAAATAAACCATGTCTAGTTTATTGGAATATTGGAGCGGACCTTGGCTCATAGCCTAGCAGTGTGTGAGTGAAAAGAAAGGGGGAAAAAAAGCTGAAGTTATGTTCCCATAATGACGTTCAAATTTATGTCTGTTAATATAAATACACTGTAGAGCCATGGCGTGAGAAAAGGGTGGGACCGTTAAGCTTTAACTTCTTCAATTTCATCTTGTGTTTTTTTTCATGTTATATAGACAAGTGGAAACTTGCCAGGAAAGCCCTGGGATGATAATTATACTCTTAAGTGTAATTTCTGTCTCCGCTATCTCACGCGGAGGGCAGCTTAGTAAATCCGGTGAACACTATGTTAGTGCTGAAACTGCCAGTTGGATAACTTTTTGTAACAAAAGAGATTGGCTTCTCACTTTTCCCCTGATTTTAGATTCCCTGTTGTATAACCATAGCAACCTTTTTCGTCCGTTCAGGAGAGTGCGGGCACGCGTGTGCATCCTCCAAAACCAGCTCCAGCATCTTTTCACTCGGCTGTGGTTTACAACTTCAAAACTCGGCTCGGCTCGGCTCTGGCCGGGAGTGCCAACAGGGGCGGCGATTGGCTGTACGCCCCAGGGAGGGGGGAGGGAAGCCGACATGACGTTTGCTGTGCATAAGAGTGGCCCTGTGGTACCGGGTTACGGTCGACGGCTTGGCGAGTGCCGTCTTGGAGGAGGGGTTACTTTGCCTTCGTCACTACCGGTCACAGGACTACAGCAGCGAACTCATATTACTAGGGGGGGATTGACATTAAAAATTGTGGGTCTAATTGGCTACCAAATTGGGAGAAAATGGGATAAAAATCAGAAGCAAAAATACAAAATAAAAAAAATTATTTTAGTCTGTCTTCTGAATTGGCACCTTGGTTGTTCACTTCAAACTTCCTTTCCATCTTACCTGCTGTCAATACTTCACACTGTGCGTGTCTGATACTGATATTTTAGCTTTTGGCTATAAACACATATACAGTTTATACAGTCTGTCTAACGCTTGTTTTGTAACATTGCAACAATGCTTTTGCTATGTCCCCGACAAATAAACAAATAAATAAAATACATTATTTTAATTATTATCTTTGATGATTACAGGTAGTAAATAAATTATTCTTGGTAAAAAAATAAAAAGTGTCATGCAACAAGCTACAAGACTAAGGATATATCTGCAAAGAAATAGTTTTAGTGAATCTCCTCATTTCTAGTGAAAAAGACTGCTGTATATATGGCAGCTGGATGCTTATTTTCTGCTGTCAATACTTTATACACTTTTATAAAGTTTCTAAAGAGAATAAAAGCGGGGCAATTCAAATAGCTTTCCACTCCACTACATATGTGTGCAACACATACCACATTTTTCAATGAATTATCTAGATTCATCTTTGCCACATGATCTGCGTGTCTATCTCAGATCGGCCCAGGGCTTCCCTGGCAAGTCTCCACTTGTTCTATAGAACAAGAAAAAATACACAAGAAGAAATCTGAGAAGGTAAAGCTTAACGCTCTTGCCCTTTTCTCACGCCATGGCTCTACAGTGAATTTATATGAAACAATTTGACCGTCATTATGGGAACATTGCGTCCATTTTCCGATATGTTGGTTTCCCGTTTTCCTGGTTCCCACTTACAATTATTTTTTGATAATGATAATAATAATAATAATAAACTTTAATTGTCTCACACTTTTCAAACATAGTGTGCAAAGTGTTTCACAATGAGTAACAAATACCATAAAAGCATTATGAAATGATGAATGAATTTACAGAAAGAAAACAATAAAGCAAGTATAAATTGATGGAGCCTACAGATAATCAAAACTAACAGAAACAATTAAAATAACAAGTACAATTCAATATAAAATATATTTTTATTATATAATTATTAAGTCTTTACAAATAACACATTTTTTCTCTTAATTCATTATAATTCAATATAAAATAAATGAAAAGAAATTATGAAAAGAAAAAGGAAAAAGTTAGTTATTTGTAAAGGCTGAAACATAGAAGCAGGTTGCATGCAAATTTAAGAGAAGCCAAGAAATGCTTATATAATTTCCTTCCGGCCTGTTTTTCATTCAGTAATTTTTGTGTGCATGTGCCAGCTCCCTGCAGTTACTCTATTATCATTTCATTTACATTTTTAACAAATATGGGGGAAGTGCTAGGGAGGAAACCATGGGTAATTAAATGAATTATTGTCTATTATTATATAATAAATATTTTAATTTACATTTATACAGGTAGTGGCCAAAAAGGTGGAAACACTTGAGTAAATGAGGGACACAGACACAGACACAGACTACTACTACAGGTGTTCCTGAGTTAATTGAGCAATTAACATCCCAGCATGCTCAGGGTTGTGTAGAGAAATGCTGGTCAGGCCTGTTTGCCCATAATTATGGCTATAAGGTGAGATCTTAGTGACGTTGAAAGAGGGGTGATTGTTGGGCAGGCTTGGCAGGAGCTTCAGAGATGAAGACAGGTGATGTCTAAGGTAAAGTTGGCATGGAACTCTGAGGGAAAGACATTCTGAACAAAGGGCAGCTGTGGTTGGAAGCACATATCTCCTGGATGGTGATGTCTGCATTAGTTTGAGGTTCAGGGCTAAGCAGGTGAGCAACTCTAAATCAATTCAATCAAGGGTGTGAGCAGGCAGTTTCATCAAGAACGGTCTGTCGAGAACTCTACAGAGTAAGATACCATAGTCTAAGTTTAGGTTGCCAAAAACTGAAAAATAATTTACATTTCAGAGCTATAAAAAATGTCCCTTTTCAGGGAACAAGTAATGGGTTAACGTGGGTTAACAGTCACTCTGTGCAAGTCGCCAACTCTGGATCCAGCAAAAGAGCCCCAGACCGTCACGCTTCCTCCTCCATGTTTGACAGTTGGTGTCACACACTGAGGAACCATCCTTTCGCCTACTTGACGGTATACAAAAACCCTGTGTGATGAACCGAAGATTTCAAATTTTGATTAATCAGTCCATAAGACCTTCCAGTCTTCAGTAGTCCACTGGCAGTGCTTCATGGGCAGGCAAGCCTCTTTTTCTTATTTTGCCATCTTAGCAATGGCTTTCTTACTGCCACTCGAGTGCTAAAACTTAGTGCTAAAACTTTTGATCGGTAGTGTATATATAATATTTAATATGTAATATTAAAACATAAAAACAGGATAAGAGCCCAGCAAACTCAAGGCATTGAGACATTGTATGAAAAAAATGACAGTATGTGTGAAATGACAGTTGTATTTGGTTAGGTGTGTCTAGGAAGGGACAAAGGTCACTTAGAGTTCACTCCATCACTGCAAAGTGAGATATTTAGAAACAGGAGAAATCGGTCGGCAAACAGAAGAAGACATTTGACAGTCTGCATGGGTGAGGTGGGAAAAGTCGGGAGAACATGATGGGCTGGGGATAAGGACACATAAGGGTTACAATAGTGGTTCAGTAAGCAGGAACGGACTGGACTGAGATGGCAGCAGGGATCCACTAAAGGGAAATGAGCGACGGCACAGATTTAGTGAAGGGAGCATCTGCATGTCCAAAAGTACTTTTAGCCTAGATTCAAGATAGAGAGTATACATGAATGAAAGAAACTTGATTGCAAAGCATTTTAATATAGCCAAGCTTTTGGGTCAGAAGACCTTCATCAGAGCACTTTATGCCTTTGTTGCACCTGGGATAAAAGCATGATCGAATGTGTGGACACTTCCCTTCACTGACTGGTATTCACTCGTCCAGCACTCCTTATTTCATTTAACGTAAAATGACGTATTTGCAAGAAACTCTGAGACACAAGGCTGAGGACATTGTGAAGGCAGAGATATTACAGTTGCACTCGTTACTCAAAACAATAGTTAATTCCCAGATCAAATCAGCAACGGCGCATAATTAGGCGATCTTGAGTTTTAATATGCAGAGGTGTTGTGGGACACAGTGGACCTTGTCCCGCCAGGGGTGGGGTGGGTTCAAGTCAGCAAGTTTCCCAGAACCCCTGCTGCATTAGTTCCTCCCAACAGCGAGCCAGATGCCCACAGGCTGTCCTCAGTGAGAGACATGGTTCTCTGAGCAGCTCTAGCTCTCTGCTGTAGCACTGCATGGCCTGCAGTACAACCTTTAGTGACAGCCCTGTGGATGAGCGCACACGCACCAGCTGCCCTGCTCATTGGGTAGGTGTGCGTGGCACAGCAGATTTCAGAGGCACAGTTGGCTGCTTCAAATCAGGGAGAAAAGAATGGCAAAGATTTAAATGGAGAGAAGGGAGCAATATCCTACAGTGTAGGGATAAGAGGTGAAGCCTACAAAATTAGGCCACATGGACATTTTCTGTAATCAATGTAGGGAATGGCCAAAGCTTGTGAGCTGTGATGGAACAAATAGCAGATGCTTTCATTTCATGCATGTTCATTTCTGGTACCCATACCTTTCATGACTTGTAGATACCTTCTCAGAACCCATTCGTTCGAATCATATCACTGGCCTTTACCACAGAATGCCTCAAGATGGCCTATATACTCCTGAATCATGGTTTTTAGCCTCATTGTGAGGACAACTGTTTTAACACAGACAATAGACAGCAATTGAAAATACACTGTATTTATTTTTTGTTACAACACATGTTTAAAAAATCTTCTGCAGTTCAAGTAACCAAACACTGGACAAATAATACTTAACACAACAGAAATGATCTACGAGCTCCAGAGCTCCAGACATGAGGATTTTTATCCATTCAAGTGAAATTCTTCGATGGTTTCAAACCATTATACAATTTAGCTCAAGTATCAGTTAGCTTTTTTAAAAACATTTTCATGAGAAAATTAACTACACAAGCAAAACAGTTTGTGTGCATATCTTTGAGGTCTGTCTTCAAATATCTAAAATAATAAACATCACCAGTAAACATCTGAAAGTTAGTTTTCATAATTATTTTCTTAAATAACAGTTCAAAATAGTTAAATAACAATGATCAACTAGTTGTACATTTTAAAAGGACAATAAATAGAAAAATATGAAAGGAATAAATAAATAAAACATAAGTAGAAGGCAAATAAATAAATTGTTCTATATAATTTAAGAGAGGTATTGCTATTGTTTTTGTTTGGTTTTAAAGCTCAGAAGTCCTTTCTTTCAGTAATATGGTGGGGTTCAGGTTGTTTTTTTCCATGTGCTCCGTGCTCGTGTTGACGCTGGCTAGACCCGCGTCTTTGACGTCAGGCACGTTAAACGACACCATAGGGCAGGGCCCGTTGACGTTGTGACACACCAAGTTCTTCAGGGAGGCAGTGTTGACGATCTCGAACCCGACCTTCCCACCGAAGGTGCTAGGCATCCAGTACTCTGGGGAGCAGATAGGATTACCCATCAGCCCCTTCAGGGAGTAAGGGGCTCCCATCTCCACCATGGTCTCCCCAAAGATGGAGTTGGACCTGGGCTTCTCCACCAGCAGGCCGGGGTACAGCTCCATCGCGTCTATGTCGCCATACATCTCCTCCAGCACAGCCGCCGTTTCAGTCTCACCTAGAGCATGGCCATGGAGAAAGAACCGGGGTTATTAGCCAAGCAGAATTAGTTGAGAACAGCTGCAACCATAGACGGTTTATAGCATTCATATTTATCTAGAGCAACTTAGTGCCTACAATGAGCTTAAATGAACACTAGTATAGATACAATAATGATTTTCTTTTCAAAATGGGAACCACACAAGAAAAATGTTCTCGATAAAGAAAAAACAAACAATAATAATTATTATTATAGTAATTACTATTAGTATTCTCATGACAAATAAAACATGAAGTTGTAAAATAAGAAATGGTTTCTCATAGAAAACAAATTTTTTTTCTGTAATACAGTCAGTCAATGAATGTGCCTGTGATATCTAAAACAGACACAGGCTCAAGATTCCCGTCCGAACACTAAGGTATTTCCCTTCGCCGCAGCCGTCGTCGTCAGGAGTGGCGGTAACCAAAGCAAATATTGGCAGTAAAATAACTACAACTTTAAAGATGAGTTCAAAGCCTGACTGAACTTATCCAGACAAATCTGCGCCCATCTAATTAGAAATTAGGGAACACAGGCAACGGATACAGGCAGTCAGGCTTAAGTACACCATTTCTGTTTGAAAAGGGGAGGTTAATTTCCCACAGTAAAGACTCTGTTTCTCACCGGTCAGGTCCTGGAAGGAGCTGTAGGGCCTCAAGGAGAAGCGTATCCTGTAGGCGTTCAGGGACTGATAGCGCATCTGCCGCGTGTGCTCGATGGAGTTCGCTGCCACCTTCATCACGGCCACGGGGAGGTTATGCCCGCCAGCGACCTGTGGTTGAGAGAGAACGGGAGCAAAGGTCAGACGCCGGTGCCAGACAGCATCCATGATATTCATCTCCGATTCTTAATGGTGAATTTTAAAACTACACATGCAGTACATGCATGTTAGCATCTTGTGTCTTATTTTTCTATTTATTTGTTTTAATTTTCTCTTTCATTGTCAATGTGTGTTTTTAACTACCTGTTGTATGTCAGGTTGCCACTGTAAATGAGGCTGACGTACCAAGTTAAATCAAGATAATAAGTGCCTAGATGGGCTGAATGTCCTGTACTCATCCTTATTTTTATGTTCTTATTATCTGTACTACCAAATTTAGTTCAGCGTTGGGAGTGATTATAGCCGGTAGGGGATACTCACCCTGCCTGCGACCTGCTTGGTGAAAGAGTCCACCAGGTTGCTGATGCCGTGCTCCACGATCAGGGAGTTGTTGAAGACAAACTGTGGGTATCCGTACTCCTGGCCCTGGATGAGGAAGGTGTCGGGCATCAGCGGGTGCCAGTGGTAGAGACTGTTGAACTCGGACGAGATGCGGTTCTGATACTGGAAGCGCTCGCTGAACAGCAGCTCTGGGTCAAACTTCAGCTTGAAGTGGTAGCCGCTCAAGTGCTGCACATAGTCCTCGATCACAATTTTGATGGTCTCGCCTGCAGGGTAAAATCAGGATCGATCAGGCCTCAAAGTACATCAAAGATGTGCCTCAAAAATACCATCAAGAAAATAATGATATGTGCCAATATATCAATATACCAAGAAAAATGTAAATATATGTATACGTTATTTTGATAATTTATTATTATATATTTATTTAGATTCAGATGCTATTATGCTACTGAGATTATTGTTCAGCATATGTAATTTTACGATTTTATATAACATTCTGCTTACCGATGAGGATGAGGCGTGTGGTCTGGAAGAGGCGCTCATCGTCCCAGTCGGGATGCTCCTCCTTCATGATGTTGCAGACGCGGTTGTGCTCCCGCAGCCAGATGGTGGCGTACATCATGAGGCCCGGGACCAGGCCGAAGGCCTCATGCCCCACGGCGAGCCTGTGCTCCTCGGGGACGTGTGGGGGGTAATGCATCTCCACCTGCGCCTGCTTCACTGTGGGCGGGTAAATCTCCCCATCCAGCACCTGCAGGCAAAGCCAATCAGTCAGTCAAAGTCCAAACTCACACACAAGTGCATATCTATATATATACCTTCTAATTTTGTTCATCATTTATATAATTTATATATATGAAATGCCCTTTATAATTACGTGTACTGTAGGAAAGGTTCAGGTGGGGTGCCCAAAGCCCAAAAACTAATGAGGTTCTCTTTTATGGTACCCCTACCTCTTGTAAGTAAAAGAGACACTCAGCCTCATTAATGGTAAATCTTTAATAATGAGGCTACTTAGCAGTGCTGATGGATGAACTTTTATCATTTTATTTAATGGCAGATTTCCCACATTGCACGAGGCTCCGTACCTGATACTTCAGTTTTCCATCTTTAAAGAGTCTCAGCTTGTGCTGCCTCTCCAGAGTCTCCCCGTAGACGTGACTGAGGTCTACCTGGGAAAAAAACATGACAAAGAAACAGGTGAAAACATGCCTCACAAAAAAAGCAGCACCGCAGCATTTCACACATGCTTGGAAATGGGATGGCCCACGCACTGGGCGCCAAGGGCCATCCGCCTTCTGGGGAATGTATGGAATGTTGCCCTGTAATTTTAGCGTTCGTTGTGCGGGAATAAGAATGCCCTGGAAAGCTTTTATTTTGTAAAAAACAGTCTTCATTTCTAAAAGAAGGGTAAAACTTTGGTTCGCCATCTAAAGCACGCAATGATTTATCCCCAACCTGAGGACGATTTGTTTAATGCGTCCCACCCCATGCTCTGACCGCCACACTTACCCCGTGCCCCAGAGCTTTGGTGAAGGCCGGCCCCTTCTTCATGTCCGATTTGAAGAACTGGTGAGTGAAGTGTTGAGCGAAGAAGGCGAACATCATGTTGGACCCTTGAGGGTCAGGAATGAAGCGTTTCCTCAACAGTACCTTCTCCACCACCAGCTTAGCATCAGGAAGGGTCTTCCTCCCTAGGAAAACAGGTCACAGGCAACAGTTCAGACAAACCTCATAAGCTCCAAAACATTGGTGAACAGTTTTCGCTCTTTGTTATGAACAAAGCATGGTGAGGCTAGATTGAATCTGGGCCCAAATATTAGTTACATTAATAATACATTATGTGAAGTCACATTTTATTAACCGAACATTAAAGTATTAAAGTATAACCTAAGTTGTGTCCACCTAAGTTGTGTCCACCCTACCTAACAAAACTGTTAATTGTATGTTTTGCCATTCCTTAATAACAACTAAAACATTTTTATATAAAAAGTAACCTTAGGAATAGCACACGGATGCAAAAACAAAGAAAAGAAAAAAAAAGGAAAAGGAAAAAGAGGAAATGCTTGTGCAATAAGTGTGAAATCATATGAGGTAATGACTGTGATAACGTTGGTGAGCTTTCAGAACAATACAAAATAACTGGTTTGGAATGCACTCACCTGCTACTCCCATAGGTGTGGGGCAATTCTTGGATACTGGCGGAAGAGTCCTTGTGTAATATGAGAGGTTTGAGTACGCCTCCCAGCTTTTATAGCTGTAATCCACATTGTAGGTCGGGGGGCTGTCGATGAAATGTGACCGAGCTGTAAAATGAGAGAAAAATGTGAACACAGTCAACCAATGGCACATGTATCGTAAATAACGCCTCTGGGCATAAGGTTGGCCTATAATTAAAGCATAGACAATTACGTTGGTGCATAGATCAGCTTAGTTAGCTTTGACTGTCAATGTAGAATATCAAGATTCTAAAGCAATAATTTAAACTTACATGTCAACACGTAACGCATGATAGCGTTCCTCACAAAGGAGATGTTGTTGATGAAGTTCCAAAATCCTTCGAAATGTGTCAGCAGGTAATGTACGGTGTTTGGAGACGGTTTTAGCGTAGTTTTGAGCCACGTGAAGAATTCGGCTGTAAAAAAGAAGAAACATATACTCAGACATTCAATCCCTACAATATTTATGAATGCACAAAGCTACAATTTGTAATGGGATAAATTGTTATAGTTTTAATCAATTGTAAACTTACGAGTGGTGCAGTTGTCCCCGTAGTGTCCGGTCCTCGTACAGTCGCACTCGTAAGCCAACGCGCCTCTAGACGTACACACACCTCTGTTCTGACATGGCTGCGCACAACACGGGTCGCCTGATGACCAAGTGACACAGAAGATTTGAGTTTAAATAACAGTTGAATAAAACACATCACGATCATGTTTTATTCAAAACGTTTTTTTGATATGACGATGATGTTGTCCATGCATTTATCATCCGTTAATAGTACAAATACGCCTTTTAAGTAACAACGGTTTTTATCTTCTAAAAAACGGTAGTTCTGAGATTCATTTTTTGCAGACCTATGTCAAAACTTGTGTAAATACACGTGTAGCCATGTCTGCGCACTGCAACAATATAACGACCCGCAACATGTAATAAATTCATGATCTTTGTATGCTACGTTTTACCATAGACAAATAATCTTACCTGCTTCGCAGAAAAAGACTCCCGCTTGCAAAAGTATTACCAACGAGATAATTTTATTCATTCCAGAGCCTTGTCGCCTTTCCCAGGTTTATCTGTTTCAAGTTTTTTCGCTCTACACTGCTAACCACCTCTGTGGCTTTGAATGAACTCCAAGCTGAAACACTGAGCTTTATACGTCCTCTTTCCGGAAGAGAATACGCTGGCCAATCACAAACTTAGTTTTTTTTTTTTTTTTTAAACCTTAAGAACAAATTCTGATTTACAAGGCTTAACTTTGTCTAACAAACCAAAAAATGTGATTAATGCAATTACTCAGAACTGGGATACATTAGTGATCACAATTACGAAATAAAAAGAAATATTTAATCTAATATGCTGCCCTCTTTCTAGTCGTTATTCCGCATTTAAACTGCAACTGTATTGTGAATCATCCTTTTATTTGCGCGTATTAAATGTGAATTATGTGAAATGAATGTAAAGATTGGTTGTGACTACGTGAGGGACTGGACAAGGACCCAGGCGGAGACCAGGATATGGCAGGGAAGGAACGTTTATTGATCAATCCAAGTTCAAAGCCAGTAATCAGAGTCAAAGAAGGTACAGGAACAAAATCCAAAAAGAGTAGTAAAGGGCAGTCCAAAGACCAAAACCAAATAAGCAGATAGGCAAAAACTCAGTCAAATAAAAGGGGTGTCTCAAAATCACCAAAAACTCAGGCTTACAAACAATCGGCACTGGGAAATTTGATCAACGTTCTGACATCAAACAAGGAACTTAAATACAAACGGGGAAGATAACACAAGAGGAATCAGGTGTGACTGGGAGGGGAAAAGGGCAAGAACACAGGTGAGAACATTTAGGATCACTAATACAATAACAAGGGGAGACAAAAGACACGGACTGGGAAGCACATAGACACACTGAAAATAAACGACCTGGAATAGCAGGTAGACACGTGCACAGTTCGGAGGGGAGGAGCGCATAGGTTGAAAACGCGTGCAGACAAGGCGATAGGAGAGAAACGCACAGGGATAGGAAAACGAAAGAGAGAATGATAGCAGTAGATAGAAACGCAAGATAATTAGTAATTAGTAGGCCTAAATGTTAGTAACGTAATCAAAATCCCTAACGTCAGTAGATTAGTTGGTTAGTACTATTTACACCTAACTAATATGTACAGATCGAAAGAAAGAAAGAAGGAAATAAATGAGATAGGAAAATAAGGCAGAAACCGGAATAGCCGAAATCACCCGAATAGTGCAACAACAAAGCCAAGGAGTGGATTACCGAATAACAAGGAACACAGACAGACGGGGAAACTGACGTGAATGATAAGATAATGCTGAGAAAATAATAAAATACAAAAACAAGCAGAACAGAAAATAGCAAAACATAACAGACTACGATTAGAATGATCCCGGGGTCTATTATGATTATTATTGTGATGATAATTATTATTAGTATTACTGATTAGGTTTGTGATAATAACAAAGCACAACATTATTATAATTATCATACATGTATATTAAATTATATTTTAGCGGGTTTGTGGCAAATGCTGCATTCTATTTGATTGATAAAGGTTATTATGTACAGGCTACATTTCAAGAGGAACAAAAACGAGCAGGGTTAATTATATTGTTGATTAAAGAACCAAAGGTAAAACTGCAATTGAATATGAGAGCTTTAATTTGTAACACATTGCCACTACTGCGTGACATCAGCATGAAAATGAATTCAAGATAGGATTGAAGACAAATGTTCGAATCTAAGTTAACAGTTTCCCAGATGCTGCACAACTACAGAAGAAGAACGAAAATCAAATAAAGAAAGAATCAGCAAAAGCAATTCCTCTAACAGAAATGACCTATTTACAGCTCTTGAGCAATTCCCACGCATCTGACCAGAGGGAATTTCTAACTCTCCTTGTTCTGACTAACCCCGACAGATTGATCTTCACAGTTTACAGTTTATCTGACTACGTAAACCAAAATGTGCTAATTGAAATGACAAAGGGAAATATCATTATTTGCCAGTAACAATTCAACAATTAATTCTGTTGAACAATATGTACTAAAATATAGGTCACAAAAATATTCTCTCATCTGTATGTACGTCCAGCAAGACAATGGTCACAGACATTTAAATAAAATTAGCAATTAATTAACAGACCGAATATTCACGTTTCATTGTTGTACAATGAAAAAGAATAGTCCGGTAAAATCATTTTTTAACTTGAAACCCCGCTATAATTGTAAATACCTAGTTCACAAGGGTACCAGACGTTAAAGTGGCCTTTGTGCGCCCCCTAGAGGCTTCAGATACATGCTACATCCTTTTGTTATTGGAATAGAAGACCGATGCGGACAACCTCAGCGCAAGTATCTCCAACGAAAACACTGACTTGCTTGAAGTTCGTTTATATAATATGATATGATATTATTACTTTTCACTAAGCCCACTGGACGGAAGAGAGTGGAGAACACAACCAGGGTAATGTGCTCTAGATGTGCTTTACACTCGAGAAATAGGCTGAATTCCAGTGCATTGAATCAGATCCAGACGAGATTAGTCAATTATGTCATTTATGCACTGAAAAATACATTTATCAGACAGGGGTTTCTAATATATGTTTTATAATTATATTATATTATATATATAATACACTGTAACAGGTTCTCATTAGAACCCGTTTGCAAATCAGTCTTCTTTTAATCGTCCTTAGTGTTTGTCCATACGGACTTCCTAAAAACCCAGACACTGTTGCACTGTTGCATTCGGCTCGAAGCCAAAGAGGGTGTACACAGCAACCAAGGAAGACACGTTTTAGCGCCTCCTTCGACTGCCACAACTTTACGGTCAAAATTCTGCGCTAAAGGATTGCGATTTATGCTGCATTTATGACTTGAATCGGCACACAAGGTATGTTCATATAACTTACTAATGATCTATAAATCTCAAAATCTGTTTCAAATACAACTTGCGTGGGTAGAAGTAGGATTATTGAATCTGCTGAAATGACGGGAAGTGGACGAATTATTGCCGAAGTAAGTATCTGTAGCCTACCCGATGTCTCCCTCTTGGAGTAGACTACCGACATACCGCAGGTAGCCTATATTGAGCGACACGGTATGTACAAACAGTGTGGTTGGATTTGCTTATTTGTGTATTTAATATTGCATTAACCATTCCCAGTCGTTTTGCAGTTTGGAAAACAAAAGTATGCTCCTTAAAATTAATGTAGCCTAATGGTGTGGACATTGAATAGTGTATGCTAAACAAACCAAAAATGGTTTAATTGTTTTCATCTGTTGGCGTCAGTGTCTCATTTCTCACTGTTCTCCAGTTTACACCGTCCTTGGCGGCGGTCATCTGAGAGGGAGGTATTTACAGATGACAAGATACGATTTTAGAGAAATTAAGACAGGGGGAGCGCATACTCGTAAAAAGTGCACAGCAGAATCACCACTTAAAACGACAGGGATACGCTATGGTCGATTTTTTTAATTTTTTGCTATCCCACAAAATGTGTGTGCTTGTAAATGCATTATTGTTTGTACTATTAGTGGTGGCTGTGGTGGTGGTGGTAGTAGTACAGTCGCCTTGTTGAAGAAAAATAAACTTGCCCATTCATCCCTGTATCCAGGGGGTCTCACTTTTTGTCGTATTATTACTTCCTCAAACACTACATGGCGACGTTGCATTGAACTTGCCATTGGTTATGTTATGTATAACCTTTGTTTATTCGTTTGAATGTTGAGTCTTACTGGAGCAATTTCAAATACAATATAGCGCATGCGCCATTTTTTGACACAGCTGACGTGCAGGTGGTCCCGGTCTGTGTGGGTGGAAGGTGCCCGTGAGCCCTGGTCTGGAGTCAGTTTTGCGTTTTTCTTCCTGATGGTCAAGATTAGGATTTGTGTAGAGTTAGCAGGTCCTGTGCCAGTGCTTACGGGCAACTTCTCCCTTCAGGTTTGTGTGTGACACAGAATTTCCCCAAGTGGGGATAAATAAAGTTGATCTTATCTTATCTTATCTTCACGGTCACGTTTACAGATTTTACAGCCGTGTACCGTAGGCTACTGTAACCCACATCCCAAGTATTTTAACGTCTCCGTTACCAACAGACCCGCATCGTGCTTAGTTTCGGTAACTAAACGTAGTCCCTGCGTGCTGTTAGTCCGTGCTATTCTGTGGAACAGGAAGGACGCTGTATTATAGCCTATATGGACGCGTTTTTTTTTTTAACACGACGCATGTTTCACTCTAATGCTGTGTGCTCGATCGAAAAAAGCATTTAAAAATACTTTGTCTTATTTAATCTCAGCTGTGCCTTTGGTTATGTGCAGTGTCATACTGAACGCTAAAACATGAGTGGGTTACGATGTATTATGAATGCCACTAGGTTATATGCTGGTTGCCCTTGTGTGCGCCCGACCACGCATACCCCTGCTGCATTTCCTGTACCCATGCTGCATTTCCTGTTCCAGTCACACAGAACAGATTGGGTTTTAAACTTGGATCTGAAGTGGGTACTTTAACGATAAATTATTCTCCTATTCGCACATTCGATCTTTCCTCAAAATAATTACTGCTTCTGTTTTGTTTTTCGTGAGAGGAATATCTTTCCATTGTAAACAATACCATGTCAGTGCATTTAGCCCACCTGCATGTCTTGAGGAATGGACCATAAGAGAAATCATTAGTCAGTGGTCTTACTCCAGATTGTGTATTTAACATTGTTTTACGTCACCTTGTGTGGTTCTGTGAGACGATTCATCCCTGGGAATAGTTTTTTTCCGTATGTTACACAACATTAACACGGACACATGAAGAGAATCCCAGCCATTAACCTTAAGCAAAGGGAAAACACATTTAGATAAAAAAAAATGCATGAGAAACTAGCCCATAGGTGTGGTGCGAGAGAGCCTGTGAGTTGGCAGCCCTGATTGTTAAATAGGTTAGTTGCTGATATTATCAAAGCATTTACGTTTATTTCAAGTTTTACTTTAAAAAAATCAATAGGCCAAAAACTTGGTTGGCGCAAGGTAAACTGTCAGTGCTGTTTAAATTAACAATGCCGGGTGTCCTTTAAATGTTGTTCAGCTTGAGTATTGACTGTGCATTTGAAGTTTCTTATTCTGTGTTCCCAGGGCCATTAGATGTGACCCGACACACTCAGAAGACGTTGCTGAGTCTAAGGATTGTTGGGTATCAGATTTCTTTGCAGAGAGGCACTCCCCAGTGACGGACAATGTCTTCCATAGATCCCTATCAATACATTATAGTAAGTAAAAACACCCAGTATTCATGGGCTATACCCTACTTACTCAATGATATTGCAGAGAAATTCAATCCACATCTACTCTGTGAAAGACAAGTTGTTTTTTTACCCTGTAGCCCAAACAGGCTGCTCTCAGTATGCATGGGTCGACACTTTCAGTCATTGTGTGCCGAGAACTCAAACAACTCTCCGAAACTCCACTTTTGGTGTGAAGCTTCAGTGTTAGTCTGACCACTTCCCATTCACATCAGAATATTGTCTTGGATATTCTTAAGTCAAGAACTAGCTGCCAATCATATGCTGTGCAGCCAATGAGCTTGAGGTGAGTGAATAAGCATCTGCACCGCGGTCACAGACAGTGTGCTGAATGTGGAGTTGAGACCGTGGGACTCTCGCATGCTCCCTCGCGCCTATGCGCTTTCACTTCAGTCACCTTTGCCTTTTTGAGATTTTCCTGTTGAAATACTGAATTTTCACGACTGTCAATTGATTTTCCCCCAGTGTGTTCAGCTCCTGTAAATTTGGGGTGATATAACCCTCTGCCAGTTGTTCAGTGCTTCAGTCATGCTGACGCACAGGATATGAACACGTTAAATAAAGATCTGTGATGTCATATGCTAGGGGGAGGTAAGGCAGATGTACAGATTGTCTAAGATAGTCAGTGCACGTACAGGCTATCTTTTTCTCTCTCACTAGTTTGAAAGCTCTGTACAGGTCTTTGTTCACCATTTAGAGCAAAATGCAGCCAGATTGAGAACAAAATGGCCTCCGGAATCCGAGGAGGGGTCACGTGACCAAGTCGCGAAGATCCCAATGACTCTTCAGTTCTGACCATTTGCATAGCATCATTTCAAAAGTATTTTATCACTTATCAAAAGTTATGTGCACTGAACATAGCTTCTTTTGGAAAAGTGAAACTGGTATCTCAGATATTTTGCATGCAACACAATCTTCCAAGTATTCACTGTAAGTTTATGTAAGTTATTGAAGTTTACAGTCTGGTATACCTGGGGAATATCATTGGTGTATTGGAGTTATTTCAATAAATAATTGCTTCCCGGCATTGCTTTGCATCTGGATGCCCCTCTGTTTCCCTCAACTTTTCCCTGTTGTTATGTGGAAGGAATATTTCCTGGTCTGAAGGACGCATTGGGAGAGGTAGATAAGACTGAGTAATGTAAGCTTGAATATACAAATTACAGCACACTGCTGGGAGTTCTGAGAGTGCACACATGCTTATGCTCTCTCTCTCTCTCTCTCTCTCTCTCTCTCTCTCTCTCTCTCTCTCTCTCTCTCTCTCTCTCTCTCTCTCTCTCTCTCTCTCTCTCTCTCTCTCTCTCTCTCTCTCTCTCTCTCTCTCTCTCTCTCACACACACATTTGCACGTAAAAGCTTGGTAGCTATTATCCAGCCTCTAATGTACTGTAGCACAATACGTTGATGCAGATTTCTATTGGCTGGTTGATGTGTGGAAGCTGAAGCGACGTGTAGTATTGAACAGGGACTCAGCTTTACTGTGACTCACTCTGGAAATCACAGAGTGTACCTGATAAAACAAGGCAAACCTACATTGTAGACCTGATAGTATATTGCTGTGTTTTACAGGTGGAGCACCAGTACTCACACAGATTCAAAGTGACTGTGGTGCGGGCTGAGAATGTCACTAAAGGAGCTTTGGGTGACCTATGTAAGTACTTGGGATGTCACACCCTCCTGTTGGTGGTGTCACAGTTTTACAGTCACGAATGAACAAGTAATCCACTGTAATTCTAATGTGTGTACTGGCATAGACTTGACACAAAGGCTATCTCTGTTTATAAACGCCTCGGCATATCAGATAGTAGATAACTCAAAGAGGTAAGTCTTTCTCTTGCTGTGAATGGTGATGGCAAGCCATTTTTTGAAAAACCAGATGGGTTTAATGATCTAATGAATCTGAACATCCTCCCCTGGACACACAATGTGACAATCGTTATAAGAAAGGCTTTGTCACAAGCGAACCACTGTGTTAATGGCCGTGTTCACTGGCTGTTCTCACTTGTCTATGAAATATATAATATCTTTGCATATCATGATTTTTGTTGATTGATAAGGATGAAGTTGCGTATACTGTATGTGTGTGTGTGTGTGTTTATGTACTTTCTTTAAGGCATGTTTGACGTTAAAGCAAATGTGCAAAATTAATTTCAAAATTTTCATCACAATTCATAATTGCAAACAATAATCAGTATAAATACACAGTGTGTGGAAATAATGCCTTTGTGTCATCTGCTGTGCAATGAAAGGTCAAGTCAATAGTGTCAGGCTAAACCTGTTGTGTTGTAATAATATAGTATGTCATGGGGTTTGGTTTACTGTCATAAAAGGTGTTGGCTTTACACTATGCTTTTAAAAACTACTTAAGGGTGTGACCTTGACACCTCTAAGTTATAATTATTCAAAATGTGTGTGTGTCTGTGTGCATTGTGGACATGTCTGTTTTTGTGGTATGTTTCTGTGTTGTGCATGTGCGTTTGTGCGCATATGGATGTTTGTGTGTGTCTATGTCTGTATGTGTTTGTGTGCCTGTATGATTGTGTGTGTGTCTGTGTGTGTCTGTGTGTGTCTGTGTGTGTCTGTGTGTGTGTGTGTGTGTGTGTGTGTGTGTGTGTGTGTGTGTGTGTAACTGTAGTGGATACTCCAGACCCCTATGTGGAGCTGTTCATCCCGACTGCCCCAGAGACCAGAAAACGGACACGCCATATAGACAATAATGTGAACCCAGACTGGAATGAAACCTTTCAGTTCATATTGGACCCCAATCAGGAGAATATCCTGGAGGTAAAACCTTGCTCTCACTCTTAAGTCAAACATTTTTTTCATGTTTTTCTCAAACTTGCAAAACATTTGTTTTCCCATTTAAGCAGGGTGGTTTTTTGTTGTTTTGGTGTTTGAGGTTTTTTGTTCTTTATCCACCCAGATGACATTAATGGATGCAAACTACGTGATGGACGAGACTCTGGGGACGGCATCGTATCCCATCTCCAAAGTCAAAGTGGGCCAGCCGGAGTTGGTCCCGTTCCAGATAGGCAAAGTAAGAGTCTGGAGTGGTCCTTTTAAAGTTTTAATCCCTGTCACTCTGAAACACTGAACATTCAGTGTGAGTGTTTGCTGCATCATTACAGTCATCACTATATTATGAAATGGTCAGCAGGGTGTATGGTAAGCTGTTTTAGCATTTAATCCTTGAGTTTATGATATCAGAAACTCCATGGTTTCTTTTCAGATGTATAAAATGTATACAATTTAAAATGATTTTTCAATTTTTTCTTCAAATTTGGAATGCCCAGTTGTGTAGTAAGCAGCGCTCGCTGCAACCTCCGCCCTCGGTTCGGGACAGCATCGACAAACATGTGCTCTCCTCTGAAACACGTCATGTCAGCTGCTGCTTCTTCTCACACCGCAGTCTACAAGCTAACCTCAACAGGATAAGCCAGATGGCCAGAAATTCTCATTTTTCATACCAGGAATGGCGCTTCTGAAATCTGACAATGAAATTCCCATAGGCAGCAATGAACAGCAGGAGACCTTTTTTTTGTGCCTTAAAATGAAAGCCATTCCATGGCTGTTCATAAATAGCTGCTGATTTGGCACAGTGGGCTGGCAAATGCACCCCACACAGAGCCAAAACACTGAAATTAATGAGGTGACAGGAATAAAGGACTTTTGTTCACATTTAATTTTCAACAATTATTGTTACGAGTTAGATATTTTAAAGATGGTTTATTAACTATGATTTTTGCGTCTATGTTTAGGAGTAATGGGGAGGTTCTCCTATCAGAAACTCAGTGTTTTTGAGGACACCCATGCTAGTGTGAGCCCTACCAAATTGACAAGAGGGTGTTGCAATGATGGTACGGGCCTACAGCCTACAATTGCTACTGGGCATTTCAGATTGGAGATAAAAATGGGGCAGGGGAGGAAATAATGTTAAAGCAAAAAACAAAAAATGGACTGGAATCATCTGCGTACGGCCATGTGTAGTATATCCTAATATCATTGGTGGGTGTTTCTGTGTGACTGGTCTTACAATACAACTACCCTTTGTATTGTTTTACTAGGTAACCATGGTGTACCTAGAGATGTCACTGGAAGTTTGGTAAGTATCACTTAAAGGAATAGTCCAGCATGCTTTTTATAAATGGATTACTGTGTTCCGCGCTGTTATTCCTGCAAGATTTGGAGTTGGAGTATGTTTATCCTATTTTAACTAAAATATCTCAAATTAAGATTCTGTGACCCCCCTCACATTTCTACAGGTCTTTGTCCTACTTCAAGTTCCGAAATACACTTCTCTCTCTCTATCCCTAGTAAGGCTGTGTCTGTGTTATATACATTTATACATTAATATATATTAAAGGGTAAAATTGTGTGCTAGCTCCAGTTTTCCTCATTTATTCAACATAAACCAGCCAGAAAACCATGAAATGTAATGTTTTGGCCAGACTATTCCTAAAAGCACTTTGTGTGTCAAAACTGGTTTGGTTTAAAGCAGGGATGTAAATGGCACTTCTAGTGTGTAGCAGTTTGAGCCATCCTGGGTCTTTCTAGATACTGAGTGGAAGCCACCAGTAGAGGGGAAGCCACGTCCCAGGTTTCAGGTTGAATTCAAACACTGGAAGAAAAAGAGCAAACGTACCAGCGAGGACCATATGGACCGATACCTCAACATGCAAACCAGGTTTGCAGAAGGGGCTGGAAATAACATGAGATGCAGAACGTGTCTAAAACGCATCCATGCAAGCGTCCGGTTTCATTCTCAGAACCACCGCTACCACGGTCTAAAATGACAGCTTACCTCGGCAGAATTTGAGCAAGATTGATTTATTGCAAGATTACATGTATATATATACATATATATATATATATATATATGTGTGTGTGTGTAACATTTAATTAATTTGCTTAGCAGATGCCATCATCCACAGCGACTTCCACAACTTAAATCATTTTCTCATATTGTCCATTTACAGAACTGGATGTAGGATAGAGCTCAAATGAAGGAAATGTAATTTCACCATATTCAAAGGGCCTGCCTATACTGTTCTCTATGCTCTTGTGTGGATGGCCTGACATGGAATGAAATGAGCTCATATGGGGTCCAGCTGGAATGAATGACCCCTCATTAGTGTTTTTCGTGGAGCTGGGATCCGCTAATTGGACGTCCCTTGGCTGGTGGCTCCTTCCTGACAGGAGGATGACTGCAAGTTTATTTTAAAAATTTCTAATGCCATTTCCAGTACCTATTTTACATTATTATAATTATAATTATGAAAAATCCTGTGAAGGGCAGGCATGCTTCCTGTTTAAGATTACACTGACCAGCAGCCAGATTACATCAAACAGAGAATCTGCTCTCTCTTAATCTCCACGAGTGTAGCGACTACAGCGACTGACTCTCATGCAGTGCCTCTGGAGTGATTGTCTTTGTCATTTTATTTGTACCAGGAGTGTGGCTCCAATAGAGCAGAGAGAATCTGAATCTGTAATGTATTTAAACAAAAGATTGAATCAGTGTAGTACTGGAGGCGCTGTACTGGTTTTACACTGCCTGTGTTTTTTGTTGATGGTCAGTGTAAGGGCTGGGCTGTTCGGTGGCTCATCTTGCTAAAGTGCTGGTTCTCAGTGTGTGATGAGTCTGGTATCTAATCCTGACCTTGTAAGTGTTGGCCTGAAGGGTGGCCCACAATGAACTAGGGTAGTGTCGTCCAGGGTGGGAGGGTTTCAGTTGGCCTCTTGTCACACGTCAGCGGCTTCTCTGGTTGATTGGGTGTACATGGTGTTCTTACACTTCTGTACACTAGTAGGCGTAAATGTATTGAACAAGGTCAGTAATTTTTTCTTGAAAGCAGGGAAACTCTTGTACATTTGAAGTTCTTCAGCTAATCTTTCATGAAGCTGGTTCATTTTTTATACCGTGTTGAACACATGATGCTAGCTATCTATATTGTTAGCTACTGTTAGCAAGCTTTATTTGGCCGTGATACCAGGGTGCTAGCTATCTAGCTAGATAGATATCGATAGTTTTGCTTAGCTAACGTTAACATATACAGGTATGGTATGCAGCTGCCAACAACAATGTCTACCGCTGTATTACTGCACTGATCTCTTGGGCGAACTGTGATTGTTCTTATCATGTATTGATGCACATCTGGTAAGTCGCTCTGGTTAAGAGCATCTGCTAAATGCCTATAATGTAAAATATTTTAAAAAATGATGTACTAGCTCGATGAACTATGACTATGACAGCTCCGCCTCCATTCACTAACTAACCAATCAATGATGCACAACATCTACGCGAAATGTTGCGGTTGCGAGTTCGATTTTTGTGTTAGGTACGCAACATCCTCTGCAACACCCCCTGCGTAGGTTCCAGAGGTTGCGTTGATGTTGCAGAGCCCTGGTTGTGTTGCTGTTGCGTTGCAGTCGCGTTGCTGTCACTTTAGCATGTAGAGGCCTTTATTGTCCGCACTCTCCCGAAAAGACAGAAGACTTTGCCCTGTGGTCGATCATTCCAAATTGGGAGACGGGGGAGTTGGGGTATGTGTTTAAAGAAGAAAAGGTGTGATTGGTTGCGCCCGTCCCCAGCTCCTCCACAGACCTGCGCTTCAGCATGGCGCTGTGTGACGAGGAGAAGCTCTTCAGGCAGAAGCGGCGGGACAGAGTCATGCTGGCGATCAAGAAACTGCTGAACATGGAAAAGGGCCACTTCCTGCCCAGCTCGCTCCGAGAGGTACGCTGACCGCCCGCCACTCGGCCACTAAAGGAGAAGATTTACTCATTCGTTTATTTATTACCGCAGGCCCTCACAGTGCACTGTTCATAATTTAGCTGGATGAATAATATATATACATATATATGTGTGTGTAACATTTAATTAATTTGCTTAGCAGATGCCATTATCCACAGCGACTTCCACAACTTAAGTCATTTTCTCAAATTGTCCATTTACAGAACTGGATGTAGGATAGAGCTCAAATGAAGGAAATGTAATTTCACCATATTCAAAGGGCCTGCCTATACTGTTGGCGGCTAATGGACAGACGCAATGTACTGTTTGAGTAGTTCGAGCTCTGCACTGCTTTATTTTATATATACATTACCACTTAGGTCAGGAAGGGAGTTAAATCTGCTCAGTTTTGCTAAATGTGTAATTCTCTATGCTCTTGTGTGGATGGCCTCACATGGAATGACCTGGAGTGAGCTGATATGGGGTCCAGCTGGAGTGAATGACCCCTCATTAGTGTTTTTGGTGGAGCTGGGATCCGCTAATTGGACGTCCCTTGGCTAGTGGCTCCTTCCTGACAGGAGGGTGACTGTGCAAGTCTCTGCAGAGCCTTGTTTTGGGGCTTTGCGACGTTCTTACGAAGGCGGCGCTGTGATCCTTGGTCAGCTGTGTGGTCCTTGCTGGCTTCCTGGTGACATAGAGCCGGGCCGGTTACGCCTCTGTGCGAAAACGCAGGATTCTGTGGTTATGTAAGCGCACACACTGTGAGCCATTCCGCTGGGTAATAACCCTCTTTTAAGGTGCACTGGACGGTTATCCAAACCAACAGCTGGGCCTCCCTAAGGAATGTGATTGGTCAGCTCTGTAGCGGTACAGAGGCAAACAGGAAGAGCTACAGAAGTCACTCCTCATTGGCAGTTTTTTCATTAGGGAAGATGGATGTAAGGAAATCTGTGTGTGTGTATGTGTGTGGGGAAGTGTGTGTGTCTGTCTCTGTGAGTGTGAGTGTGAATGTGTCTGTGTGCACGTATGAGTGAGGTAGTGTGTAACGTCTCCCCTTTGTGTGTGTGTGTACAGGTGCCAGTAATCGCCATTGTAGGATCCGGGGGCGGGTTCAGGGCCATGGTGGGATTCTCCGGGGTGATGAAGGCGCTGTACGAGTCCGGCATCCTGGACTGCGCCACATACGTCGCTGGGCTCTCAGGATCCACCTGGTGGGTACGCCCCCACTGGCCAACCAAACGGTTTCCGTGGGGCTCACTTTCTCAAAGTGTGACTCTGGGTCCTGGGTTCCAGGGTTTTCTCTTGGGGTGGCTGTCAAGCAGCCCACTTGAAGAGCAAGCACCCATAAATGGGATTTTTAAGATTTGGTTGGTATTGTTGTTCTTTGAGAAAGTAAAGCTCAGTGAATGTGCTTGTTTGGACACGCAGTATTTTTAAATGAGCCTTGTAAGAAGCCTTGACCACATCTGCGTGGGTGCATCAACCACACTCTAAACTTATTTGCTTTCCCTTTTATTCCCTAGAACACATTTCAATTGAGAAAAAATAGAAAATTTAGTTTCTGGGAGCTCTGCTCACCCTTATGAAACAGTTAAAAATGTAAACGTGTATTGCTGCTTCCATCTAGATAAAAGCGTTCTGATTTATGACTTTAAGTAAATACCTCATTCAATAGTGCGGAAGTTTGGGAGGACAAGTGATAAAAATGTGATGTGTATGCTGACGCAAGCAGGGAAAATGGAGGTGATTAGGTCATTAGGTCATTCTGCTTTCCTTCATGGGTACACGTGTTTGGAAGGGGGCCCTACAACCGGGCAGCTCCCATAAGTGGCATGAGGGTGTCGGTAGGTGAGGCTGAATTCCAGGCGTTAACGATCTCTCGGTCTCTCTCGGTCTCTCTCTCTCTCTCTCTCTCTCTCTCTCTCTCTCTCTCTCTCTCTCTCTCTCTCTCTCTCTCTCTCTCTCTCTCTCTCTCTCTCTCTCTCTCTCTCTCTCTCTCTCTCTCTCTCTCTCTCTCTCTCTCTCTCTCTCTCTCTCTCTCTCTCTCTCTCTCTCTCTCTCTCTCTCTCTCTCTCTCTCTCTCTCTCTCTCTCTCTCTCTCTCTCTCTCTCTCTCTCTCTCTCTCTCTCTCTCTCTCACTGGGGGCGGGGCTCCAGGTACATGTCGGCACTGTACTCCCACCCCGACTTCCCCATCAAGGGCCCCCGGGAGATCAACCAGGAGCTAATGAAGAGCGTGAGCAGCAACCCGCTCCGGCTGCTCCTGCCCCAGCACATCAGGCAGTACATCAAGAACCTGTGGGCCAAGAAAGCCGGCGGCCAGCCCGTCACCTTCACCGACATCTTCGGCATGCTCATCGGGGAGACCCTGATCCCTGCGGTGAGAGAGGCTGCCTGCCTGAATTACACCCGCCCCGCCCCCCTCCACCACACTCGACCTACTTACGCTAATCGCCCATGAAATCACCCCATCTCTCTGTGAAAACGCCTACGCAACAGTCACACGACAATGACATTCTGATGGGAAGGGACTAGCCGAGCCGAGCCAATAATATTGTGCCAATGTGCTGTAGTAGAGGTGGGGAGGTGGGTGGTGTGCAACTTGATGCTGTGGTATTCTCTGAGTCACCGGTCATGTCTTCCGTTACTGCGTGTGCTGACCCGCACGCTATCTCTGCACCATAAGGATTTCCTGTGCTGCCTGGTCACCGTGCGTTTGCCAAAGCGTCAGATTACAGACACACTTGTGTGGACTTCCTCATACAGTAGGGAAAGGCGTGCGGAAAGCATGTCGGATGAGGGTGTCGGAGAAGGCAATTTGGCTCGTCCGCTCTGGGTGACGAAGTCTCCCTTCTCGACTGACTGAGACCACATTCTGTTCTCTGCAGGGTGATTTAGTGCCAGAAACGCAAATGACCGCTGCTTCTCAACTTGTGTCGAGTGCCTTGGTGTACTGCTTTACTGCTTCTGATAAAAATCTAAAATATAAAGCGACTTGCTACCACAGTGTAATCCCAACACATTTAAGACGTTTATTTGTAAGAAACTAAAAAACTAAAAAAGTTAAGACAATGTTATCTAAAGGCCTCCAGCTGCCAATATGTTGCCTTTCACTGTCGTTAGTAGATGTATCAGCCCGAAATCTAATACTGCAACTGAGAACTCTGCCCCTGTGGCAATTTCCTGTGCTCACCCCAACCCTGTGCTTCTCCTTCAAAACATGGGAGAAAAAAATCTGATCATCTGCAAGTTGGTAAATCTTTCAGCGACAAGATTTCCTCATGTTCTTTTGTCAGGTACCCTGCAGACACATTGCCCCACCTCGGACCTGAACTAGAGCCCTAACCCTAATCCCTAAACATGCCACCGCACTGCTACCCAATGACTTTAGGTAGCATTTTACAAACAATCTCTTTCCCTGTGTGTTTCCCCTTGCATTCCAGCGCATGGACTCTTATGTTATTATGGTCTCATGTTCTCATGTTCATTATGTTATTATGTGCTCATATTCCCATGTTTATTATGTTATTATGTTCTCATGTTCCCATGTTCCCATGTTCATTATGCTATTATGTGCTCATATTCCCATGCTCATTATGTCATTATGCTCTCAGGTTCTCATGTTCATTATGTTATTATCTTTGTATTTGCCCCTTGGGTTCCAGCGCATGGACTCCAAGCTGACCGAGATGCAAGAGAAGGTGAGCGAGGGGCAGAGTCCGATGCCACTGTTCACCTGTCTGCACGTCAAACCCGACGTCTCAGAGCTAATGTTTGCAGGTATGTGAGGAGGGGGGTGGGTGGCGTTTGCCTGGTTAATCTCTCCTCTTTGCTCTGTCAATTGGTTTCCTGTGTTGCTCCAGGGCTATTTTCTAAAAATGAACGTTGCCTTTTTGACATTTTACATGTACTGCATATCTGACTGGAGCCTCAAACTCAAAGGTGACAAGTGAAAATGTGAAAGCGATCCCTGAGAACACACAACAAATGTCTCTCACACGTCTCATACGTCCAGCCAGACACTTTTTCTGGGTTTCGTATTGAGAGGTGACTGCTGCTGTTGCTCGCCCAGCTATACGTGCAGAACGTTAGCAAATACGTTTCAGAGGCCTGTTTCAGAGACACGATGTTATCGAAATATGCAAACAGGCTGAAGGTTTGATCTGCGGTCAGACTCTGAAGTGAGCCATGCATGGATCCACGTGAGGCATTTAGTGAGCACGGGGGATGGCACGGGCCGCAGGGGTTAAACCCGTGTGAGGTGAGGAACGGCCGTCTCCCGGCCCCATTCTAACACAAGTACTGAGGGCAGCTGCTCCCACTTACAGATACGGCTGTTTCTTTTCCATTTTTTACATCACTAACCACAACAGGAAGGTGATTAGATATGTTGAAAGTTCTTGCATCGGTCAGGATTTGTATAGTTAGCCTAAATATCAGAGGTGGACAAGTCATTGCCTTACCCAGTAAGGCTGCAAATGGCAGACAAACGCGCATCGGGCGGCACGACGTTCCTCTGATACGGTGTAGTCCTCTCTATTAGCCAACACATCCCACGCCATTTGTATGTGTGGCTTTTGTACATCTCCCATACAGATGCATATTCTATTTATAGGCAGATTTGTGTACATTTGCATATTGGGAATACAGGCAAATGTCCACCGAAAACCCCAAATGTAATGATTGACTTCCTATTTGATCTGGGTCTGAAAGTCAGCGTGACACAGAATGCACTAAATTATACATTGGGCTGCTGTGTAATTATGATTGATGACAAAAATAAACAGTGCAAATTATTTATAGCCTGTACAATGTGCTTTGTCATGGAGGATATTCACAGGTTATGTTGCATAGAGTATTTGGCATTGATATTCCTATTGCTTTAATTTGTTAATGGAGCACCTATGGTGTATTTGCTGTTGCCTAAGACAAGGTTACAAAGTAAATTATTATTAAATTAGCAAATGTTTCATCAAAAATGTTTTTGAATTTTTGAATGTTTTTCTCCGGGGGAATCGAACCCTGGTCCCTGTGGCCAGCGTCGGACGTTGAAACCACTAGACCACGCGGGAGGCCTGGCATACAACATTTTATATATTTCTTTTCCTCACAACGCAGTGTGATGGGTATGGATATTTCAAAAACAAGCAGTTGGTTTCACAGTAGAGAAACCCTGTCTCCCCCTCACCGTTTTTTTGATGCTCACATGTTGGCCAAAGAAATTCCTCCCTTTCAAATGCACAAGGCAAACTAGCCTGCAGCAAACTAGCCTGCAGCAAAATCCTGACCATTTGCCCACGCCACACAAACACAAACACAAATGACATTCCTTAGATAGGTAGGGGCTGGATTTGAGGGGCTGGATCACTCCCATCTAGTACATATTGTACTGGTTTTTGTTATGCGTTATGTCTTAATTGTTTACCTGTCATTGTTTGGAGAGGTATTCAATCTGCTCTAAATCAGCTGAAAGGTAACTTCAAGTTGACACTGCAGGGCCTGAACCTCCCATTTAGGCATAGCTCAATATTTGTAGGATGATACAAATGTATTTCATTTTAAATGTTTATATATATATATATATATATATATATATACATGTGTCTGATAATTCTGATTCATAAGGTTGTGATGATAATTATGATTACCATCAAGATTATCATTATGATTCTTATGGGCCCAAGTGCCTTTGGTGCAGTGGCATCCTATTGGTTGTGTAAGATTTGCTTGCTCAAAAACTCACCTTATTTGGCAGGCTGGTAGGGGCCTATCTCAAATGTCCAATCCCTCATTAGAGGGCTTAACAGACACACTTAACAGGTGATGCTATAATAGTCCATTGAAAATCCAATTTTCAAAAATGAATTAAAAATCACTTGTGTACCATAGAGGTACAGATGTTTCTCTGCTCATGCTGAAACTTGCACTGGTAACCTACAGGTGCCTGCCAAAATAAAGGAAACACCAACAATACGGGCCAGATTTACTAAAGGATTGCGACTGCTTTTCAAATGCTAAGCAGTCGCTACAAGGCCGTAATATCTACATCGGATATGCGAAAGGGTCACAATGAGTATTAGGATGTGATTTGTGGGGGTTAAGTCACTTTGCGACTTTCCTTTAGATGAATAGTTAAATCTGTTCATGTTCACCTGGGGTGAACGTGGTAAAACAGGGTGGAGATTTTGTCGATGAAGTATTCTGTCTGATGTACTAAAGCATGCTTCATTGCGACTCTCCTCTTTGCGTGAGAATTTTCAGAACTCTCCTGAATCCTGGTGATGCTTCATGAGCGCTGATATTGCCTAGGCATTTCACAATTCCTGTTTTGTATTGTGCTTTCTGAAGTGCTAGTCGCTGTCCCAGCGATGTAAAAGAAATAATCACAAATGTCAAAATGTTCAATATAGCATACATATTATTTACTAGAACATGAAATAAAAATGTATATGAAAGGATGCAGGATTTATATTGACCAATTTGTGGTGGACAAATATGGGTGTATCCTATTGCAAATTGCGAATGAGGGTGTTTAATTCCTTGGATTGCATAATTAAAACCAGTCTTAGTAAATTGGTTGTTAATGTGTTGCTATTTGCGACCGCAAAATAGCTGTAACCAAATAGCGACCGTCTTTGCGCTGCGACTATCTTAGTAAATCTGTCCCTAAGTGTCTTAATAGGGTGTTGGGCCACCCTGAGTTGCCAGGCCAACTTCAATGTGCCTTGGCATAGATTCTACAATTTTCATCATCAAACCGTTCAGTGACCACTCATGCCCTATGGATGGGGCCACTCCCATCAGGGTAGAAATGCTTCACCATAAGATGAAGGTGATCACTCAGAATTGGCATTTACCTTGCCCTCTACTGAGTTAAGTGGGCCATGGCAGGAAAATGCACCCTACACCATAACAGAGCCGTCAGAACCATTCATTCTTCAAGTGTTTTCTTTATTTTGGCAGTTACCTGTATATCTACTTCTGATGTATCTCTTGCTGTTTCAGTCTCAAAACAAGAGTTGAACGAAACTGTAGTGATTACTGTAATTGCCCCCTCTGTCTGAATGCCTTGTGTTTTGTTTGTTTTGATGTTTTGATGGACAGACTGGGTGGAGTTCAGCCCCTATGAGATCGGGATGGCGAAATATGGCACCTTCATGGACCCCGGCCTCTTTGGGAGCAAGTTCTTCATGGGTAGCGTGGTGAAGAAGTACGAGGAGAATCCCCTGCACTTCCTCATGGGTAATAGCCACACCCCCTGTACTTCCTATTGCAGGGGTGTCCAATCTTACCCAAGATGAGCCGGGGTGGGTGCAGGTTTTGTTCTAGCCCAACACTAACACACCTGATTCAACTAATCAAGGTTTCATTCAAGACCCTGATTAGTTGAATCAGGTGTGTTAGTTCTGGGCTAGAACCAAAGCCTGCACCCACACTGGCCCTTCCTGGATAAGATTGGACACCCCTGTCCTAATGGGTAATAGCCGCACCCACAGGGCCCTGACCCCGGGACATGACCTGCTTGTTCAGGAGCGGACGCAGCACAGATCCACAGATCTCTATACAAAAGGGGTGATAGTGGACCCAGAGGGCTAGACTACCACATCCACATAATATGAAGATCAGTGGATCTACGAAGCAACTGCTCCAACATGATGTCTGTGGCCAAGCGGGAGATCACAGTGGGGAGCGCATATTTTGCAGTGATCAGGTGATGGCACCACTAAGGAATCTGGCCTGTTGTTAGCCTCCTGACAGGAGACATGTGGTTGAACACGCCCCCACGTCCCATCAGAGGAGAGCGTGGGCGGGGGTTTCAGCCCCAGGTGTCTGCAGGTGTGCCTACGTGTTTGCAGAACGAGGGCGTGTCGCTGTCCTCTCCGCACACTCACACGCACTCCGCTCTGAGCACTCAAAACTTGTTTTGACCAATCAGAGATGAGCGCGTGTCGTGCCAAAGGAAAGTAGCAAAACGTCTACAATTCTCCAGGTAGGATAGCAGGCAGTGTTTCATTGGAAACCATGACATATTTGTGTTATATATGTATGTGTGTATATATACAGTCTACACGTATATATATATATATATATATATATATATATACTGTATATACAGTATATATACATATAGTGATTAATTGTGATCAATAATCAATATATTTAATATCCTTAGTAAATATATTGCGCAGTCAAATCTGAGGACAATAATTTGATTGGGCTATTAACCAACATTAATGGTTGAAATAACACGATAGAAAGTTAAATGAAAATAATGTTCTGAAAATAAACAACACGGTGTCTACACCATGGAGTCAATGGAACCTAGAATGAATGAATGAATAGAATAGAATAAATGAATAGAACTTTCAACAGCCCTATAAAAATCTATAAAATAGAGTTGCGCTCCTCTGAAGCGACAATACAGAAATAGTTGACCTGGCATGACCTGGAACCCCATCAGGGGCCTCCGGCGGTATCTGCTCAGCACCATCAGAGTCAAAGGAAAATAAACTCTCATTACATCAGTGTTGATACCTTTGATCATGGTTTTTTTGTTTTTGTTTTTGTTTTTTGGGTTGTAAAATGTGCTGATGTTCCGATGGGAAATGTGCATGGTCCGATGTTGGCAGTAAATTAATTAGGCATATTTGCACTTTGCAAATGCAAAAAAAATGCTCGTTGTGAATACGGACTATGGTCCAGAGTCTGCAGTGGTGGCACAGTTGGCTTGGTCACGGCAGAGGTGGGGCGGGCTTACATTGGCCAGGGTTCCTCTGGTTTCTGCTGTGTCAGCTCCAAGTTAGGACGACACAAGCTCTCCTGTAGTACTGTGCGTCCCGTAGTGCTGTGGAGCATCGTAGGAGTGCACGCGCTTCAGCTACAGTGCGGGTGGCACAGCGGTGACTCAAGAGACAATTTAGCCACTCCAAATTAGGAGAGATAAAAAGGGCTCCTGAAAGAAGAATCTTGTAAGAAGACAAGATTGTTAATGTATTTGGCTTAATTCCCATGTTCATGTTACTCGTGCGGTTGTTTGATTGAAGCTCTTGTTTTTGCATTTACTCGCACGCCAGGTCCAATGAGGGCGTCAGGGCAGTATAAATGAATGAACAGCTGGGTGGGATGATGTGAAGAATCTGAAGAGAGATGTTTGATCACACACACACACAGAGAGTTGTCAATGCCTGGAACAGCTTGCCAGGTCTGGTAGTAGAGGCAGAAACACTTGGGCTATTCAAGTCCAGGCTAGATGTAGTACTAGATGCTCTTTAGATTAGGACATGACGAGCCTAGATGGGCCGAACGGCCCGTTCTCGTCATTATGTATTCTTATGTTCTTATGTTCTTATCAGCGGTTGCCCTTCATGTTTTTCCACAGGGGTGTGGGGCAGTGCCTTCTCCATTCTCTTCAACCGAGTTCTGGGAATTAGGGAATCGTCAGGCGTGGGACCGGGAGGGGGTACCATGGAGGAAGAGCTGGGTAAGACAGACCTTTTACAATCTTCACATGAGCTACATTTTCTGCTTATCCCCAGCACACGCACACACGCATGCGCACACTCACACACACCTGCGCACACTCACACACACCTGCGCACACTCACACACACCTGCGCACACTCACACACACCTGCGCACACTCACACACACCTGCGCACACTCACACACACCTGCGCACACTCACACTCACTTACTTGTGCATACACACACACTCACACGAGCGCACACACACATGCACATATGTCTCGATAAAGAAACAAATAGCTTTTAATGGAAAGACAAACCGGCCAGGATCCAACTTAAAAGGTCTGATGTTAATAAAGATATCCCCCGAAGAGGGGGGTGGCAGCGGGCAAATGGAAAAAAATAAAATAACAACCATAAATTAGTTGTGGCTTTGGAATTTCTAGAATGTTGTAGAGGGAAATGCACACAGACACATCACTTCTCTGAAACTTCAGTGCTCAACTTTTTAGTTCCGATTCCTTCAAATGTCTCAGTCTTTTTTTAAATGAACTGTGCCTTTGAGAGTCTGGCTGTAACTTGTGAGATACAACAGATTAGCTGATTAGATGTAACTTCCTGTATAGAACTAATCTGAAAAACTACTGCAGTTTTCATCGAACAGTGAAGTGGCACATGTACCCACCACAACGCACAAGCTCATGTGGCTGTGTGAATGTTCACTTGACACAATTATTTTATATTATTATTGAATTATTTGAGATCTCAATTATTTGTTCTCCTTTTTCTCTCTCAATTTGGAATGCCCACAACCATACTTCTAGGCCAGTTCCAAAGCTGCATTGTCCTCTAACAGCTCTGGAGAATTAGCATGTGCATCTTGAAAAATGTGTCCGATTAGCCAGAACATCTTTTCTCTCTGCAGTCCAGCAGCTGAGCTGCCCAGTCTGTTTTTCTCAGTCAGAAGAAAGGACACACAGAGGCTGCAGGACGTCATTGTTTTTAGAATCCTGTTGAGTCTTGGGTATTCGCAGAAACGTTCTCGTTTCTGTGTTTGCAGAACAGATAAAGCCAGTGCACATCGTCGGAGAGGACCACCAGGACAACGATGAAGAGCCGCGTATAGGTCAGACGTGCGTCTATGCATGTGTGTGTGTGTGTGTGTGTGTGTTTGCGTGTCTTTGTGTGTGTGTGTGTGTGTCTGTGTGTATGTATGTGTGTGTGTGTGTGTGTGTGTGTGTCTGTTTGCGTGTCTTTGTGTGTGTGTGTGTCTGTGTGTATGTATGTGTGTGTGTGTGTGTGTGTGTGCGTGGGTGCATGCGTGTCTGTGTGTGTGTTTGTGTGTGTATGTATGTGTGCGCGTGCGTGTGTGTGTACGTGTGTACGTGTGTGTGTGTGTGTGTGTGTGTGGATGTGGGTGTGCGTGTGCGTGTGTGTGTGTGTGTGTGTGTGTGTGTGTTTGTGTGTATGTGTGTGTGTCTGTGTGTGTGTGTGTGTGTGTGTGTGTGCGTGTGTGTGTGTGTGTGTGTGTGTGTGTGTTGTGTGTATGTGAGTGTCTGTGTGTGTGTGTGCGTATGTCTGCACGCGTGAGTGTGTGTGTGCAAGAACCCCATTGTGACACACCCTTCCCCCCCTCAGCAGGCACAGAGAACGTGGAGGGGGAGGAGGAGCTCCAGCGCCATGCGCAGGCCAGCTGGGTGCAGCGCATGTTCACCTCCCTGGTGGGCGACTCTACCCTCTTCAACACCCGCGAGGGGCGCGCCGGGAAGGTGCACAACTTCATGCTGGGCCTGAACCTCAACACCTCCCTCCCTTTCTCCCCGTTCGGTGGCCTCATGTACCAGACCTCCGTGGAGGAGGAGGTGGACGCCGTCACAGGTCAGACGCCATTAGCATTAGCCCACGGCTTCCGGCCCATCAAACTTATGCCAAGCAAACAGGGTGACCATGCTGTGAAAACAGAATCCACAGGCGCTGTGCCATTAGAGACTTCCTAAGTCCATGGGGCCGGCTTCCTCCACAGGGTGGACCAGTGAGATAAGAGGCCCGTATGCATAGCTGAGCAGGGAGTGGTTAACAGAACACATCAGAGCTGAGGGAAACAGTGCCAGAGTGAGGACTGTTGCAGATTAGCATAGCGTGAAGCGTTAGCAACGGATTTCGTCATTTTGCACGAGGGTTGGCCGTAAAGTGATGCCATTGTTTGGGGGGGGCTTTGAAACTTTCTCACTTGTAGATTTATTGGGTGATGTGTGTATTAGTGTGTATTCCTTTCCACCTGCAAAAATCTGAACACAGGTCGCAGATTCAATAAACTAACCAAAGGTCAGCTGTATTTTCTTTGCATCTCTCCACTGTTGAAGCCAAAATGGTCCAATTTGATGCATTATATAAATAATCATGAAGGGGTTTGGCCAAGTACAAGACTGGCAATGGGTTTTCTGTTCTTGGGCACACCTGTTTGTGATTATTCATAAACAGCAATATTGTACAAGAAAGTTCCGTCACAACCAACCTCCATTAGAGAGGATGGAAGGAATCGCAGGAGCTGTCGATCTGGTTCCTTTAGAGAATCGGTGGTTTTGTGTGTACGGTGGAATGTGGACATCTGTATCCTGGTTACTCTGCAGACCCTGATGAGTTTGACCGCATCTACGAGCCCCTGGATGTGAAGAGCAAAAAGATCCATGTGGTGGACAGTGGCCTGACCTACAACCTCCCGTACCCCCTGATCCTACGACCACAGAGGGGCGTGGACCTCATCATCTCCTTCGACTTCTCCGCCCGGCCCAGCGACTCCAGCCCGCCCTTCAAGGTTGCCCGCCACCCCGCCAGCATCCCACAATCCTCTCTGTCTTCTTAAAAAAAAAAACATTTTTAAATAAAATGTGAGCATGTTTGCATACCACAATGCACTGAGCTCTTCTTAAAGAGGAAGTTGTCCTTTTGTGACATATATTTTCAAGAGCTCGACACTGTCCTTATGAAAAAGTAGCCTAGCATCATATAATTTAAAATGAAATACAGTAAGACACACCTATTTTAATATACACACTGACATTACGTATTTTGCAGTTTATAGCAATGATTTCCACTTTCGTTCATTCTGTTATTCAGTATATTTTGCAATATTTGTCTCTTACAGTATATTCTACAATTATATTACAAGTCATATAAAGTATATCAAAGTCCAGATATATATATTTATCATGTTAAGTTGTGAATACTGGAATTTATTCCGTATGCACAAAGATTCTAAGAGTAGGAGTGCTGATCTAGAATCAGCCTTTTACCTCATAATGGATATGGTTAGGATATGGACTAGGGAACCCTGATCCTAGATCAGCACTCCTACTCTTAGAATCTTTGAACATACGGCCCCAGGTTTTCGTTGTGCCGGTTTAGGGTGGGTTTAAGTAGGCCAGGGTTCCTGGGGCGCCCACAGGTTATCAGTCGTCATGCGGCACCAATCTTCCGATTGACCCTCCTGTAGTTTGCTGTGTGGCTTGCAGTGTGGAAAGCAGTCACGGGCTGTGTGTAAGGTTAGGGTTAGGTAGGCATTGTAGGTAGCATAGCCGTGACACGAGAGCACGGTACGACTGGCAAAAAGGGAGAACTTCCAAAAATGTGAGTGAAAAAAGTAAGTATTTTTAATGTGTAAATGCTATTTTGGTTTGTGCTTCTTATCTGAGACTGTTGGCCTCTGTCCTCAGGAGCTGCTGCTGGCAGAGAAGTGGGCCCGCATGAACAAGCTGCCCTTCCCCAAGATCGACCCCAAAGTGTTCGACAGGGAGGGGCTGAAGGAATGCTACGTCTTCAAGCCCAAGAAAAGCGATAAGAACTGCCCCACCGTTATCCACTTTGTGCTGGCCAACATCAACTTCAGGAACTTCAAAGCGCCCGGTATGAGGGGGAGTGTTCATAGATAGGAGAAAGCGGGGGCGGGGAAACCGCAACACAGAACGACCTTAGAAATAGTTTTACGCTAACTCTAACCTTCAGCCTGTGGTCCAAACGCAATTTATCTGTCTTACTCAGGTCCGTAGTAGCTTCTCAGAAGCTGTGGGCGTTGTGGGTTTTCCTTGAATGCTCCCTTACTGTCACCATAAGAGATAAGGACTGAGCATTATGACACTGTGTCTTTATCAGAAAAGGCTTTTATGCTGTCTGCACGTTATTGCGACTGCGTTGTGTGAATCCTTAATCTTTTCCAAAGAATTAAGAGGGGTCGGTTAGCCATGCTCGTTACGAGCCGAGTTTATGAGACAAGCTCTGAGTCCATGCAGAACCACACCAGGGTCTGACCTCGTGTCTGTCTCTGAACTGCGATAGCTGTCTGTGTAAACACATTGTACATCACCGTGACACCCGCCCTCCTCTCGCCCACCGAGACGTCATCATCTCTCGCCTTATCTTTCATCTTGTTTTCCTGCCATTGGCCGGCATTCCCGCTGGTTTCCCGTCCACTGCAGCGATTGTTCGAGATCCTGTAAATGGGATCAGCACATTCTCTCTGGGTTAAAGATCCAGTATCGGGGGCTTTCGATAGCATAGTGGTCTAACGTACCCGTATTGGCTGGTCCTTTACGAGTGTGAGGTGCCTATCATGGTCGCAGTTCGAAACCTGTCTCTACCAGACCGGCCCTGGTGGGGAGCTCCAATCGGGAGAGGGGGAAGGGGGAGCCGGCACGAATTCGCTGAGAAGTGCGTAAGGGTGTCTCCAGAACGTGGGTGGGCGACTTCGCTGCCCTCTGAGAATCAGCTTGCCTCGTAGGGAAAAGCGGCAAATTCGTGTGGAGAGGGCAAATCGAAATAAATAGAGGGTATAATTGGCCAGTATATTGGGAGAAAAACTGGAAAAAATCCCCCAAAATGTATAATAATAATCCAGTATCCAGTGCGTTGGGATTCAGTGGGCTCCACAGTTGCCTTCCCATTGTTTAGTCTGGATGGCGTGTGCAGATACCCACAGTATTTGAAAACTCAACTGCTTGAGCCCAGAATGTGGACACTGGGATTAAGCTTGTTGGTGATGTAAGGCAGCAATGTTTTCTGGAGCTATGCTTGTGTATGTGCCCTAGTTCGAGAGAGAAAGCTAGTGGTGCTCAAATGATGTCTATTTAACGATTTACTTAAAGCCATCTAACTTTAAGGAGACTTTGAGTTCGATATACAAGGAAAACTGGAAAAAAATGTTTACTAAACTATTCACATTATATAATTTTATCAGAGGTTTTCACAAAGCCCTCCCATGTCTCTTTGAAGGAGTGCCTCGGGACACGGAGACGGACCGGGAGCTCGCCGACTTTGACATTTTCGACGACCCCGAGACGCCGTACTCCACGTTCAACTTCCAGTACTCCAATCAAGCGTTCACCCAGCTGCACGACCTGATGGAGTTCAACACCCTCAACAACATCGAGGTCAGTGTTCGGCCACCATCGTTGTCCTCTGACACCCTTCCCCCTCCTTCCTAAAGCTGCAGCTGTTGCCCTCAGCGTGTTGTGGGAGTTTAAACGGTATGATGCAGCAATGGAAATAACCATCTCAATGCATAGCAGTTTGAGCCATTCTCGGCCTTACATGATGGAGATGAGGATCCTGAGTGGATGCTGCCTGCCTGGTAGACTCCATTCAGTGCCTAACTGAACCGTGGTCTAACAGTGGTCTTCAGTGGTCTAACTGGCCTCTGGTAAGATCTGCAATTGCTCAAACTGCTACGCATCGGGAGTGCCATTTCCATTCCTGGAATGAAATGAAAGACCGAAACTCAAATTGGCCCCACATAATGGGGTAGCGGTGCAGTGATTTTGGTTAATTAGTTCTGTAAATAGACTGGAAAGCAGAAGGCTCCATGCATTGTGGCGTGAGCAATATACTTTACTGCAGATGTACCGCCATTTGATGTCAAGGGGGGATTTTCGAGGAGGTGAAGAGCTTATTTGCTGGATGTGGGAACCAAAACTCGGTTTCCTACTCCTGAATTTCCTCCTAGCAACATCAATCTGCCTGACAGGTGTGACCACTACACTTTTTTAAGGGGCAGAGAGATTACCTGCAGTGCGTGGAATCCAAAAATTGGTGTTCCACGGCTCACGTCAGTGTGCTGGGCCTGGGGGGGTTTTCAGGAGGAGAAGGCTCAGTTCCAATGTCGTGCAAGTAAGCTCCTCACTTCCTCAAAAAAACCTGCTTTTACACAATATGTACAATCTTCTGCCCAATAAATAGACCAGATAAGAACACCCGTGAGAGTGTTGGAGAGAGGCCATTTTGTGGCACTGCGTAATGCCGTGGGCTTGAAGGTGACCTCTTCTGTCGGTGTCGTCCTCCAGGTGATCAAGGATGCCATAAAGGAGAGCATCCTGCACAGACGAGAGAACCCGTCCCACTGCTCTGTCTCGCTCTCTCTCAACGACATCGAAAACAAGAAGTTCCTGAAGAGACAGACCACCCCCGGAAATCTGCAGATCCCACAGAAGCAGTGATGGAGTGGTGCTGGGGAGGGGGGGGGGTCCGGCTCCTTTCATCAGGGCTGAGCTGCCTGGGGTTAGGATTCAAGAACAGCCCCCGCCCCGCTACCTATGATGTCTCCTATATGTGTCTTTGTCATGAGAGAGGAGGAATGGTTAAAGCGCATGCCTGTGGATCTTCAGAGTTTCTCAGAAAGACCGGACAGGGACTACAGCATTTCATTGCTGAGTTCAAAAGGCCACAGGCATCCCCAGGCGGCCATTATGGCTCTCTCATAGGGTAGTAAAATGGCGGGAACTGAATTTTTATTTTTAATATCTGTGCTGAGCCACACTACATTCTCTGTTACCGTTTTTCGCAGGTCAGGAATTTAAGCATGTGTGTATTTTGTCACAGAAATGTGTGGTTCACAGTTTCATCAACTTCTGATCAACTTCCAACTTACTTTCTGTGCCGTGTGCTCACAGCAAGGTATTACAACTTTGAGAACAGGTTTATTTAACTTTTTCACGACCTTGAAACCTTTGAAATTAAATCCAATGCCAACCGTTGCCAAGTTAGATGCCAGCTATGTTGTAAGTAGGCCTTATGGGTCCTATTTTTCTTGAATGTGTTATTTCAGAGTTCCCGCACAGGAAAGCACAGGGACTGGACTAATTTCCTCCTCTCGTCTCCAAAACCACGCTTCAGGAAAGATGAGGGTGTAACCTGAGCCCTGACCCCCCCCAAGAGGGGAGATCTTTACGGAGATAGGCTGACGTGGCGCTGTTAGTGAAACCTGCACTTCTCGCACAGACCCACAGCCTCAATGACGCCCACCATGGAACTTTTTAACCAACTCCTCCGCCGCGCCCAGGAGTCACCTTCCTGGAAGAACACATTGTAAAAAAAATAATATATAATCCTATTGCCCATTTTCATTGACCGTAAGGTGGAAAGTTCGTACTTTCCGTACTGCTGTAACTGTCTACTCTGTGATGGGTTGTACGGTGGATTTGAAACTGATGTCAGACTGCAGACAATGTCACGCATTGGCCTGGATTCAATCAACATTTGTCCATAATCTGGACAATTTGGACAAAGATTTTACTTGTTTTTAACTTGAAAAAATTAATCAAAACCTTGGTTTTAATTGTAAGTCAAAACTAAGGACAAATGTTGATTGAGTTGAGGCCCATTATTACAAATATTTTTTTACTATGGGCCACAACGGATACCAGCCAGTGCCATACCTGTGTAAACAGTGATTCAAATGGCATGCCGATTTGAGGAAGGTGATTGGGTGAACTTTTACCTTGATCCTTTTACCTTTTTGTAACTTTCTTTTTTTTGTTAAGAAATGAAGATTTGTATGTTTTTATATTTGAATGTAGGTTTAAAATACATAAACAGTAGAAAATATTTTTCATGTTACAGTCATTTGTGTCCTGTTAATTGTACTATATTAAATCATTTAACAACAGTGTTTACATCTATCTAGATCACTTACTGTTTTTAAATGGGTATCATAAACATAACTCAATGGCAACGTCTGCTGTGTAAATGTAAACTATTAACATTTTTAATTATGGTGACTGTTGTATTTATGTAACAATTTAATTAGTAAAGATTGTATGTATCCTATTTAAAACGTAAAAGGAAAATATGTCTTAACTCCATTTATCAAAGGTCTGTCTAATACTAAATAAAATATATACTTTATACTACTTCTGTGACCATATAAATAATGTTGGGTTCCCCCCACATGTATTTCATATTAATGGCAATACTAATTAACAATATGTTTCTGCTATAAAAGACATTCATCAAGGTCAAATAGTTGATGCCGAATTGCAGGTGCATCAGTCACAGAAATGGCTAAATTCTTTTATGTGTGTCGTGGGGAACAGTGTGGAAAAATCATGATGGCATACAAGAAAAAAAACACCTCAGGAACAGCAGTTGCAAGTTGAAGCTCACAGACAGATGTACGGACACTTAACAGGATAGTTGCTAAAAACTACAAAACGGCAGTCTGTCATTTGCAAACCGCTTGTAACCAAGACCACTGCACAACAGCACATAGCCTGGTGCAATGAGCAGAAAACCTGGACTTCTGAGCAGTGGAAGAAAGTAATATGGTCTGATGTGTTGTCTTTTGCTCTTTTTCCTACATCTGGAAGATGCTTGGAAAAAGCCAAAGGAAGTCTTCAACCCACATTGCCTGTTCCCAATTGTTAACCTTGGTGGTGGATATGTTGTGGTATGGGCAGCCATCTCGTGGGAGTCATTGGGTCCGATTGTTACTCTGCACGGTAGAATTACGGCCAAGGAATACAAAGCCATTTTGGACGAACATGTGCACCTTATGGTGCAAACATTGTTTCCTCAAGATGTTCCCATATTCCAAGTCGATAATGCCCCCATACACACTGCAAAATTGATTCAAGAGTGATTGTGAATACCAGGATGAAGTCAAACATCTTCCATGCAGAGTCCAGAGTAGATTTCCACCGCCTTCATCTCTCAAAGAACAGGAGGCTTTTCTTCTTGAACAATGGTCCAATATCCCACTAGAAAAAGTCCAATGACCAGAGCAGGCCTTGCCTCTCTGGGCTCATCACTTTTCCTACAATGTGGAGTGCATCCAGCACTGTGTGAAGCATGGTCTTGAACACTGCAAGGGTTTCTGATTCCATTACGAGTCCTTGCAAGCTATTTCATACATGAATAACTCCCTATGTGAATAATACTTCCAAGCATCAGTGTGACATTTTTGATTAAGTACCGTAAGTCTTTCAATAACTAATAACAATAACTAACTAACTTATTGTTGATATTCTGGAATCAGTCTTGTCACTCTTCTCTGTACTCAACATACTAAGGAATGTGTTATGGACCAGAATGAGTATAGTCAATAGATACCCGAGTACTGATATAATGGCACAATAATTTCACATGTAGGATTTTTAAACTTTGACAAGAATTAAACTCAAGAATGTACAGATGTGGCAAAGGCAGTTTAAAACCGAAATTATCTTCGTGTCAAGATGTAGTAAAATCTCATTCATAAATGGAGAAATTACTCATCATATGTGCACAAAAGACACTCAGTTCCTTGGGTGATTATTTTGTTCCTTTGGTGTAGGCCAGACCCTCTGAATGGCTCCCTGCATTGCAGCCCCTTGTGCTGTACTTATAATCCAGGCTGTGCTTCTTCCTCTGACGCTCGCTTTTCAGGAAGTTCCAGTTCATGGTACTGCGCCTCCCCAGGATTTTCGCCCCAGCCTACGCCAGCCGCCATTCCGTGACATCAGCAAAGTTATACACAGACTGGGGGTTCTCCCGTGCGCCACACAAGTCATTCGGAAAGCGCCTCTCATCGACGGCGTGCTGTGGGGAGTCATACTTTCTCAGACGGGAATTAATTCTGCGAGCCCCCACAACGCGCCCGTGTGTGGCCCACTTTCTGACAAGCTGGAAGAAATGCAGAGTGCGCTGAAACGCTGACTCACTTCTCACTACTTATCATAGGCTGGGTTTCAGTGGTCTAGTCATCTACGTCTCGCTCACAACGTTCAGCACGTCACATCTACATATTTATGGTTGGCTAGAACTCTGTAGGAGTTTCTCCCTTCAAATAAATATTGATCATCTGTTGTCGTCAGCATTCTCAACATAAAGAAAACGTGTTTTTTATTTATTTGATCCAAGGTTCTCTTTTTCAAAAATATCTGCCATTGTTTTCACCTATCACAACACTGCGGGGTCACCCAGAACCCAGCGCCACTCAGCAGATTTAAACAGGAAGTGCCGCACTCAACCGAGCTGTGGAGCGGCTGGGATGTTGCAGCACGCATGCAGTCACTCCTTGCAGCCAAGGCCTGGCTGAGGTTTGCATAGGTGAATGCAAATGAGGCCACTACTGGAAACAAATAGGAAAATGCCTGGAACAAATATATTCTAGGTGAACTGTTACAAAATGTCTGCCAGGTCTGGGACGTTTTTATGTGGAACATATCACACATGTGCAGCTACTAAATATATGTTCTTATGGTACATCTGAACCTATGCCGAGAAGGACTAGACATTTGTTTCTGTTGTGGTAATCCTGTTAAGAACTCTGGCTATGGTAGAAATACTTTCACTGATCTATTAGATTAAATACAATCACCCAGCCCTGGAGTTCATCTGATGAAACATGTAATACGTGACCTACTTCAGCTTTTTCTTAAAGGTGCAATATGTGTTCATTTTGGATTCAGTTTCCACATTTGCTGCACAGATGCCATATACTCTTATTATTCCTGTCTCTGTAACATAACGCAACTTGGTGTTTAAGACCAGCACACATGTTCCCATTGGTTGTTTGTTTTCACAACAACCAAGATTATGGTCAACCATGTTCCTCTTAGAGGTGACAGTTTGTCTGCACTACCAAGAAAGGCTTATAACTTCTGCTTCTGTTCCTGCGTTGAACACAGAGACTACAGGACCACAGAGCTGGAAAACGTCTGGTCAAGCTGGTAGTGGCAGATTAATTCAGTCATGTCTATTGCAGTACTTATTGTCTATTGCAGTACTTAAACATCACTTGGAAAATTACACATTAAACAAAGAGGATCCGTCAAAAATCGGATTTTGGATTTGCTCAATTAACTCCTCTGGCATTTTTTCTAGCTGTTATGCACAATTTCATCTTCTCATCTGTGTTATATAACTATATGCATGTAAGGGGGGAAATAGTTCACCATTAAATATACAACTATTAAAAGAAACCTATTTGAGTGACATACTGTATCATGTCAGCAGCATTGAATGTGGATTTCCTTCAGTTAGTAACACGTTAGTACCGAGTGCCACCTGCTGTTCGGTACTGGTATTAAAGAAAAAATATGTATTCAGTGAATTCATCTATACTGTAATCTAGGAATTCATTGATTTCCTTCTCGACATTTTTCTTTTACATTTACCTGGAATTTTTTTTGAAAAAGATTTATTTCGAATATGATAATAGACTTCATCATTGATGAAAATCATCCTTAAAATTTCTGAGGTCTATATGCAGCCATGTTTGCATTGGATCTGATAGGATAGGATCAGGATTCGTCCCCTTGCTCTCGGTGAATGTTTGTTTTGTCCAGGGTGGTATGGTTTTTTAAGGGGACTTTTGAAGAGTGGCCATTGATTGGCGTCATGGAACACATTTTTTGTTTTACTACGAACGGTGTTTGGAAACAAATAGTCGTTACTTTGATATTATCTTGATACATTTCTTATAGAGATACTTTAGTTTAGACAGATCGTGTTTGCGCACATCCAGTACTTACCACTTGGGGGCGCTCAAATAAGGAAGTAAATTGAGAGCTGCTTAGAGAGGAAGGAAGGAAGTGAGAACTCGAAATACATTCGCAAAAAGGGTCGGGATTCATTTACTCACAGAACGACGTTTTTTTGGACAATTTGGGTAGTAAACATTACAAATCTGTGCAATGTCGAAGAATACCGTGTCCGATCGTTTCAGGAAGGTAGATGTAGATGAATACGACGAGAATAAGTTTGTCGACGAGGAGGACGGTGGAGAAAACCAAATCGGTCCAGACGAGGGAGAAGTAGACTCGCTGATCAGACAATATCCTTTACAATATTTTTCTTTACAGCCAATGACCTGACATGTAACTGGATGCTAGTTTTGCCTGTGCGAGTTGTCATGCATGGTTTGATGGTTAGCTAACGTCTTTGATGTCTAATTTGCTCGCAGTTTGAAATGTGTTTTGTTTAAAAGCAAGGGTGTGGCACAAATGGGCTTGTTCATTCATTCTCATTCATAGTCAACTTCATATTGTTTATGCTTGCTGCTGTTAATTTAGCTAGTAGCTGGAATTGGTATGCATGCGGGTCATCCAACTTGCTGGCGAAGTTGACTATCCGGCAGACATTGAAACGCGTGTTGGCTCCTTTTAGCTCGTTAGCTTTCAAAGTTAGCTTTTTAATATTATGCTAAATTACCATATACGTTAGCTAGCTCATTAGCAGGCTAGCCATATATTTAGATTTTTACACGGAGGTTATCTTCCAGCATTATTTGTACTTAGATGTTATTGTCCTCACTGTCCCGTTTTGTGGAGCTCTTGGGAAAATAGTATTGGTCTTTTCTGGTTTTGAGCGAGCTCTTGCTGTTCAGGCAATGTCGTGAATCAATGCATTCAATGTATTTAACTGGAAACACTGGCAGATACAGTAGATACAAAGTGTCGATGGTTTGAGCGATCGCAGTCCTTCCTTAATTATGTTAATGTAAAAATAGTCAGCTCACTGACAGTGCAGCTTGCTTAGATTGCTACATTTCTGTCTGAGTCACTTGAAGCCAAGGACTGCTGCCGAGGCATGTTGATCATGAACACATTAGCATTCCAAGCATTCCTGCATGAGACTCGCACACAGGTAGGGCAAGTTCTCTGTTTTAATTAAGGGGAATATGAAGGAGGTTCAGGCTAGGCACAAGTGATCCTGACAGATTTATCTTTTCACAGTTTGGCAAGTCAGGCACTATTACTTTATGGCAATAGTGACCTTTTTTGTCATATAAGATACTACTTCCTGTTTTACAATTCAAAGTGTGGGCGGGGCCAGATGTAGCATACAGTGCTTACATTTACCACGTTTTATTCCTCATTTAACCCTAAGTTTCCCCACATATTTTGATGTTTTGAATGACCGGTCTAAATATTAAACATGCTGTCCAAAAATGCATTTCAAAAAACGTTTAACTGTAGTATGTATTTATTTGTCGTTTTTCAATGACATTACGTTTTGTACATTTTGAATAGTATTTACATTCATATTTTGTACATTGTAACAAATATTACATTCGTTTAGTAAATTTTCAATAAGATTTTTCAAACATTTACATCGTTTCAACCTTGCATGTTGCACATTTCAGACATTGCATAATGCACGTTTGAATGTATGTAAAATGATTTTTTAAAATATGATATTATTTAACAGTACATATTTAAGAGTGAACATACAGTTATAGTGTTGCTCTTTTTCAGCCTACAGGAGGACTAGTCAATTCCAGGCCTCGAGGGTCACAGTGTCTGCTGGTGTTTGTTCTCTGGACCACAGAGTTAAACTAATTATTGAAATCAGGTGGTGTAGTTTTTGCAATGCAATTTGCCATGCATTTACAAATGAACATTTGAGTCCAAGTTACATGCACGGTGCACATTTGGCTTGTCCAACCATTTTACGGGATTGTTTTTTGCGTTGGTGAAGATAATCCGTGCCTAGACATATTTTCCAGATACCTGATGATGTGCTGAACTGCGCACAGTCCTCCCAGTTACCAGCTGCCTTGTTGAATGTTCTCTTGAATTCACAACAGTGCTACCGTACTTCCCTTAACCCCCCCTGGCACAGGGAACTTGATGGACGCCCTGCAGGCGGTTCTCAAGAACCCGCCGATCAACACAAAAAACCAGAACGTTAAGGTGAGGGACAGGCTTTAACCGATCAAGGGAGAAGTTGCCCGTAAGCACTGGCACAGGACCAGAGAGCTCTATCCAAATCCTAACCTTAACCATTGGAAGAAAAAACGCAAAACTGACTTCAGACCAGCGCTCACGGGCAACTTCCACCTACAACACTTAAACCAGGTCTGCATGTGTATTGATTGTTTGTAGCTGTAATGCATAATGTGGTCACCTGTATGAAGTCTGACTTAAGATAAACACTTAGGAGTTGAGGAAATGGGTAACTCTACAGGGCCAGGTAAATAGTATGCAGGATAGAGTAACCTTGGGTTGCCAAGCGTCAGTTTATTTATATTTAATTATCTGTGCAGGTTAACTGAAGCATACCGCTCAGAAAGTGGGGTGACTGAGCTGCATAGATGTAATATATACTTTTAATACATGACCAACTTTTTGCCTAGTAAAAATATTAAGCTAATTTTATTACGTTTTTTTTAAAGCTTTGGCACAGTTTGTATTGCTCAATAATAAGCGTGATTAACTTTCTCATGTTTCATAATATGTCCTGTGATTTACACATTCTAAATTCGAGTAAAATGTGCATATTTTATGGGTAAATAATAAAAAAGTACACACTGTACTTTTTCACAGAAGTACCTCAGTTTGCTTCAGGGGGCAGTATTCCCCACACGATGCAGACAGTGACCCTCTTTCTGCCTATGGTTGGCAGGAACGGGCTGAAGCTCTGGTGCTTAAGGTCCTCAGCTCCTTCAAGAGCAGTGACATTGAGAAGGCAGTGCAGTCGTTGGACAAGAACGACGTGGACCTCCTCATGAAGTACATCTACAAGGGGTTTGAGAGGCCCTCTGACAACAACAGCGCTTTCCTCCTGCAGTGGCATGAAAAGGTAAATGTGCTTTAAAACTTTATTAACACACTTGCCTGATCTTTGGTCAGCCAATGATCAGGCGACAGGTGGTCAGACAGCAACTCGTAGGCCCAAAGCAATTGAGTCACCGACCCAGCCTGAAAGCTGGTGCTGTTTGGGTTTGATGGTTCGACTTGAAAGGGTGGCGATGTCATCTGTTGAATCTGAGGCTCTTGTCTGGTGGTGGATTATTTATATATTTATGCATGAATTTCCTTTCTAAAAAATTTTTTCATGAACACTCAACTGGCAATGCGAGACTATGGGCCAGATAACTACAGGCACTTCCGTTGTCATGTGTTCACTAAGACTACCTCTCATATAGTGACGCCAAATTGCTTGGCATACCTTTAATCCCAGTATTTATTTATTTATTTATTTAAATGCTGGGGTTAAAATCAATCAAACAAACAATCAATCAAGATTTTTATTTAACACGGCACGCATAAGAAAGTAATTGTCCCAGAGCGTTTTAACGTTTAACCCATGAAAGTTAGTTTGTTGGTTTCGGGGTACCCATGTCTCAAGTCTGGTTTTTCGAATGGCTCCAGAAGCGCTTTAGGTGTTAATGACATATGTTCTTTTTATCTTCCAGGCACTATCTGCTGGTGGAGTGGGCTCCATTGTGCGAGTACTAACTGCTAGGAAAACGGTCTAACAAGATCCATGCCGCATCACAGAAAGGGATTTGCTGGTACAAAGTCCCTGCTGTGAAGGTCTTCCTCCTGACACATCCTCCTCACCTTGTCTCTGCTCGTTTTCCCCATCCCCCCATCCCCTGATTGGACAGTCTCTGTGATCACATGGCAGTAGGTTCCCCATGACCTTCCAAACCAGACGCTGTCAACGCAAAGCACATGCTAAATCCTATGGCCAAATCCCGCCCACAAAAGTGTCTTAAAGAGCAGGGGCGGGGGGGAGCCACCAGAAAGCGTCGCCTTTCTGGTGTCCATTTTGGTGCGCTCATCAACTTTTGATGTGAAAGTGCTCATAACTGTCCTCAGGGACAGGATGAAGCCTGTGATTTTCCTTGATTGTAAACACGGTTGGGTCTTGTGTTAAGCGAAAGCCGATTGGCCCGTTTCCCAGGATTCTAGAGATGCCACAATAATCTTCTGTAAGTTACTGCTGGACAGTTCTGTCGTAGGAAACACCAGAGCCCCTCGGGCATATCCTAGCTTAGGCTCAATAGCGTTGCTGGGATACATGACACCCCTTCATCTCATTCATTAATCCACAATATTGACTATTAATGTAGACATAATGTAGGCGCGTTAGCCATTTTGGAAGGGATTCCCTCCTCGCCAACATAATAAGAAACTGCATCGAGTGGCATTACACAAGCTTTTTCCTGATTGTGCTAAATAATTCCTCAGTGCAGCGCAGTGATGTTGAGACAACATTTGAAACTCTAAATTACCCCCCCATGCCACTTAAATGTATCTGTCATTTCTGTTTGTGCTGATTCACATTTAGTTGATTGATTGATTACCGGTCTGTTCAAAGGGAGGAGGAAGGCCTTGTGTCATGTCTTTTCTGTATGTTCAAAATCACGTTCTGTAAAAAATATCATTGTTAAGATGTAGACTATGTATTGTTTCTCCAAACTGCATTATATAAGATTATTTTCCCACCCCCACAAAATACACAAACCACAAAAGCCTTTTCTCTCTTAGTTTTCCCCTTATCCTCCATACAGTTACGGATCATGCTTCGTGCCAACTGCTGTGAAAGAGATTTTTGGTTGAGGCAGACAGAAGCGTAGGTCTTTTCAGTGTTATATTTTCCCAACAATCACATGTGCCAAACAGCCTTATGATTCCTGAAAGTTTTTGTGGACCAAAATATCTTCAATAAATTATTTTACTTAGCATGTACTTTTACTCAGCATGTTAAATAGTTAATTTAACCTTGTTAAATACTTGCTTAGCTTCAATAAAACAGAACGGTGCAATAATAATCAACATTCTGTCATAGTCATTACAATAGTTATTTTACAATGTATTTATTTGACCAAGAGTTAAGCCAAGATTAAGTTGAAGTGTAGCTTTATACTTAAAATTGAGTGGAAGATTTAAGCAAGCCTTTCTTTTTTTTGCAGATAGCAACATGCATTCCTGTACATCCGATAACAGAGATGAACAGAAAATATTGTGTTAATAATTTAATTTAAAAAAAGCTATGCTTAAATGAATCACATGTAATAGGCAGAGTGCTTTGCAGTAAGATGGAAATCTGGACCTTGCTGTAATTCTGGCAGGGTTTATTTGATAATTTAGCATTGTTTTGCCTTATCAAAGCAGCTGTGGTTTCTCATTCTTCTTTGATAAACTAGACATTCACTTACACTGATCAATATTTTATCTTGCCCCCATTAGCTACACCTAGGCTACTTCTGAGCTTTTCTGGGCGGGCCAGGTGTTAGTGTTGGGAACAACATGAAGTGTTGCAGTGATGTTGCTAGCTCTTGTGACTGACTACAAATAAACCAGTTTAAAAACTGCCTTATTAAATACTTGTTTATGTATGTGCTTTTGGAATCTAATAAAACATATATTCAATTGGGACATGTTCATGTCTTTTTGTCATTTTCAGTAATATAAGTCCTTAAGTGCCTTTCATAGTACCGTATTAAAAGATAAACATTTTATTTTGAATCATTTGCCTCTGTTGTAGTGTATTATTACAGAACATCTGTTTAAGACCTGTTATAAAGAGAGGAATGCAGGCACTTTTGCATTTGTCATGCAAATATTTTAATAAAATCACTGACAATACTGAAAAATATATCATTTAATACAATTCAAGCAAAGACAACATTTTGGTGCTTAAGTTAAAGAAACCTTTAAAATAAGTCAAGACATATTAACATATAACTACATGACTAGTAATGAAACAGATTCTGGATTTACACGCGCGTTAAAGGCATGCAGTAGTTTCCAGCCTGACACACGTGTGTGTTGTCTCCAGACATATCCCATATCCCTTTTTGTTTTTATGAATAATTGGATAAAATGAAAAGCTGGGGTTAGTGGTGGCAATGTTGACTTTTAAAATGAGTGATTTGAAGCATCCCACGTTGAGAGCACATCCAAGAGAAGTGCTTTACATGAAGACGAGGAGCATTACCCCCCCACTGGTCTTCCAAAAAATGATTGTGAGGTTTCACATTTGAGGTACATTTTGGCCATCATTCCTTTACATTGTGGAGTGAAGTCCTGGCCTTATACATAGTTTGTTAGGCAGGTGTTTTTTGATTGTTTCTCAAAGGATTGGAGATGCAGGGTTCACATCACATGTGGATCTTACTTCCAAATTTGAGACGTGAGACCTGTGCTCATCCTGGAAAACCGATGGTTATTAATTAACAGGGACAAAATAAAATTGTTTTATATTGAGTTTAAGATTCCCTAGGACTGAGGGACTATAATATTTCCACACCAACGCTATAAAAGATAAATGTGAGAATATACACAGACACGCTTCAGGATTCACCCAAGTTGGAGCATTTCTGTTGTAGAAACACAACCAACAAGCAGGGATATAGTGGGGCATAAATGCAATTTATGCACCCTTTTTTCATGGAATGAAAAGCAGGATAGCCAAGCACCAGGGGCCTCATTTATAAAAAGTTGCGTAGAAACCATCCTATATTTGATCTAAGATCATTTCTGAAATGTGCGTAAGTGTGATTCAGAGAAACTGAACGTACGCCCAAAAAAAACGTGCGTACGCCACTCGCCCAGATGTTAAATCTATAAATCGCAAATGATCTTGAAATTGTGCGTAGCTGAATGGTTTTAGATCTCCGCCTTGTAAACGCCCCCTAATTAATATCATTAGCATATAAAGGAGCACGAATCAAAACAGAAATTTTCTATTTGATAATGGCGAGCTGCAAGAAAAAGAATTTTAGCGAGGCGGAAATCGAGGTCTTGTTGGCGGAGGTGCAGCTGCGTGCAGGGACGCTGTTTGGGAGCCTTTCCAATGGCTTTACCAGTAAAACCAAGTACGTGGCCTGGCAGTCTGTAGCCCAGGCTGTGAACGGGGGGCAGCAAAGGTCCCTGAAGGACGTAAATAATTTTAAAACTGATTTAAAACTGAGGTCAAAATCTCTAATAACTCGTTCCCTTCTTATTGCGCGGTTGGCGATATCTTCGAGAAGCGAAGCCATTCTATTTTATAGCCTACAGATTGACCGAAGTGTTTTACACGCGTGGAACCATAATATGTATTAAATACATTTCAAGGATGTGTCAATTATGCTAATTGGGGTAGTTTTGGAAAACCAATGTGTGTTTTTGTTTTGTTTTCCACAAGTAGCTTAGCTTATGTTGTTTTAATTTATTAATAACTTTATTGTGCAAACCATTACGTATAGCCTAAGCAATGTGTTCAATCTGGTAATACTACTACTATTACGACTAATAATAATAATAATAATAGGCAGCAGACGACATGTTGGCGCTGTTAGATTTCCGAATACATTTTACATTACATTTACATTTTAAGCATTTAGCAGATGCTCTTATCCAGAGCGACTTACAATATGTACATTAATACATGGTAGGAACAATCATAGTACGCGCAAGAGATCAGTGCAGTAATACAGCAATAAACCATTGCAGGCAGCTGCGTACCATACCTGTAACACTGGGAAGGAAAAGGTTAGTCAATTATTATTTTTTAATGGAGTAAGCAGGGGTATATAGTGTTGAGCAAGTAGGCAGTGGTGATGACAATTAGCTAGATGTACAGAATTCAGTGGTAGTGGAGTCTGAAAAGGTGGGTTTTGAGTCTCTCGCGGAAGATCGCAAGTGATTCCGCGGTCCTGACCGATTGCGGAAGATTATTTCACCAGCGAGGGGTCAGGACAGAGAAGAGACGAGACCGCGAATACCTGCAGTACTCCAACATTGCCACAAGGAAAAGTGCGTACGCCAGGTTGAAACCTGACGTGGAGGTAAGTACTTTTCCACGTCAAAGACCGTTTTTATAAATCTGAACTTTGACGTGGATTTGAGCGTACGCACGTTCTAAGATCAAATTTGTGCGTAAGTACGTTTTATAAATGAGGCCCCAGGTCTCGTGAATGTGTCAAAGTTTGTTTACTAGGACCAGTAGAAACTAATACAACAGACCAGGGCAAGGGGTAACAATGATTCTTTATTTTTCTCTGAGGGAAATATAAAATTAAAAGGTTTGTAGTTGACGCCCTCAAAATTAACTCTCTTATGGCTAGAGTGGAAAGTATCAAGAAAAGGAAGGGAATTAATTGCTTTTCCAGTTGTTCCATATGTGAAAGGGGTCTACGAGGGGGCGCTGTCCAGGAGGGAGGTGTAGGGGTAGTGGCTCTTGACACGCACTCTGCGATGGGGGCCCACTCTCCTTGATGCAAAAGGAATGGGCTTGGAATTCCAGTTGATTGGCCAGGGGCGTTCTTCAGAAAGGTGCAGTGCACCCAGTCACTTTACAGTTCAGATCTTAAACCACAGGGATTAACACTTTCTTCCAGAATAAAATGCCACCTGGTTTAACAGCAACAGATATCAAAACCCTAAAACCAACATAAGAAACACCTCCACTAAACCAGAATAAAAACCAATGGTCACATTTAAAATGTTAAAATGTAAAGAGAGAGAATTCAGTAAATTAATATAAGCTGCAGTCCATGACCAGTAAGAGGCTACATAAGCTATCAGAAGATGAAAATACACTGGCTTTATACGTTAGAGATGCATAGATTCCTTATTTCACAATTGTAAAATTGACACTAGTAGGCCTACACAGCTTCTTTATAAAGTAAAAGGGAAAATGAGAATTTCCCTTCAGTCCTAAACTGAACATTTGTCACAATAGCACCACCTATTGTTATTTTATGTTAGTGCCTGGTCCAAACCCTGGTGATCTCCTCCTGGGGCAGACAGCCTGGGGTGGACAGCCTGATGACCAGGGCCAGTCTGGCACAGACGGGTTTCGAACCGCATCCCTGACAGGTAGCGAACACCGTATCAGACCAGTCAAGATACAGTGCCCTAGACCGCTACGCTATCTGTCGCCGTGTGCCATACTTTTTTATATGTTTGGAGAGAAATGGATCGGATTTACTCAGCAATTCCAAAATCCCAAGATAATTCCCATTATGGGGGAGTCCGACATTTAGTCTTCTTCAGCTGTTGATTTGTATGTTTCTGGGCCCCGCTCTCATATTTACAGCTGAAAGTAACTGCGTATAGCCTCGATGCAAACACAATCAACACGGGCCTGTCTGGCACAGTGTACAATGGGACATGTAGTCACTGTAACATGATGTTCTCCCTCTCTTTCAGAACTTGGCAATGCACGCCAGAACCCCAACCCCACCTCTCTCTCACCATTTACTGGAGCCATGAAACTGTCTGCCAGTGTACCTCAACTGTAGTGGCACTCCAGCCAATTGCCGCTGTGTGCAAGCCTGGTGCAACCTGGTGGAATCAAACACCGGTCGCAGTGGGCAGTTGTCAGGATACCGTCATTTTTTGCTTCTTTTTGTTGTTGTTGCTATTGCCATGATTTTCTGTGTTTTTTAATGTTCACTGTAATTTTTTACCTTCTCCAAGTGCGATTTATTTTATTAGCATTTTAACAAATCACTTTAAACCACCTCTACACATTAAAAAAATAAAATAAAGCATTGTGTATTTTTATCTAGCGTGAGTCATAACCACATACTTCTATGAATTATCAGTGGAAGTTTAAACAGTTTTAAAAGTGAACAGCTACCTAGGACAGTCACGTCCCATTGAATTAGTCAGGAAATGACTAGCTTCGCAAAGCAGGATTCCTACAGTTCCCAGAAAAAAAGTTGGGGCTCTAGAGATGTGCTACGCAGGTCATGTGGACTGCGTTTAGAAACGGGTGTTTCATTCAGCTAGCTAATGTTGTGAGAGGGAAACATGAGCCTTATGTTAGGAAAAAAGATGTCACATTTCAAGCACTTGTTACAGTGACGTTTAAAGTGTATTGCTACAGTTGCTTTTTTGCCAGAGCCGAACTGGCACGACCTGGTGGAATCAAACCCCGGTTGCAGTGGGCAGCGTCAAGTGTTCTTACCCCTACACCACACGGGAGGCCCAAAGTGGTGTCCTTTTAAAAGAGCTCAGAACTCAACACAAGACAGACCTGTTCTGGGGTGAGCAAGTCTGGGCTATACAATACTGCAACTCTGGTATCATATTCTTGATCATTCTTTTTGAAGTGAATGGTTGAAGTTAAATGGTATTGGGTAAATCGTAATGTTATCTGGCTTACGGTGCTAGCCTGGTTGCTGCCGTGGCGTAACTCTCTGCAGCATTGACGGTGCTTGGCTGTCTTCTGTTGTGCCCCGGCCCTGCCCGCTCTGTGGCAGATCTACTTGGCGTGCACGCGAATAACTTTTATTGGGATCCAACTATTTTATTTTCTCTTTTCTATTTCTGCTGTTTTTCCCAATTTTTCTCCCAATTTAGTAGCCAATTACACCCTCTTTTTCATGTCAATTATCTCCCTCCCACATATTGAGAGCTCGCTGCTATAGTCCTGAAACCAGCAGTGGCATGCAGCTTCCGAGCCAGAACCCGCCAAACCGTCACCATAACTTTGGCATGCACGTATCGGCTTCCCTACCCCCACTCTGGTGCAGACAGACAATTACGGTGGAATTGAACCCCGGTCACAGTAGGCAGCATCAGACATTCTACTGCTACACCGCCCGGGAGGCCCAACTGTTTTATTTTAAATTGAATGGAAAACTATTATTGACTTAACTCGGTCTGGTATGTTTATTGTGCGGCTTTGGGCCATTTTAGCATAACTGTGCCTGTGCATACAATTGAAGTATTTTATGGTTTGTTGTGTTCTTTCTTTTGGGGAAGGCTGGACTGTGCTCAGAAACTAAATATATTATAGCTACAGGGTGCCCCTCTATTGGGTTTGTGTGCGTAGTGAGCTATTGCTACTTAATTGTGGTGTAAATTGTAGTGGAATTGCTGTAAACCAATAGCTCTCTTATCTTTACTGAATACAGGGTGACATTATATTCCCTTTGTACTCCCTCAATCTAGTGTATCCTTGCCTCACTCATTATCTTCTATTTTAACCTGCTGTGGAATTTTCTTGCTCTTCTTAAATCACGGTATGTAGCAGCAGCTAATATGTAGTTAGTACGGTGTAGTCAGCCCTGGTCGTTCCCCAACTTTGGTGTTTCAATGATTGTAATGATAAAAACAGTTTAATTTTAACTCCTTTCTACTGTGGACACTTACTTTTATCAGTTTTCAGTTTTGGACAATATTTACTGTGACATAAGCCCTAATCGTGTATATTGGCATGCTAGCATATACAGTCAGGTCCATAAATATTTGGACATTGACAAAGTTATGAGCATATCAGGGTATTTACATCCAAATTGGGTGAACGGTGTAGGAATTACAGCACTTTTATATGTGATCCCCCCCTTTTTAAGGGACCAAAAGTAATTGGACAATTGGCTGCTCAGCTGTTCCATGGTCAGGTGTGTGTTATTCCCTCATTATTGTATTTACAAGTAAGCAGATAAAAGGTCTAGAGTTAATTAGAGTTGATTTCAAGTGTGGCATTTGCATTTGGAATCTGTTGCTGTTAACTCTCAATATGAAGTCCAAAGAGCTGTTACTGCCGGTGACGCAAACCATCATTAGGCTGAAAAATCTAAACAAACCCAGCAGAGATAGCAAAAAATTAGGTGTGGCCAAATCAACTATTTGGTACATTCTTAAAAAGAAAGAACCCACTGGTGAGCTCAGGAACACCAAAAGGCCCAGAAGACCACGGAAAACAACTGTGATGGATGACAGAATAATTATTTCCCTGGTGCAGAAAAACCCCTTCACAACAGTTCACAACTGCTCATGATCCGAAGCATACCACCTCATCTGTGAAGCATGGTGGGGGTAGTGTTATGGTGTGGGCATGTATGGCTGCCAATGGAACTGGTTCCCTTGTATTTATTGATGATGTGACTGCTGACAAAAGCAGCAGGATGAATTCTGAAGTGTATAGGGCTATATTATCTGTTCAGATTCAACCAAATGCTTCAAAACTAATTGGACGGTGCTTCACAGTGCAGATGGACAATGACCCGAAGCATACTGCCAAAACAACCCAATACTTTTTTAAGACAAAGAAGAGGAATGCTCTGCAATGGCCAAGTCAATCACCTGACCTGTTTCCAATTGAGCATGCATTTCACTTGCTGAAGGCAAAATGCCCCAAGAACAGCAGGAACTGCAAAGGATTTGCAACCAAGTATTAAAATGAGAATTTATTTTAAATTTAAACCCTAAAATTGGGGGCTATGTATAAAAATGGTTGCAATTCCTACATGGTTCATAACAATATTTTTGACAAAACCCTTAAAGCTGAAAGTCTACATTTAAAGCACATCTTGATTGTTTCATTTCAAATCCATTGTGCTGACGTACAGAGCCAAAATGATGAAAATTGTGTCACTGTCCAAATACTTATGGACCTGACTGACAGCTGATTACTTTTTTACATGCTTGGACTATGGTTGGCTGTTGTCCTAACGGTGCTATTTTGTATTTACTGTACCCCGAATAGGCAGCACGGTGGTGCAGTGGATAGCACTGTCGCCTCACAGCAAGAAGGTCTTGGGTTCGAATCCAGGCCAGGGGCCTTTCTGTGTGGAGTTTGAATGTTCTCCCCGTGTCCGCATGGGTTTCCTCCGGGTACTCCGGTTTCTTCCCACAGTCCAAAGACATGCACGTTAGGCTAATTGGAGAGTCTAAATTGCCCGTAGGTATGAGTGTGTGAGTGAATGGTGTATGTAGTGCCCTGCGATGGATTGGCGACCTGTCCAGGGTGTATTCCTGCCTCTCGCCCCAATGCATGCTGGGATAGGCTCCAGCCCCCCCGCGACCCTAACTAGGAATAAGTGGCTGAAGATGAGATGAGATGAGATGTACCCCGAATCAGATCAGTCACGCGGATCGCCGCCTGTCAGTCACCCGTCCCTACCAAACCGACCCTGATCGTTAGCTCCGATCGGGGGTGGCTTTAGCCTTTCGCCCCAGGGAGAGGTGGGAAGGTGAGCCGTTTGCCGTGAAACACGTAAGGGTGTCTCCAGAACGTGAGTGGGCGAATTCCGTCTGGAAGGAGGCGGAGTTCGCTGCCCTCTGAGAATTAGCTTTCCTCGTAGAGACGAGCGGTGGACCCGTGTGGGGAGGGTAAATTGAAATAAATAGAGTGTAATTGGCTACTAAATTGGGAGAAAAAAGGGAAAAGATCAGAAAAAATGTAAAAAATGTTATTGTGGTGGTGTTCTGAACAATGGAAACGCATGCAAAATTCATACCATTCGATTTCCTCGAGGAGGAGCCTGAGGAAGAGCAGCGAGCCGGTGAAATCTGCACCGGTGTTTAGACTGCGTTCATGTAACATTTCGCCTTGATAAACGTCGCTGGAAGATTCCCAGATGGTCCCGAAGAAAAGCTATTATTATATAATGAAATATAAAAGACATACAGAGTAACATAAAGGGAACGCTACAAAAACACGTCCAGAGGACGTTTGCTGTGACGTCATTTTTTGTTGCTTTACGGGGGGAGGAGGGGCAGGGTCGTATCTTCGTTTTGTAGGTGTAGCGTTTGCCTGTACGTTCAATAAGAATTTCAGAGTAGTCCTTTTCAGCCGGAGGGTGAAAAAATGTATGTCTTAAAACAGGCTACTGCTCATTTGAGCCATTTGATGTAATTACGAGGTATGACCACAAGAGGGAGAAATTGCACTACATAAAATTTGTTCAGTTCGTTGAATTGACCAAACTGACTACAACAGTGGATGACTGGCTGTAAACAATAACAATAAGAGCAGAAGTAAGAGGAACTATTGTCAAGTGGTTGACGCCAATGACGTCAAGTGAACTATTGTGTGATTGAGGAATTCTAACAGCCTTTAGGTAATTGCCAGTACGTGACAGGTATTTAAATTATTACTATTAGATTAAGGACACATACTTGAACTGACAGGGTTGAAACCAGAGATTAATTGTGGAAGCAGTCATACTTAGAGCTGAACCAGGCATCGCCTCCATACTGTGACATGAGGTGAAAACAGTCTTTTTCTAGGTAAATGCAGTTAATCACAAGGTATTTGTATGAATTCCTTACGTAACATATAACCTCCGTGCATATTACTAAATATCTTAATCCTTCACATCTCTGGTTCTCCAACTATGCACACTACTGTTATAGTCTACTGTCCTCACAGGCCAGCTCTGTGGATGGCGTGCGCTTTTTGGCATGGCGAAGTGAGTCGGGGTCTAAACCACGCCGCTGAACAGATTCAAGTTGCGTAACATTCCTCATTGTACAGCCAATCAAGTTGGCTCAGTACGCGATGTGTGTCCCCCAACTACCAAACGGTCAATCAGAGAGCCCAAAAAAGAAATAAAAATCCTTCAATCGGAGGAAAAGGACTATAGACTTCTCACTTCCTGGTTGTTGTGGGTACTTGCCAGTTAACGTTCGCAGATGGCCAACACTCTACTTCTCTCTGTAGCCGTGGTGATGTTCAGTTGTCATGGTGATGCGGGGAATGATTGAATTCCGTTAGCGGTTCCAAATTGGGCCGTTTTAGATGAGAACTGAAAGGCAAACTACTTATGGGATCAAATCCTGTTGCACTTAACTTCCCCCTCAGTGGCATGCAAAGTTAGGGTACGTCACAAACATGAACAGGACACTACTATAGCCCTGGCCACTACTGTATTGATATCGGCCTAACATTACTGCAGGCCTGAATTCAATCCCTAAACATTACCATGTCTGAATTTGAAAGCGTCACTTTCTTTCGTTTGCTGGTTTATAAAAGTTCATGTTTTTGATGGTCACTGAGATTAACAGGAGAATGTTGCCTTACCCCTTTCTAACAAAAATATGTATGCTTGCTTGTGTTTTCTGTTCAAGGTTAACTTAAGGACAAACTGCAGCATTGAGGCACTGAATCTGACCACAGTCACATAGCAATCTGCTGAAACACTGCGTGTCACTGAGGTTTGGATGTGTCCTTCCTCTTTTTGTTGTGCAGACGTTTCACAGAAGGTTTTAAAAAAACATTCAGCAAGATATTTCCACTCTCTAGAGCCATTTCTCTTCTAGTCTCACAAGGGAAATTCATTACAGGAAGTTGGCGCAGTTTTGGCTCCGTTTCAGTCACGGGTCTCCGCAGGTCCAGTGTTGTTGTGCTGTCGTTTGTCAGGCTTTGTTGGATAACATAAGTGTCAATGGGTTGGAGCCCAGCCGTGAAAAGGCCGACCATGTCCCCCCCATTGCAACCCAAAAATAAAAACATTGCATTTCCTCAGCTTGGCTATTCAGTACCTTAAATCCCTGGATTAAAACTCACCGAATCCCTGAAAAGTCCATCCTTTGTGTTTGATTGCTGTGCATCGAGCCTCATGCCAGCAGCTTTGTTCACGAGTGCGTTTTGGGCCGTCCGTTTCATGACCTGGCCTGTCCTATTCACGTCCTGCTAGCCGGTTATGAAGCCCCCTCCTACCCAGTACATATTGCATGTCGCTTTGAATATATTTTTCAATATATACCAAAAATTTTTTTTTTTTACCCAGGTTTCTTTTTTCTCCCAATTTGGAATGCTCAGTTGTATTGGTAGGCCCTCATTGCTGCACCCTCCCCAGTGCGGAACTGGGACCACTTATCAATGCAACAGTGAGCTTGTGGCTGTGACCGTCTGGCCCTGCCCACGTGGCGTACCTGCCAGACCCGGCAGCGAGCCACCCTGTTTCCCCCGGCCGGAGGTGCGTCTGCAGCTGCCGAGCTCTTCCGATGTGACCGTAAACAGGAAGTGGTCGTTGTGTGGGAATATCAGCAACCTCCAACACCCAGGGAGCAGTGAACAATTCACTGGAGTGTGAGGCTGTGAAATGCACACAAGAACACACACACTTACACACACGCACACACACACATATACACATATACATACACTCATTCATACAAACCACTCACTTGCTCTCACGCACACACACGCACTCATACAAACCACTCACTTACTCACACATGCACACACACAAACACACACACATTTTTAATCCTATTCTCTGCTAAGATGTTATGTTTATGATGGTGTTATGTTTGTCTTCATATTTTGCACTTAGCACAAGTAAATTCTACCATGGGAAAGATTATCTGCTTTGTCAAAGCACGTGTTACAGGGCTGTCAGTTTTAACTACACAAAATAAAAACCTACATTACTATTGGAAAAACTAAAATGTGGTTTTATTAATAATATTTATTTTCCAGAAAATATCTGAATAACAATTATTCATACCCCTAACTATTCTTTTAAATTTAATCCAACAAAAACAAATCTTCATAAATATACAACTTATTTGAAGTTCATTGGAAGGTTATGGAACTATACAGTGGCCTACAATGGTTTTCTGTTTCCCTAGGGTATAAAAAGGAGGGAACACACGTTTGAAATACTGTGGTCAACCATCATCAGGCAAAGAAAGACAAAGAACTCCCTGAAAGCATCAGACGAAAGGTTATTGACTTCCACAATCTTGGGGTTACAAGGTGTCTAAAGCTACCATTTAACGATGCCTACATGCAGTGATGGTCCTGGCTCACTTGATGCCCTAGGCGAGATCAGTCATACCCCAAGGTTCATTATGCAGAAACCAAAGATCAATCAATCAATCAATATTTATTTTTGTATAGTGCCATTTACAAACAGGTTGTCACACAGCCCCTCACAATTGACATTTTCCAGAGGGAATAAAAAAAACTGAAAACCATTAGAGCCAATGTGGGGAAACTGGAAAATTACTCCCTGACCCCTTAAAAGGCGGTCGAGATGAACTCCTGGAAAATGGTGGGATACAGAGAAAAACAAATAGTCCTTGAGGCTCATGAGGCTTAACAGACCACCGGAAGGGCATTCTTCGGCATCCTAAGTGTAGGGGTGGGGTGGACCTCATCCCTCTAGATACCAGGGCAGGGCGGGGGATGGAACCAGCAGCTAGGGTCCGGGCCAGTGGCATCCGGCTAACACATGGCAGGGGTGGGGGGTTGACTCTGGGGCAGGTGAGCTCCGGGCAGGTGCCACGAAACCGGGGAGAAAAGAGGAAAGGTGCAAGTATGACTATGATAAATATCACACCGGATAAGGGGAAAGAGTAGAGTGATAACACTTTTGCACCAGCAGAAGTAATCTATGGAGATAGTTTCTGCTGTTTTGCTGCTAGTTTAGCTGGACTATATGCATGTTAACTAGCTAGCATTATTGTTACCCCCAAAAATTCACAGAAAATGTTCATGATGATAGTAAAAAAAGTCCAACGTCATTATAGCCAGTGTAATGTTAGCTAAATGTCTGAGCTACTAGCTAGCATTAACTTTAGTATAGCAATTGATGCAATACCTAACTAGACTACTTCAAAACATAACATAATGTTCATGATGAGATGACATAACACATACCCTTATTTTTGGCCCGTTTCTCTTCTTCTTTTCTCTAAACTGAAATCCCGAAGGCTTTGATATTTTCATTTCGGCAATGTACCTCAATGTGTGTGTGACACAATTGTTTGTGTGACTAAATGATTACCCATCAATGCAGGGTTGAGAGACTAAATCATTTCACCTTGGTGGTGTACAGACTCGTTTTCATTTATCATTATATTTTAGACCAGGCTGTATATCAGTAGCTATTGAGATATTATTTCCATTTGCTTGTGTGTGTTATATGAGCCGGGACGCATTTGGTTGCAATGTTATTTTGTGATTTAATTGATTGACTTGTACTGTACAGTTTGAGAGGCGCTATTGACCTCCACCCCTCCCCCACTTCGGGCATCTAGCAGGTAAGAACTAGGAGACTTCATAGGCTGACAGACAGCAGAGGCAGTGGGACGAAAGAGTCACATCATGCCTGCCTGATGCTAGCGTAGCGCTGTAGTGCAGCACTGAGCACAGATGAGCGAGACTGAAGTGAACGCGCGTCTGTGTCTGTATATGGAGAGCTGCATGCATGCGCCTCTTGCCGGCATGCTGGCGACTGCCTATGTCACCTATGCCAGGATCCGCCACTGCCTACATGACAATGGTCTTATGGCAGAGTTGCAAGAAGGAGGCCTCTTTTGGAGACAATTCACTGAAAAAGGCATCTTGAATTTGTCAAACTACATCTGAACTACAATTGTAACCATGTCTTGTGGTCAGATTAAACAAAAATCGAGCTTTGTGGACATGCACATCAGCGTTGTTTGGCGTCCAAAGAATGCCAGTAATGTTGAAAAGCACCTGATGCCTACGGTGAAACATGGTGGTGGATCTTTAATGCTTTGGGTTTGTTTTGCATCCACAGGCCCTGGGGCCCTTATTAAAATAGATGGAACCATGGACTCCAGCATGTACCAAGACATTTTGTCCAAAAACCATAACCTCGTACGACACTACAGAAGGTGACTACTTGCTGTTATAATGGCCAAGGGAGGAACCACAAACTACTGATAACAGGGGTGTGAATATTTGTGATTCTTCATTTTTCTGGGAAAAAAATTATAATTTGTGAATCATCATGCAATTGCATTATGATTAAAGAATATAATTTTTTTAGCATAAAATATACCTCATTACTCATATAGTTTATTTTATACAATCTCTTTTGTTTATCAAGGGTGTGAATAAAAAGGGAGCCTACTGTACATATACACAGACTTGCTAGCTGGCTCACTCACTGACACACACACACACACACACACACACACACGCTTGATCCTCTGTAGGTCCAGTCATTATAGCACCAGCTGCACTGTCAGACATTCACAGACTATTCCACTTTCTTCAAATGACAGTCAACCTGTGTTTCGAAAGAATTAAAATGGCATATTCCGATTTCAAATGTGTAAATCTCTACATTAAAAAGGATGTTGTTCACAATACCAAGGGGGTGGATTAAGCCATCGGGAGATTAGACCCCATCGAGCCCATTTTAGATTAATGGGAATTCTGACAGGAGTGTATCCTGAAAGTAGACGAGCGTCTTGTGCTCCCGTCGAGATGAAAGCACACCACGTCCCGACCGGTCGGAGCAGGAGAAGGGGGGCAGCGCTGGCGAGCAGGAGGTTGGGCTGCTCTCAGGCCACTGGCCGTCCGCTGTCATCAGTCACACTCCCTGTCACCTGTCACCACCTCTCCTCAATGGTTTGTAGGCAAAGCGTCAGAGGCAGGCATGCGCCCCAGCTGCAGGTGCAAAGCACAATCGATTCCAAATTGAGAATGAAAAAAAAGAATACATGCAAATATTATAATATTTAACCCCCACTCACAGCTTGACAGCAAAGGAGATGATCAGGAGGAGGCAGGTCTGTGGAAAGCAGAAAACGAGCGTGTCTCAGAAACGAGGAGAGCCTGGAGATGGGACAATCTTCTGTGACTTTGAAAATAAGAGATTAGGACTTCCGCGTGGTCTAGTGGTTTCAACGTCCGACGCTGGCCACAGCGGCCGGGGTTCGATTCCCCGTCGTGCCAGAGTCGGCTCTGGTCGGGAGTGCCATCGGGACGGCAATTGGCCGTCCGCCCCAGGGAGGAGGTAGGGAAGCCGACACACACAGTTCGCTGCGCACAGGAGTGGTTCTGGTGTACTGCAATTACAGTCGACGGCACAACAAGTGTTGTCTCGGAGGAGGCAGCGCACTACCCCTGTCACCGCTGGTCACAGGACTACGGCAGCAAACTATAAGGTAAGGGGGGTTGAACTAAGCACATGGGTAATTGGCTACCAAATTGGGAGAAAAATGGGGTAAAATCTGACAAATAAAATAAGAAAATAAGAGATTAAATTGAAATGAAAAAATAATTATTTGCATGAAAAACAGAAAGAAGAAAATACGGGTTTAACATTTTGTTCAAGTCTTTGCCGTTTGTCCTTTGTTTTTTGCTTACTTTGAGTGCGATTGATGATTAGGGTAGGCGTTTCACACTTTAAACAGGGCCTGGTGACAGCAGAGGCTCTGACAGCCAGGCACACTGAGGCTTCTTTGCCCTGGATCACCATTTATCTGATTTCTTTCCTTCATAAACTCTGTTTGGTGAGTTCAGCAGTTGGCATAATTAACTTGCCAAACTGTGTTTGTGAAAAACATTTGTATCTTTTGTAAGTAAAATGTAAGTTTGAATGAATGAATGGAGGCCTTTGTGTCATCGGCCACAGGAGTCCTCCGTGACTCTGGAGAGTAGGGGCGGGGGCGTGTATAGGACAGGAGCAGGGCAGCCTCGGTACTCCTGAAGCAGCAGCCTTAATCAGGTGAGAAAAACGTGCAGCCGGCTAGAGCACACAGCTGGGGGGAAACAATGGAAGGAACCAGAGAGAGAGAGGGATGGGGGGGGGAGTGAGAGAAAGAGGGAGGGGGTGAGGGAGAGAGAGGGAGGAAGGGAGTGAGAGAGAGACTTAACCTTTAAGGAGCTCTTTCTTTTACAGCTATCAGAAAAGACCACTAGGCAGGGTAAAAAAGTAAAATCTACAAAAGTACAGAAACCTTTAAACAATATACAATTGTTTTCCTATTCCTCTGCACCAGAGATTTGTATTTAAATACCTCCAGGATATTACTCTGCTTCTGCTTCATACAAGGACACAATGTTCTCTGAAATTACACTACACAATGACCTCTACTGGAGAGATTATTCTTATTAATAATAATAACAACAATACTTACAATAATAACCATAATTTCAATAACAATATTAACCATGAGATGAAAAATTATAATTATTTAGGCAATATCTATGTTGTATAAGTTGTTTCCCTTGGCAATACTTTACAAGCGTAATTGAACTGAACTCAAAAGAGAAAGAGTGAGAAATGGGGATATGCAAAGATAATGAAGGGAGAGAATATGTTGGATCAGGAGGGAGGGAGGGAGAGAGAGAGAGAGAAAGGTAGATGCAGAGAAAAACAGAGCTGGCAGCTCATTATTCAGCCTGCCACAACTTGAGGGGAAAGCGGGTGACACGAAAGCTTTTCACAGCTGTCTAAAACTCTTTACCTGCCTAAAAATAACACTGTCTTCATTATTGTATTCCATTATATTCGATAGTTTTTCTCACTTTTTCTAAACATTGTAGTTTGTTTGCAGTAACCATTCTCGCATCCGTGTGTTGCTGTAGCCTCATTTCTCTGTGCATGCGCTATGCTGATGATTCAGTAACAAATATGCATGATAGTCATGCCTGCGAAGAAAATTGAATTGAGAGGGAGGCAGGAGATGTCTGATGTGGCGGTCTGCGCTGTGCTGCGGTGATTGCTCGCCGCTCACGTATGAGTGTGTGTGTGTGTGTGTGTGTGTGTGTGTGAGTGAGTGCGTGTGTGTGTGTGTTGGGAGAACCTCTGCACAGCTGCTCAATGTGCGACTCCAGCCACATGGTGCGTGTGTGTGTGTGTGTGTGTGTGTGTGTGTGTGTGTGTGTGTGTGTGTGTGTGTGAGACTGTGTGAGTGGGCGTGAGTGAGAACCTCTGCACAGCTGCTCGATGTGCGAGTCCAGCCACGTGGTGTGTGCGTGGTGTGTGAGTGTGTGTGTGTGTGAGTGTGTGTGTGTGTGTGTGTGTGTGTGTGAGTGCCTGTGAGTGTGTGTGTGTGTGTGTGTGTGTGAGTGCGTGTGAGTGTGCGTGTGTGTGTGCTGTGAGAACCTCTGCACAGCTGCTCAATGTGCGAGTCCGGCCACGTGGTGCGTGCGTGGCTGCAGTGGTGTGGCTCCGCTGCTCGTCCCGTTGGCTGTTCATTGATCGCTCCGCAGACACGTCTTGCGATAACCTTTCGGGATCCGGAGGCCCAGTGAGAACCCAACGTGACCTACATCAGCTACCGAACACAAACAAACAGCCCAACCCGAGTGAAGAGTTCAGAGTGACGAGGCAGGTTGGCGGGGGAAGCGTGAGTCATAAAAGAGATACGCAGGGGTTTTCGTTTTAAGTGGCGCCGTTAACAGAGAGCGGAAATGCAGCGCACTCTAAGCGCACTCCAAGGTCATTGGCCAGGCGGCGTGTTACAGAGACTTCGCAGTCCATGTGAACTGACACTCAGCTCCATTAACAGCTCCCCTATGCCACTTTGTTATTTTGCTGATGATTTAGATGGCATGCCGCATGCCTAGTACAGCACAGGGAATTTGGCATTTTTCAGGGTTTCCTGTTTATTTATATATTTAACATACTTTTTTGTATAGTATATTCATTAGACCAATTTTGTATGCTTTTGAGCATGCGTGGGTGTTCAAAGGTCATGGTTGAGTATGGGAGCAGCATGCACTGTTTATCGAATCACTGTACAATTACAATGAACTTTTCCACAGGTCTGGTCTTCACTATGAGGAATCTTCCGCTCGGCTGCTGGCAGTGGCAAAGTGTGTGACAAAACGACAGCAACAAAGTAAACTGGGCAACGAGTGAGACCTGAGCAAAACTGCACAAGTTCAGCCTGGGTTCGTGGTTCAGAGCCCACACCTTGTGGTATGCATTTGCCATATGTGCTCAAGTGATTTAATTAAGGATTTAAAAAATGCTCACAAAAATGATCACAAGGGCTAGTCCTGTGATTGGGCTCTTGAAGCCTCACTCCCGTAATGACGTCCCTATAAAAAGGTGCTGTTGTCACGATGACACTGATGGGCTACCTTTTTTGACAGGTGCTAATCCGCACATCTGTTTTGCCACCATAGCTAAAGTAGCAAAATATGACACAGTATCAATTTGCCACAAGTGCCATGTTCTCACTACGGTAGAAACCGTTTCAGAACAGCCATTAAGGTCATTAGTAGAACTAGTTGGAATTTGGCAGTGGTGTGTTCCAAGGTTATCCACTGTGCAGTAGGTTACAGAGATACGAAAGCATATACAGGCTAGTGGTGTATGCTTCATTAACAGTTCACTGAGTTCCCGTTTGTTGTTTAACCTTTTAAAGGAGTGTACGCTACGTGATTATTCATTGATAATCTGAAGAGCTTAATAACTGGGTTTATGATGATTTATACATTTATGATGTACATTGAGTACTTTGAGTCCCATGTGAGGTTTATAAATCCTTAAGGGTTGGGTGGATTTGTAAAGGGCATGCTTGTGGAAGGAAACAGTAAGCATTCCTTATCTAATCATATTATTGTAATTTGTGTCAATTAAGTTTGGAATGTTCCTTTTCTTAATACCTGAGAATCAGAGGTTATCAAATATGATTCCTTCTGTGCTGCATTATTATTCTAATAATGCAGCACATGGATGACATAAGAGAATTTAGAGAAGAAGGTTAGTGGTAAGGATATAATGGGGACCGGCGTGTGGTAGGACACGCACACACTCACACACATGCATGTCTGGCGTTCAGTGGCTCTGTTAGCATGTCATCTGGGGACCCAATGCAAAACACAATAGAGGAGGATGTTTTCCCCCTATTTTCCATAACATGACAGTGCCTTTTGCATTTTCAAGAACAGAATAGCTTTATTGTCCACAGAGTGGGAATTTTTCTTTGGCTTCACTTCACAGTCAACATCAGTACATTAGCAGTACAAAACAAGACCCACCCAAATACATACATGAAACGCATACATAGCCTTTCAAGTCGATGTCTGCAGAATTCTCCTAAAGCCTGGTTTCAATGAAGCAAATCAAGTTGCTCCATTTAAAGTTGCAATTCAATAAGGTTTAATAGGTTTAACTGGCAATGGACCCTAGATGGTAGGAGCTCCATGCCTGCCCCATACACCCCTACACTCACTCACACACACACACACACACACACTGATTACCCAGACAGACAGTTTGAGATTTATAGGGTTGGGCCAGTTTTCGGTCAGACCATATACCGTGGTTTGAGCTCACCCTGTCGGTGTCATTTTCAAAACTGTCAGACCTCTATTACGCTCTGTCTAAATAAAAGTGCAGCTGTTCCCCAACTCACTGTAACAACTATGACTAACAGCGCGAGCACGGTGAGGTAGCTAGACCCAGCTGAAGCTCGGTGCTAGTAGTTTGTCTTTTCCTAAGTTACCTGCCTAGGTAACTAAAAAGAGGTAGTTAGCTCACTTTTTGTAACTGATAGTCTGCTATCTAGATATGATGAGATAGTTACCTTGTCCTTGTTTACACTGGCACATTAAGGCTTAAATATACTGCATTTTAAATACACGTACGCAAGATCGCTGCCATGCGTATCCTGCAGTCATCGTTGGGAGCGTCCACATGAATCGTGGGGACAATATACCATGTGTGATGTCCACTCTGCAACTGACTGAAGAGACAGGAAGAAAGCGAAGAAGACGAAGAAAACTAAAAAAGTTGTTTCGGCTTTGACCTGCCCCCTAGTGGACATGGCTTTTAAACATCCAGACAGACAAAAAGGATGCAGTGGAGTATGTGAACAATGCTACTCGCGTGGCGTACACGTGATTAAGTAAGTATATTTAAGCCTTTAGACTGGATAGCTCAAATATTAGCTGACAAGTTAGTCTCCGCTGGTTTGACAACTTGGTGAGAGTAGTTGGTATTTTTGTTAACTATCAGCTAGATCACTCAGCATCAGAGGTGGCTAACGTTAGCTACAAGCACTGACCGTAAGTCACTCTGGGTGAGATCATCTGCAAAATACCTAAAATGTAAAATTTACAAGCAATCGCTGGCTACTCAGTTAATAATAATAATGATGGTGTCGTGCTAGCTAATGTCTAATGTCTAATGTTTTCATCAGGCAAGTGTAGTCTCAATTTTTTTATTAAGGAGATTGAGAATGTGTATTGTATTTCAAACCATGCAAACGTTTGTGACTCTTAGCTGTGAAACTCAAACTTTTAAGCTTTCAGACACCCTCTCTGCGACAGACTCGGTTGTGCATGTGCAAAACCGAGGGGCGTGTCGCTGTGTGCTGGACGTGTCCAACTAAGCATTTCCCCTGGAGTTTCATTTTCATAGGCTAATTGTCAGCAGATAATTAATTTCACTTGAGTTCAGGATACGGATAGAAGTGTACATTAAAAGCCAATTGGCTGCGAGATAACAGCCAACAGCCCCAGATGTCCTTAAATGATACCAGAGAGAGAGAGCTAGCAGTGCGACAGCTGTTTACGGACGGACCAGATGCACAAAGGCATCGGAGCAGAAGCACCAGCCACCTCGTATGTTTTTGGCATGTTTTTGACAGTCATGCAAATTGGGGTGCCACTCAAACCCATGCGAGGGCGGCCAACAACTGAACGGTCCTGTACCCCAGGCTGTGTGCTCAACCTTTTATTTCACCCTAGAAAAAAGAAGAGCCCACCTAAAATTTGAAGCTAAACATTTAGTCTCTGTCCCCCCTTACTACTTGCTCACAGCTCACTGTGGGCATTCAAATTTGGCAAAGACACTTATGTAAGATGTCCCATTTTCTTTGGCTGAGGTGACGATACTGTATGATAAACAAGCGTTTCAGATTTATTACGGTTCACTTGTGTTTTGGAAGCTCCTGTAACCTTCAATCTGTTTATATGGTCGCCCCTCAAAGTGTGTGCACATTGCAGCAGGTGGAAAAGAGGGAAATGTCAGCCATTAATTAATAACAAGAAGGAAGGCAAGAATTGTTATCATTTGACCTAAACACGTGGTTGACTTTAAATAAGGGCTACAAACTAGAGAGGAGCAAAAAAGGTTTGTTTTCAATACTTTTTAAAAATAGGCCTAGTTTTCGACGTGACATTTAGGAGATGAACCGACAGCCCATACAGTTTGTACATGTTGTTTTGAAATCACATGAGCTGCACAGGTTTCAAAACCTGAAATCTTTTCAACCAAGCATGAAAAGGTTTCAAAAAACCAAACAAATGTAAGAAGAAAAGAGGACACGGCTAGTCGAGTCAAGTCTGAAAATAATCCACAATCGCCTTTTTGAATAATAAAAAAATGATCCTGGTCTTTAGTATCTGGATTTCATCAAATATAAGGCACTTCAACATTATTATTAATAGTATGCATGTGAGGATATATTTCCAACAAGGGTGTAACGCCACATTCAATATTTCCAACATATTTTTCCATATAAACAAATTCTAAAATACATGATTGACATGGAGTGATTTAACATTAATCTGTCTTTGGTTGCTATATCATAATTATTTTGTAACCACAATCATGACCTGTTCTTAGAAAGCACCAATGACAGCAGTTATTATTGAGGCATGCATTTAGGCCTGCAGTATAAATATTATTTTCATGGCTGGGTAGGATCTGTGCCCTTCATATCTGACACCAAAACAAAAAGATACACAAAACCAAGACACAGCCATGATAAACTGACCAAACATGTGACTCTGATTAAGAACATAAGAATACATAATGACGAGAACGGGCCGTTCAGCCCATCTAGGCTCGTCTGGCCCAAAAACCTTTGGTATTTCACTTTGTTAATCCCTTTTAGGAATTAAAAAACCTCAATCAAATCCCCCCTAAGTCTCCGTTTGCCAAGCTTAAATAGATTGAGTGCCTTAAATCTATCATCATAACTTTTACCTTTCATACCAGGTATCAGTTTAGTTGCCCTTCTTTGGACTTTTTCAAGAGCTTCTATATCTTTCTTGTAGTGCGGTGCCCAGAACTGCACACAGAATTCTAAGTGAGGTCTGACAAAGGCATTATATAACATTAATATAACCTCCTTTGATTTATACTCAATACTTTTTGCTATGTATCCCAGCATCCTGTTGGCTTTTTTCACTGCTGTAGCACATTGTTTTGATGCAGATAGGCTTTGATCAACTACAATTCCTAAGTCTTTTTCAAATTGAACACCTTCTAACTTTTCTCCTCCCATAAAATACTCCTCTCTAATGTTTTTATTTCCCACATGCATAACTTTACATTGAACAATATTGATGTCATCTGCCGTGTATCTGCCCATTTTTGGATTTTGTTTAAATAATCTTGGATTACTTTAGTCCAGTGTTTCTCAAATAGTTCCAAACCAGAGGCGTAGCGTGTTTGCGTTAAAAAAAAAAAACAAACCCCCAACTTTAGTATAATCTTCTTCCTAGCAGATTTAACACTATTTTGTTTGCTACTAATAATCTGCACTATTTTGCTACATATCAAGATTATTTATGTAAATAAGGAAGAGCAGAGGTCCCAGCACCAATCCCTGCGGGACACCACTGCCCACAGCACTGAGGTCAGATACGGCCCCACCTACTGTTACTCTTTGTATTCGCCCCTTGCAGCCAATTATGAACCCACTCTGAAACTACTCCTGCAATTCCTACTGAATTCATTTTAGCAATGAGCCTCGCATGTGGTACCTTGTCAAATGCTTTCTGAAAGTCCAAATATATAATATCATAAGCCTGGTTCAGGTCAACACACTTTGTAGCCTCTTCAAAAAAGTCCAGGAGGTTTTTTAGGCATGACCTCCCTTTAAGAAAACCATGTTGACTCCCTTAAAATACTATTATTTTTCAAGAATGATTCCAACTTATCCCTAATAATACATTCCAGCATTTTACATGCGATGCAAGTTAAACTGGCAGGCCTATAGTTCCCTGGGTCAGTACGGTCCCCCTTTTTATACATTGGAATTATACTACCCTGCTTCCAGTCATCTGGTATTTCTCCAGTGATTATGGATTGAATTAAAATATCTGTCAATGGTTTATATATATATTTCCCCAAGTTCTTTGAGTACTCTGGGATATATGCCATCCGGGCCTGCTGCCTTATTTGTCTTAAGTTTTTGTAGTTTTTGTAGTACTTCTACATCCCTTATCTCAAAGTCCTCCAAAACATTCTGTACCTTGTCTATACATTTAGGCATATTTATAACCTCATCTCTAGTAAAGCTCTCAACAAAGTAATTGTTTAGTGTGTTAGCAATATCCTTATTATTATAAACCAAAGTCCCTTCCTTATTCTTAATGCACTTAACCTCATCCTTAACTTTCCTTTTTCTACTACAATATTGAAAAAACTTCTTAGGATTACTTTTTGCATCTTGGGAAATTTTAATTTCAAATCGCCTTTTAGCTGATCTTATTTCCTTTTTAGCCTTAGCCCGCATATTACAATAATCTAACTTCTTTCTCTCTGAGTTATCCTTTTTATATACTCGGCACAGTCGCTTCTTTTGCCTCCAAACCTCAAAAAAATTTTTACCCAATCTATATTACTTAAATTCTCTCTCAAATTCTCAAGTCAGCTCGTCTAAAATAAGTTAGAGGAGGCTGTCTTAACTTGCCAAAAAATATCAAAAATAACTGCACTGTGGTCACTTGCCCCTAGTGGTTCTTCTACCTCTGTGCTGCAAATTATATCAGGATTGTTACACAGAACCAGATCCAGTATTGATTTCCCTCTCGTAGGCTGAGTAACAGACTGTACCAAAAAGCAGTCATTGACCATATCTAAAAACTCCTCTTCATATTTGCCCTGACCTGTCACCATCTCCCAATTAATAGAGGGGTAATTGAAGTCACCCATTATTATTGTGTCTCCTTCAGCACAGGCTTGTTTTATGTTACCAAAGAGCATACTATTTATGTTACTGTCTGAAGCTGGAGGTCTATAGCATACTCCTATATTAAGGCCTTTCTCATGGTCTTCCAGTAATCTAATCCAGATGTCCTCACAAGAAACAAACAAGTTTATACCTGGAATTGTTAATTAACAACAACAACAACAATAGAAAATGAGTTTTAAGGTTTCTGTTCAAAACTGAAATTGAATAAGTGCAAACATGCCATCATGAATTAACCTCCAACATTAGTTGGACATTAAATGGGGGCTGGCGGATAGCGTAGCGGTCTAACGCACCACACTTTGGCTGGTCTGGTGTGGTGTGCGCTGCCTGTCAGGGACGCGGTTCGAAACCCGCGTCTCTACCAGACTGGCCCTGGTCGTCAGCCCGATCGGAGGCGGCATTTGGCTGTTCGCCTCCGGGGGAGGGGGGAGGGTGAGCTGGCACGAGTCCGTCGAGGAGCAGGAAAAAGGCATCGGTGGTAGAATTCCGTCTTGGAAGAGGCGGATAAATTTGGCCCGGAGATATTGTTTTGAATGACCTGCCAATCATGTTAGCAAGAGTTAGACCAAGATTAAATATAACCACAATGTACCTTGTCAATTTTTAATAACAAAACTAAGCAAATGTGCTGTAAGTAATAAAAACTAAGTAACATTCACTATATTTTTATTCAGTTCAGGACAAAACGTAGGTTGGATAGAATCTGGGTCTAAGGATGCCTTTCCCCAGGATTCAGTCTACATGTGTCCTAAAATGATTCACAATTAAATACAACTTGCCAAACTGCTGTTATTAGTTTTTTTTGTAATAGTAAAGTATTCACTTGTGATATAAATTTAAGGAAAGCTATTTTTAGAATGAACCCTTGGGTTTAAGTCATATGGTGAAACATATTTTTGTGGTCTTTAGATGGAGGGACTTTGTATGGCATATGACTTTCAGTACATGCAACCTGCTTCTCTGTTCTGTTAATGTTTGCATTTATGGAACCGATCATTTTTTCCATTATGTCATTCACGCCTTCCTTTAACGCGCAGGGTGAGAAATTATATTTAAAGTACAGTGTGTATTATGTAAGCTGTTCTAACATTCTGTACTCTGTACGCGCAGCCAATCAAAACACACCGCTGATTAAAGTCCTTGGCGTTGAATGCCTTAATGTGGAAAAATACTTCACAGGGGAGGCTTGTAAAGACATCAACATTTCTCCAAAGAAATGAGCAAATCCCAATCAAACCCTTCACATTTCTGACCAACGGACATGGCCTGGTTTCATTTCATTCATTCATTTCATTTCATTCAGGAAACTCTCTCTAAAATATCTGACTGCTGTGATATTCAAGAAGAAGGAGATTAAAGGAACACGCTTCAGGGAGCTTTAACAGTTGAGACCCCTCGTGCATAGCATCTGATATTAAAATATGGTAGGGTTGGCAATGGGTGTCCCTTGCTGCCTGGCTCTGTGTGTGTGCGTGTGTTTGCGTGAGAGTAAGTGAGTGTGTGTCAGAGTGAATGAGTGAACGTGTGTGAGACTCCCAAGCTGGTTGAGTTTAAGGAAAGGTGGGATAGTGGAGGGAAGAAGTGTCTGTAAGCAACTTTGAATGTTAAAAGTGTCTATGAAATAATGTTATGTTCCTAGAATTTCTCAACAGGGTAGTGTGGACTGTGGTTGAGATTTTTCATTAAATTACAACTGCCATCCAAGAAGTAACCATATTTAAGAAAAACATACATCTAACAGCCAAAACATAGAAAATGCAAGCATGTAAGGTATGTTTTATTGAAGTACACAGGAAGTACCACATGGAGCCTGCAGAAATCAATATCCCTGTACATTACTCTACATTACAAATTATATTTTTGTGTGGAGCTTCATTAGGAGCAGGCGAATGAGTATGAGCATTAGCGTCCACGCTCACTTCCTCCTCCCTTGTGCGCTTTACATAATGCGCAGTCAGAACAGCATTGATTTATTTATCTTTGTTTTGCTTTTTTTAATGTTTTCAAAGCCGAGCGTGTGTCAGGAGGCCTTGTAGTTGGATGTTTGACTCAGCTGATGTGAAAACACTGGCGTGGCCTCCTCCCTCACGATTCTATCACATTTGTCTGTGCAGGGCCCACGACCGTGAGCCATTGTTTCTTTTTCAACAGGAAGAAATTCTAAAAGTGAAAGTGTCATGTCACCCAGGGAACGTTTTAAAAGAAAGACGTCAAATGGAACAAGGCATTTTTATTCATTTATTCGAATGGGTCAGTCAATAATGAACAAACTGAAGAAAGGAAGGATGGAGGGAGGGAATGAATCAAGGAAGGCATTCATTGCCGCTCGTTCACGGTAGTGTATTTTTTGTTTGTATTATTGTTCATTATTGTTCACTATAACATTGTGCTGAATATGCTGTCTTGATCTTGTAGAGGAATCCGGGTGACTTTAACACGTTCACTCCAACATGGCATCCATATTACAAAACAAATGTCCTGGAAGATGCCAATGGGCCAGGGCCGTGGGATTCCATGTTCCCATACAGCAACAGTGATCAGGCCTTGTGAAAATACCCTGATGAAGCAGACCATCTATCCATCTTTCCTTGAACAGCTACCTCTACCTTTAATTGACCATGATCAGATAGCTGTTGTTTTTTTAATGGTGAGGGCCAAACTTGTGATTTTGTGTGGCTCAGTAGGTAGAGCATGGCGCTAACAACGCTTAGGTTGTGGGTTCGATTCCCATTGGGACCACATATACTGAAAAATGTATGCATTCACTACTCTAAGTGGCTTTGGATAAAAGTGTCTGCTAAATAGCATATATATATTAGTTGGGCCCTAACCCTGTTCGTAGTGAGCCACAGGGTCTGCTGCTTTTCATGAACACTTCATTCAATTAAAACAGTTCAATACACTCACCTTACATGGTTACAAAGCCTAAATCGTTTGCTGGTTTTAATGAAAGTCAAAACCAGCAGACCCTGTAGCTCTATAAGACCAGGGTTGGCGACCACAAATCTAGCTATGCCTTCAAAATGTTACCATGTTTTTATATTAGCATCATGTGAATGGTATCAGAATTATTTTTGACATCTGGGCCCGTATTCACAAAGCATTTTAAGGGTAAAAGTTGGTCCTAACTCCGTAATTTAGGAGCAACTCCAAAAAATAATGGGCATGTCACTCATAAATTTAGGAGTCCTACATTTTTGGGATAAGAGTATTTCACAAAGGGTTTGAGAGCTAAAAACAGCTCCTAAGTCCAGGAGAAGTTAAAAGCAGCCAAGAGGACTTCTAAGTTGCTAAAGACCTAAAATCTGCTGCTGCCGGCAATCGTTGTCGCAATCGCGTCAACACTGGAGATATTGAATGATACAGAGCTCATAAAAAGGTACCGCCTCAATCGCGAGGGTATTATATATATAATATTATATATATTATATATAGATACCCGCTGATTGTTTACGAGATGCAGACATGTAACCAATTGACTAGTCAGTATTCTTGGTTTCATGTTAAATCAGTGACACGTAGCCTACATTTGTATTTTAGAATCTTTATTAGAATATAATAGGGGTGCATCGGATCATTTTTCGGATCAGCAAAAAATAATAATAACAGGACCAAAGGCGCGTTTCCACCAAAAATTGCCAGGAACTATTCTCAAGGAATTGAATGAATGATAATTTCAGTTTTTCAATTTAAGTTATTTCACTAAATCTTTATTCGAAAATTTCACAAAATAAATTTTTTGATTCAGTACGCCTTAAGCGATTTAACTAGGGTGGTCTTATGCCTGAATTAATTTAATAAAAAATTAAAAGATCGCTAATGTTTAAATTCTATTTAATTTGGTCGCGTTTCTAAAAACATGCCTCCCAGAAAGGCATTTAGTATGAAAAACAAAGCAAACCAAAACATATATGGTTTATATACCAGCGGCTGTATTTGTATTTCTCTATGATGGTTCAATTTAGCTATTAATCCGCGGATCATATGTGTGCCGAACCGTGGGGGTTGATCCGTACGCAGAGACCCATCCCCTATATTAGCCAATCGCTGTGGGCATTCTGAGTAAGCTCGTTCATGAGAAACAACGTCATCCTTAGCAACGACGTCAACCCCACCCTCACTCTTAGGTTGAAAATTCTAGGAATTCCTTAGTATGAGTTTGTCTTTCCAGCTTTGTGAATAGGTTTTAAGGTGGGACTCCTAACTAAAATGTTTTAGTGCGATTTAGAAGTACTCCTAGTGGTAAGATAAAATTATTTGTGAATACGGGCCCTGATCTCTGATGCTGCTCAAGTGTCATGTCGAATTTGGATCAGCATTAGGGCTCGCTAGGGAGATCAGTGCGGTCAATTTTTTATGAAATATTCGGCGATAACTCTTTCGTTATGACCCCATTGCCTGTTAGTTGTATATCCACTGCCCACTGTCCATTACCAACTGTCATTCAACATTTCCTGTATTCAATCTTAGAGAAGGAAACGAAGGAAAATGATCTCAGGTGTAGCAAGTCAGCAGAACACCATGTTGTCATCTGCAGCATGGCAAGCCGTTACGAAACCGCCAATGTACCATGGGATTCAGATGTTGTGTAACAACGATTCAGGGAAACACACGTACCCCAGGCCCATTCTCCAGTGTGGGGTTGGTTCCCCCCTCCTCCTCATTATCTGGAGTAAGTGCTCCACCCCTTCGTGGGGGTTTCACGAGGCCTCCTTGTTCGCCCCGCAGGAGAGCTGGCGGGCACAGTGTGGCACAACGTGTGAATCGTTATGTGCAGAATGTGTCCCGAGGCCGGAGGTTAGAAGCGAGTGTTTGTTTCGCCTGAGCAGAAACTGCTGTGGGACATCGATGGAGCTTCCAGGGTTTCAGGGGTGGGGTTGGAAACACACCGTCACCCTGGCTCCTGGGGCTGTTCTCCTCCCTTACGTAAGGAGTTAAGGCCCCGCAGGGAAAGTGCTTGGTTGGCCATAAATCAGCCCTCGTAAATCAGCCTGGTAAGAGCAGTTCACTTGGTATGTGCGTGGTGCGGTACATTCAGCCAAAGTATTTATCGGGGGTTCATTTAAAAATCATTTAACAAGATGTTGTTGCAAACTGTAAATGCATGAATGAAAGCTTGTGTTTAGAAGACAAAAAGAAGATCACAGCTGTCAATCTTTGTATAACTTGGTAACAAATATTATCAACTTTCTGACGATAGAAGGAAGCACTTCCAAACATACTGTATGTCTTAGCAAAACAAAAAGATTTATTGATATTTTTACTGAAAAAGTAAATGGGCCTTATTTTTATTTTTTTAAATTGAGAAATCCCTTTTCTCTCCAATCTGGAATCACAAATTGTGCCTCTGGAGTTACTGTGATGCCACCTGCACCCACACGCCAGAGGCACTGCAGCTGAACAGGGTGCACTCCTTCAAAACACCTCCATGTTTGGTGATCAAATAACCATGTTGTCAGCTGTCGCAAATATAAGTCAATACATTTGGGCATTTATTTAAAATGTATTGCTTACATTTTGAATTTGATAATTTAACACTTGAGTAAAATCCAGGCCATTTTTACAGCATGGTTGCTATATTGTTTTCCTTCTTACTTTCTAATTACACTTTGTATATATTAGTTTGATGTATATAGTACTAACCAACTAATCTACTAACATTAGGGATTTAGATTAAGTTACTAACACTACTAATCACTAATTATCTCACGCTTCTAACTATCGCTGTCATTCTGTCTCGTCCTATCTCTGTACGCTTCTCGTTCCCGCTTTATTCGCACGCAGATTTCTTTATGCGTTCCTCCTCCTCCCTAAAAACCGAAACATAGAATTTCCCGAAGTGCATGACAAGACAAGGAGAGGAACTCGAACAGGAACAATGACAGACGTGGAACAGAACGAGAATGAAACATGACTGAAGAAAGATAAATAAACAAAGTGCAAAAACAAACCGAACAGAAACCCGTTGCCGTTGCATCGAAGATAGATAACTTGTGTATCCAGAATAAATGCCTTTACTGAAGAAACAAACCCGGGTGCTACAGCTGCGACACACATAAAAATCATCAATAATAACCTCATAAAATTGCAATATTATTTAGGAAAATAGCAACATTTTACTCACCAAAAATCCTTATTATTTGTACAAAAAATCCATCCCCCTTTCTTTCCTCAAAAATAGTTCAATTACTCTGTCGTACAGATTATCCGTGTGTTTCAGTTCCATCAAGAAGTCCTTTTCTATCGCCATCGAAGCTAATGCTGAAAGTCGAGTCTGCCCTTTCGTATTTCTGGCATAAGTTTTAATTCGCTTTAGGGCTGAAAATGTCCGCTCAAATGTCTGAATCACAGACTGATGTTAATTATATTTTGTCCATGAATACTTATTAAATAATTCAAAATGGTCTGTCCGCTTCCTTTCATAGCTTTTCCCCTGATTGCGCTGCTTACAGACGTGTATTTTCATATTAAAGCATTTAACCAATCACATTACATCATAGTCAGACACTCTCTGACTATCCAATCAAAGGGTGTGAATACGCTGACGTTACCTAGGCCTTCTAGAAGGCCTTCGTGTCCCCAACTCAAAATCTGATTGGTTGAAGCAACAGTTTGATCAACACTTATTTTATGCTACAGGGCCTGCAGAACTGATTGTGAAGGCCTCCAGGCAGATTTCTTTGACCCTGGTAACAAATGATGGCTGAAATGTGATTGGTTAAATGCTTTAATCTGGAAGCAGCGCAATCAGGGGAAAAGCTATGAAAGGAAGCGGACAGACCATTTGGAATTATTTAATAAGTATTCATGGAAAAAATATAATTAACATCAGTCTGTGATTCAGATATTTTTTAGGCCAGCAGAGAAGGCCTTGCAGGCCCTGATGGCCCACCACTGCTATATTGAGATCTTTGACATTTCCATTTGCATATCTCTACAGTTGCTTAGGCCCAGTCTGTTTCTCTATGGACCTGCAGCCATAGATGTTTGAATTAATATGTAAGAGACAGTAACTATAATCACTTTTTATAAATTATGAATCCAGTGTGCTCCTCACTTCAGGCCTGAGAGAGGAGGCAGAGAGAGCGAGGGAGGTACATAGAAGAAAGAATGTGAGAATAGAATGAGACAGTTTGTGATGATAGAGAGAGAGCGAGAGAGAGGACAAAAATAGAGATCATCATCTTTACTGTCAACACAGTCCAGTCCTGAAATTAGGACAGGCCTGAACACCATAGCAATTTATGTTTATTGTAGCAAGGCCTGTCCATGTGGAAGGTTTGCTGACAAAGAGATATCGCAAATGACTCTGTACCTTTATCAAAACATTTGCCTGGCCTTTATTTCCCATTAGCTGAGGCATTTCATACAGACGGAATTTCCATGTGAATACACCAAATGCACCACTAAATGAACACAGCTTCCCTTAAGGATTTCCAATAAAAAAAATGTTTTTATTGTTTTTTTGTTTTTTTTTTTTACGCTTATAGCGACGAACCTGACACACTATCCCATTTGTGAGTAAAATGTGTACCTGAGAGGTTCTGAGTTTTCAAGTTTCAGGTGAGGCACAGCTGTTAAGTTGCTGAAGATGAATCGTGCTGAATAGAATCCAGCAGCATAAACACAGTGTATAAAGTGCTGGGCCGATGGAGAGCAGCAGGGTCTGCTGGTTTTCCCTGTTTCCCAGCACTTATTCAGTCCGTTAATGCACTTTATTGCACAGTTAACTCGTCTCAGTTAACTCACTCAACCTAATTTGCTTGCAGATAGATTTTAAGGCAAAACAAGTCCCTCTGGCTCTCCAGGACCAGGGTTGGGGACCCCTGTTGTAGGTTATGTGAGTGGTGCAGCAAAAGTCTGATCTGTCTTTTACTATAGAGCGCGATCTAGCAAATATTTGAGACTTTCTTTAATAGAAGCTAATAAGACAACATTAAATAACTGTGAGAGATTCCTGGTAAATATGATGAAACGCGTATCGGGGAAACCTGCTTGTGAAAATTATTACCATTTTTAGAAAGGATTGCTGTGAGACAATCACATTTTGCAATGTTCAGTTGCGCGAGCACTGTGGAAGTCGTATTTTATGTTTGCTGTCATGTCAGAGTTTGGCCGTCTCTCATCATGATGAATTGTGCTGTTGGATTGCCTATGCTGTACAAAGCACAGGAAGCAACCTGAACAATTTCTTATGGAATTTCTTAGGAAAGAGCTTTATGATGCCTTAAATGGCTGGGTTGATTGATCTATTTGTTAATCATTGTACTAGTCGTCCACTTGATTTTGTACTAAAGTGTGAAAAAGGGAGATATTTGGATATAAAATTGTTAGCTATAAAAGATAGATATTTTGGAAGCCGTGCTTTCAAGTGGATGCAGGTGGAACAGATGGTGTGTGAAACCCCATTTGTAAATACTGTGAGTTTGCTCAATAAACAGATATTTAAATGATTGACACAGACATGAATACCGTAAATTCTTGTGAGAAATTGCATATAAAGTGGATGTGACTCAAGGGACAATTTCAGTCAAAGTTATTCCATTACGTAGCATTATGGTTCATTATCCCCTATTATATTTGTACAACTTTATATGATATAACAGCCAAATTAATCCATACAGACCAAGTTACAATAGTACACCTGTAGAATGAGTCCAACCAAGCTACCAAGTCACAAAAATCATATTGAATATAAGAATAATAACCGTAACCAAGTGACCCAGACAGATAACAATTTCCATGTATCACATGCAGACAAACTAATTAAGAAATACGAATTCAGATTTTGCGTTAGTCCAGCCAATTTCTCCTTATATGTGCCACTCCTTAACAGACTACTGGCACCACACGCTGCCCAGAGAGCGCCATTTGTAAAGCGTATTGGTGGGTATATCCGCCCCTTTTCTCGCAGGCTGCTTGGATTATAAAGAGCTACGCCAGGGGTCTGGAAAGGTTATTAAATCCATAAATCTTTCTTCTGAATTCTTGCTTTGGCGCTGTCTGGGCTGGTGTTTCTAGTGCGATCTGCAAAAACAGGTTAAAACAATGATGGGTTTTGTAACCGGCAAAGGACACGTCAGAGAGCTATCATGTGAGCCTCGTTCACTTGCACTAGCATTATCAAATGACTGAAGGAAAACATTAACAGACTTTGTGTTCGTTCTACAGCTTTGAAGCAGCCCAATGAGTATACTTATGTTTCTGCCATAGGTGATAATTAACTAGTGAGGTTGATATACTATGTTGTTCCATTGAAGGGGAATGCTCCCAGATTTATATAATTTGATGTTTTTTTTCTTACCTTCAAAAAAAGTGGTTAGATTATTTTTTGCCGGTGTCATGGCTACTGCAGTAGCCAGAACTGCAGTGTAGCACCAAGCACTACTTTACGTAGTTCAGAGCAGGAAGTCCTGTGTGCCCCAATGTGAATGTATGGGCTATTCTCACTTTCCAAATAATTGTTGATATAATAATGTATTAGTAACTAATTTTTGTGAGGCGTGATGTACCAGCCATGCTTCTGGAATTCCCCCAGAGAGTACGTGCATGCACGCTGTTGAGACTTCCGTTTACAACAGTTGTTGTACAACAAGATTTCTGAAACATCCCGGGTGGCGCAACCGGTAAAGGCACAAGCCCGGAGTGCAGGTTGCCCACTGGAGCCAGGGTTTGATCAGCTCTGGCCAGGAGTTGCGTTCGAGGGCGGTGATTGGCTGTCCGCCCCAGGGGAAGGGGGGAGCCCGCTTTCCGAAGAGGCTCCCCCAACCCCCCATCCCAGCTGGGACTCTCCTAGCCTGGATGATACTGGAACAATTGAAGAGCTGTGCTCACAATTTTGTGAGCTGTGAGTCAGTGGGTCCATTTCACCTTTTCAAACATCATAAAGATGTTTTCAAATCAAACAAATATAAACAAAAAATGATGGCAAGTAATTGACGTAATGGTGGTTACATAATGCTCATTTTAGAAGCTAGCTGGCAGAGAAAAATAAACAAGATTTAACCAGCTGTGAATAATTTATTCATCAAATACTCTGGAATTAGAACCACACATCTTAACACATAACCACTAGTGATTTCTGATGTGCTTAATTTCCTTTCATACTGAAATATGTGTTTGTTTACACATTCATGTGTAAACCAGTATTCAAGTTGATTTGAGAGGGATGTTCAGTCATTTTGCTGTGCTACTAAATTATTCCACAGCACTAGAGGTGGAGGAATCCCATCTAAGATTACATTTTTACAATTCCAGAGAGGAGATTATTACTAATCTATGGCCTGTTGCTGTAACTCCTCAAGTTGACATAATAAGCAGCTCATTATTTTCACAGCGGGCCAGTAAACGAGCATGAACATATGTGCAGAGCATAAAAACATCAGACCAATGAGAGAAGAATTCCATGCGTAGACATTCCGGGAAATGTCATTCTACTTTATGAACTTGTTTGGTACTTTTTTTTAAACTCAAACTTAGGTAGTTATTAAGGGAAAATACTACTACGCATTAGAGTAAAAGTGTTTTTTTATTTCTTTTCCAAGAAACTGTACTTTGACTTTGGTGACATCACATGCAGTATTTTTCCATCCCCTGTGGTGGTGGAAGGAGCATAAAACTTGAGCAAGCCAGCCTTACCGTAGGCCATCAAGTATAGGAGGCCTCTTTACACCTGACTGCGTGGACGCACATGGCCGTAAATTTTAACGCCATTATGGGGGCGGCGGATGGCATAGCGGTCTAACGCACAACACTTTGGCTGGTTCGAAACCCGCGTCTCTACCAGACCGGCCCTGGTCGTCAGCCCCGATCGGAGGCGGCATTTGGCTGTCTGCCTCCGGGAGAGGGGGAAGGGTGAGCCAGCACGAGTCCATCGAGGAGCAGGTAAAAGGCGTCCGTGGTAGAATTCTGTCTCGGAAGAGGCGGATCAATCGGCCCGCAAAGAGTGTCTCGACCCGGAGGACGGGCGGCGGACTCGTGGGGGAGGGGAATTGAGATAAATAAAGGGTATAATTGGCAACCAAATTTGGAGAAAAAGGAGAAGAACATTTTTTTTGAAATAAATAAAAATGCATTATGCAGAACTGTTTGTATCCACTCCACCCTGTCTTGGCATAGTAGATGAGCACCTTCAGTGGTCGCCTCATCGCCTCCAGGTGTTCCACTGAGAGGTTTAAAAGGTCATTTCTGCCTTCAGCCATACGCTGGTTTATGATGATGATGAAATAGTCCTGTGATCTTAGCTTTTTTATATAATTCCCGGACAACTTTTATTGCACTTTTTAATTGACTGGACTTTGAGCTTTTATGCTGTCCTTGTTTTATATGTTTTTTATATGTTTTATATGTTTGTGTAAGTCTGTTTTTAATGTGTTTTTAGTGCCTATATGCTGCTACTGACAAACCAATTTCCCTGCAGGGATTAATAAAGCACTTTATTTGTCAGAAATACAGACTGGATTTGACGGATCGATAAATGGGCTATGTAGAAAAAGACTTCCGAAATTTTCTTTTTTGGATGTTAAATTCTCTTTTGAGTCTTTGTTTGCTTTTTTTTTTTGTTTTGATCTTTTATGTTCTTAGCAATAAGGGTTTCTTTTTTGTGTGGAAAACATTGCAACGCATAAAGGTTAGGCAATCATAAGCTATTTAGCTTCAGCCTTAACCTTTTCGGTCAATCGTACAGATATGCTAAATGATGTCTCTTTGGTGTATTGTGAAACATGATCGAAATAAATAATGAAATGAAATGAAATAAAGAATAATCTAATCTAACCTAAATCTAAATCACACTGCATAAATGACAGATAAATATAATGCTCAAGTTACCTGCACTCCTGTCTCTTAAGGTTGCTGACCAGGACATCTGTATTAGTCTACATCAGGGTTACTTAAATCACAGTCCCCATGGGCTGAGCACTGCTGTTTTTCACACCCCCTTTACCTGGGAGTCAGGTGTGAAGACACTCTGGCCAATTAATTGCACTAATTGTTTAATTAATTACCTGAGAGAAAGGATGGAATTTTGGATTTGTGGGCTGGATTTGAGGAACCCTGGTCTACGTGCATGCCTGCGGGTATGACTTCAGATGGTTGACATTCCTTGACTGAACAAACAACAGGTTGTATTACATACAGGGATGAGGCTGAGAGATGACAATGTAGATACATGAAATATCTACACTCAAATTATGGCAAAAACGGAGGTCACCTGCATTATAATTAGATTTTAGATGTTTGAGTATGTGACATCCAAGCCCCAAGCCTAAACTCACCCCCTCCTTGTGGAGAAACACGTTTTGGCTCACTGCTTTCATATATATAGATGTTTTCATAAGGGGTCCTATAGGGTCAACTCTAAATGGTCGATGTGGAAAAACAAGAACAACGCAACCAGGCTTACTGACATCATCAATTTTGTAATCTGTATTTGCTGACAGAAGCTACGGAGCCGACGTGCTGAATGCTTGGACGTTAGCACGCCTTTATGTGCAGCTAGCGAAATGGAAACACCGTGCGCAATGCTCCTATTGGTGATCTGTACCTGCCTGCCTCTAAAACGCTAAACATAAGAGGCAGTCCATTTCCTCTGAGAACGCACGACTAACTGGGACACGCTGTATCGCTGCTCTTTAGTCGCTCTTGATTAAAAGCCTGAGAGCCCCAAGGCGGTGTGTGTACCGACAGTCTCGTCTGCCGCATTCCAGTCGACCCTGCGAGAGCTCTCTCTCTCTCTCTCTCTCTCTCCCTCATCCGCCCCATTCCTGCCTGCCAGCCCCCGCCGTGCCTCCAGTGCTTTACATAATTGGCCTCCAACACAACAGGTTAGGTTTCCGTGTGTGGGAATGAGTGTTGTGTACTATGCATATGTGTGAGTATTTGTATTTGTGTTTGTGTGTGTGTATGACAGAGAGAGAGTGTGAGAGATCTGTGAGAGAAAGAGAATGTGAGAAAAAAGAAGAAAGAGAGAGTGTAACAAAGAATCACAGTAAGTAAGAGAGAGGGAGAGAAAAAAAGTAATTGAGAGAGCGACGGATGTGTAAAGAAAGAGAATGTGTGAAAAAGAGGCAGGCAACCGTGCAGGGGGGGAAGAGAGTATACTTGTTTTGTAGTAGTGACCTAGTTATGCAATATCAGCCGCCTACAGCATCGGTTCTCAAGCTGGCGGTTGCCAAACGGTTTTCTGAATGTGCTCAAAAAAGTTAAATTTGAAACAAATGTATTTTTGAAAAAAATAATAATGTTCATAGTAGTTATTACGCATGCGAGGAAATTTAAAACCCCCCGAAACATCCGCTTTACTAGCTAGTAAACTGTGTAGTCAATATTTTCGTGGACTGCCAAATGAGGAGAAACAAAGATACTTGGGGGAACTAAACGTCGGTTCTCTTAGTTTACTAGACCCATTTGATGTATCCTTGAGAGGCAGCGCATTTTCTCAGAATTTCACATACCTACCAGAGATAACTCTGCTAACGTTACACATCTTTGAGTAAGTAGGGCACATACAGTGCAGTGAAAAAGTTTTATTTTCTGCATTTTTTGCAGATTTTTACACGTCAACCAAAAAAGGTAATTGTGTGTGTGAAAAAGTAATTGCCTCCATTAGACTCAATAACTGGCTACACCACCTTTAGCAGCAATAACTGCAACCAAATGCTTTCTGTAGTTCACAATGCCGTGGAGGAATTTGGGCCTACTTCTCGATGCAGAAGTGCTTTCAACTCAGTGACATTTGTGGGTTTTCGAGCATGAACTGCTCCTTTCTTGCCATAACATCTCAATGAGGTTTAGGTCTAGACTTTGACTAGGCCATTCCAAAACTTAAAATGTCTTGTTCTTCAACCATTCTGATGTAGACTTGCTTGTGTTTCGGATCATTGTCTTGCTTGGTGATCCAGCTGCAATTCAGCCTCAGCTCACAGACGGCTGGCCTGACATCCTCCTGTACAACTCTCTGATACAGAGCAGAATTCATGGGTTCTTCAATGGTGGTCCTAATGCAGCAGTGCATCCCCAATCCATGACACTACCACCACCATGCCTGGCCGTTGGTGTGAGGTTCTTACTGTGGAATGCAGTGTTTGGTTTTCACCAGACATAACGGGGCCCATGTTGGCCAAAAGGTTCCACTTATGACTCCTCTGTCTTTATGTCATAGAATTGCTCAGAGAAAAGGATTTTGTTGAACAAGTAATATTTTTTTCCATTATATGTATGGATGCATTAACATACAGGTAACTGCCAAAATGAAGGAGCGAACAACATAAATGAATAATAATAGGGCGTTGGGCCATCACAAGCCACCAGAACAGCTTCAATTCGCCTTGGCATAGAGTCTAGTGTCTTGAACTCTATTGGAGGGATGCAACACCATTCTTCCATGAGAAATTCCATAATTTGGTGTTTTGTTAATGGTGGTGGAAAACGCTGTCTCAGGCACCGCTTCAGAATCTCCCATAAATGTTCAATTGGGTTGAGATCTGGTGACTGAGACGGCCATGGCATGTGGTTTACATCATTTTCAAGCTCATCAAACCATTAAGTGGCCACTCATGCTCTGTGGATGGAGACCTGTCATCCTAGAAGAGACCACTCCCAACAGGATAGAAATGCTTCGCCATAAGATGAAGGTGATCACTCAGAATGGCTTTGTATTTATTGATGTTTATCTTGCCCTCTAAGGGGTTGAGTGGATCTTTATTTTGGCAGTTATATGTACATGGCTCTACTTAAATTGAGATCACTGGGGCTACTGCAGGCCAAATTTGGAAGAAAGGAAACAATGGACTGGTGTTCTTGCCGACAACACATGGTCCTCCAGATAAAAGAGCAACCGTGTCTAAAACCTCGGAGCCGAGCAACATAGGACAGTTCTTTATTTTTGTGAAATTTATGGATGGAAATGTTCAAATAAATATCAATAAATCACAACCTAGGTATTACATACCTGCTACTCCAGAAGTGGCATTGCAATGTAGTAAGTAATGTGGCTAGATAGCCAGCCTACTGCTACAAGCAAAACTGTGGCTGATGTTAACCAGAGAGCTCCACATGCAGTCAGCACAACTGTTAGTGTTGCTTTTGTTGCATAGCAATCATTCCTTGTTTGCCCTGCTGAGGTACTATATTCTCTGGCGGAAGAATGAAATCAAATAAATGTACTTATTAAAATAATGTTTTAATTAAAGAGTGTCCTTGTTATTGTTTTAAATATGTAGTCGCCATTTTATAAAAGCAATAACGCACTCAAGGCCATGGTATATTATCAATATAGTCATGGCTAAAGGGTTAACAACTCCCTTTAACAGTGACTATATTGATGTTGTAGGACTAACCAGCCTGATGTCACAACAGTAAACCACGTTTCATCTGGGTAGAAAAACACCATCCGTGGTCTCATTTGACAGCATTGATCTCTCAGGTAGAAAAGTAGAAAGCTCGAAAATCGGGCATGCTTATATTCCCAGATGATTTTCCAAGAACATTAAATATTATCAAGCTACAATAAAATACATATTCAACAACTTGCGAGATTCCATGTGTTATTTTTACATTTAATATTATGCGTGGGTTTGACAGCATAGCTCTCTACGGCTATTGCTTCAATAACATTTCATAATAGGCCTGCTGTAGTCACGATCCAATTTTTGAACTGGATCTTTTGAGTGTAAACAAGGCCTTATTCACAATTCTAGGCTAAAGTCCTTAACCTGAATATGGAAGAGCATCACAGTGGTAACCAGTGGCAACAGAAACACAATACCTCTCTGAAGTGAAGCAGCAGTATATTTTGTTGAGATGATTTGTCCAGTGAGCTGTTCTGTCAGCGCAACATTTGGGGAAGGCAGCACGGGTCGGTGAATCTCCTGACAATTGACACCGTACTCCAAGCTATCAAAGCCTACTATCTGTACATGTTACAAACCAACAGAAATACATAGATAACTTACACAGTCCATGATGCTTCTCAATCACTGTTTCCACTGTGCATTTGCTGGGTTATGTAACTGACCAGGTAGTTTCACCAACATAATACAACAAAGAAGCACATTTACAATGAAATAAAATGCAATGGAAATACAATTGTGAAACTGTAAAACCTTTAACATCCATCCATCCATCCATTGTCTAAGCCGCTTATTCCTGGTCAGGGTCGGTCCAGGCCCTGGGGCTGGAGCCTATCCCAGCATGCGTTCCGGGCGAGAGGCAGGAATACACCCTGGACAGGTGTTCAATCCATCGCAGGGCACACACACCATTCACTCACACACTCATACCTACGGGCAATTTAGACTCTCCAATTAGCCTAACGTGCATGTCTTTGGACTGTGGGAAGAAACCGGAGTACCCGGAGGAAACCCACGCGGACACGGGGAGAACATGCAAACTCCGCACAGAAAGGCCCCGGCCTGGCATTCGAACCTCGACCTTCTTGCTGTGAGGCGACAGTGCTATCCACTGCACCACCGTGCCGCCAACCTTTAACATGATAATGCTAAAATGTATAAAGATATTAAAACTGTTCTGACTGCATTTGATATTGATTATAATGTGCTGATCTTGAGGATTAAAAAAAAGAACTTTTCGCAGAGAATTCATATGCCTATGTTTAGCTCATGTTATGTTGCGCTGGATCATACACTATATGGCCAAAAGTCAGTGGACACCTAACCATCATACCTATATGAGCTTGTTGGACATCCCATTCTAAAACCATGGGCATTAATATGGAGTTGGACCCCCCTTTGCGGCTATGACAGCTGCCACTCTTCTGGGAAGGATTTCCACAAGATTTTTGAGTGTGTCTGTGGGAATTTGTGCCCATTCAGCCAAAAGAGCATCTGTGAGGTCAGGCACTGATGTTTGACGAGAAGGCCTGGCTCGCAATCGGCATTCTAATTCTTCCCAAAGGTGTTCAATGGGGTTGAGGTCAGGGCTCTGTGCAGGCCAATCGAGTTCCTCCACACCAAACTCGTCTAACCATGTCTTTATGGACCTCGCTTTGTGTACAGGGGCACAGTCATGCTGGAACAGCAAAGGGCCTTCCCCAAACTGTTGCCACAAAGTTGGAAGCGCCCAATTGGCTAAGATGTCTTCGTATCCTGTAGCATTAAGAATGCCCTTCACTGGAACTAAGGGGCCTATCCCAAACCCTGAGAAACAGCCCCAGACCATTATCCCTCCTCCACCAAACTTTACAGTAGGCACTATGCATTCCGGAAGGTAGCGTTCTCCTGGCATCCGCCAAACCCAGATTCGTCCATTAGACTGCCAGATAGTGAAGCATGATTCATCACTCCAAAGAACACGTTTCCACTGCTCCAGAGTCCAGTTGCGGCGTGCTTTACACCACTCCAGCCGACGCTTGACATTGCCCATGGTGATGTGTGCAGCTCCTCGGCCATGGAAACCCATTCCATGAAGCTCCCGACTCACAGTTCTTGTGCTGATGGTGCTTCCAGAGGCAGTTTGATACTCTGTAGTGAGTGATGCAGCAGATGATAGGTGATTTTTACGTGCTATGCGCTTCAGCACTTGTCAGCCCCGCTCTGTGAGTTTGCGTGGTTTATCACTTCGTGGCCGAGCTGTTGTTGCTCCTAGGTGCTTCCACTTCACAATAATAGCACTTACAGTAGACTGGGGCACATCTAGTAGGGCAGAAATTTCCCGAACTGACTTGTGGCAAAGGTGGCATCCTATGACAGTGCCACGTTTAAAGTCACTGAGCTCTTTACGAACCATTCTGAATTCTAAATGTTTGTCTGTGGAGATTTCATGGCTATGTGCTGGATTTTATGCACCTGTTGGCAATGGGTGTGGCTGAAATACCTGAACTCAATAATTAGTAGGGGTGTCCACTGACTTTTGGCCATATAGTGTATGTGTCGTAATCAGGTGCAAAAAGGTTAACATTAATTACAATGCAAATGTATTGTGCCAAAAAAAGGACCTTACAATTTAAATTGATCAAGCTACTGTCAGAGCACATCTGAGTTGCATAAGTGGACCACAGCAGCAGGTCTGTTGCATGCTGAGGGCAGGAGGACTTTAATACTCCTAAACAGTGGAGCTTGGCAGTAAATATTGCACCACAGGCTCTCTTGAATCGACAATAAGGAGTCATATTTAAGTATTATTACATTTGGTCCCCAGGACACTTTGCTTTCTAAATGTTAACAGGTTTTTTGTTTGGGTTTTGGGTGCAACCAGCTGTGAAGATGAAGATCACTCTTTCACCCATTCTAATGAAACACATAGTTGATCCGTTTTTGTTTTTCTTCTTACCACAAAAGATGGTGTCTATGGCTTGTCAGATTTCTAAATCCAAACAGCACATAATAAGTACAAGGTATTTTAATCAGGAAATTAATTTCAGCTGGTTAAGTTGGTTGTCAGTATCCTTTATGTACCTCGGCAATTATGCAGAGGCCTTTTTATAACCAACTAACATCGAAAACAGCCTGTACATGCAGGGCCGTCTTTGTGGGGGCAACCAATGCGACCGCCGCAGGTCCCGCCTTTCACAGGGCCCCGTAGTGAGAGGGGACAATTTTAAACAATAATTTAAATAATTATAATAATTTATTAAATTCTTATTTTTTTTTTAAACCATTGTGTAAAATAATATATATTAAATATATAGGCTATGTCTATGAGGAACACCCAGACAAATACATTTATATAGCCTAAATGGCAAGTTGGTTTGTGTGATGTTGTAGCCTGTAAAACTTTAGCTCATAGTTACCAGAGCCTATATAATAGCTACTATGCAAGCCTATGACAGGTTGGCTATTATAAACAATGGTTGCTAAGCAGTTGCTAAGTCTATGATGTCATTGCACTGACAGCTAGTACCCGCGTAGGTTGACTCGCCTTGAGACGACCCTGTGTACATGTGTAATAAAAGGTGCTCCAAAATTAATAAAATTACAGAACAAGAAAAACAATCATTCTGGATTGTGTGATACATAACCAAAAACTATATAACAGTATCAACTGACATTTTTGAGTGACAGTTTGGTAATAAGGAAACACTTATAAATAATGGTTCCGTGTGGCTCAGTAGGTAGAGTATGGCACTGACAACGCTTAGGTTGTGGGTTCGATTCCTATTGGGAACACATATACTAAAAAATGTATGCATTCACTACTGTAAATTGCTTTGGATTAAAGTGTCTGCTAAATGGCATATATATATATATATAATATATTCAACAATATGACTGCCAGTCATATACCCAAAAGAGAGTTCAGATCAGCATGAACAATTAAATACAATTCAACCAGGCAGACTTCCAGACCTTGAAAAGGAGGCTATTGAATAGTAAATGATTGGCATGGTTACATACAAGCTTTATCGCAAGCCCCGCCTTCGCATCTCGGCAGAGTTACAGGAATGTCTGCCCAGCAACAGTGTGAATTCATCTCAAAATTAAGAAAAATGAGATAAAAAATCAGTCTCTGCAGTGGATGACTGGGGATTATTTTACAGGGGATTTTGAGACAAAAGAAGAGACTGCATAGTATATAAGACAATTCAGAGAGAAACAAGGTAGTTTATGCGGGCTAAGGCTAAAAAATAAATAACAAAGGGGACCGTACTGACCCATGGCCTGTCAGTTTAACTTGCATCTCATGTATAATACTGGAATGTATTATTAGAGATAAATTGTCATTATTCCTGAAAAATAATAGTAGTTTAAAGGACAGCCAGCATGTTTTTTCAGGTCATGCCTAACAAACTTCCTGGACTTCTTTCAGGAAGCTACATGGCTACGAAGCTAAGTGTTTTGACCAGGCTCATGATATTATATATTTGAACTTTCAAAGAGCATTTGATAAGGTACCACACAAAAGGCTCATTGGAATTCCTATTGAATTTTGACAGAGTGGGTTCATAATTGGCTGCTAGTTAGAATACAAAGAGTAGCCTAATGGTAGGCGAGGTCATATCTGACCTAGGTGCTGTGGGGAGTGGAGTCCTCAGAGGGATCTGTGCTGGGACCTGTGCTTTTCCTTATTTACATAAATGATCTTGATAGGGATGATGGTTGAATTACAGATGATTGTGGGGTTTTAGCAAACAGTTTGGAATCTACTAAGGTAATCCAAGTTGATGTAAACAAAATGAAGTGGGCAGAAATGTGGCAGATGATATTCAGTATTGCTAAATGTAAAGTTATGGATGTGGGAAATACAATTTTAAGACAGGAGTATTTTATGAGAGGAGAAAAATTAGAATGTGTTCAATCTGAAAAAGACTTGGGAGTAGTGGTTGATCAAAGTCTATCAGGATCTAAGCATGTTGCTGTAGCAGTAAAAACAAAAAGGCCAACAGGATGCTGGGATATGTAGCAAAAAGTATTGAGTAGAAATCAAAGGAGGTTATATTGATATTATAAAATGCCTTTGGCAGACCTCATTTAGAGTACTGTGTTCATTTCTGTGCACCACATTACAAAAAAATATATAAGCTCTTGAAAAGGTAGAAAGAAGGGCAACTAAGTTAGTACCTGGTATGAACGGTAAAAGCTACAAGGAAAGGCTTAAGACACATCATCTATTCAAGTTTAGCAAAAGGAGACTTTGGATTTGATTGAAGTTGTTTAATTAATAAAAGGGATTAGCAATGTAAACAACCAAAGTTTGTTTTAGGTTGACTTCAGTTAGCAGAACAAGAGGGCACAGATGGAAATTCTTCAAGGTAAATTCTGCACTGATATCAAGATGTATTTTTATACACAGAGAGTTGTAAATGCATGGAACAGCTGGCAGCAGAGGCAGAAATACTTGGGTGTGGCTTGATGCCAAGTCCAGGCTTGATGCAGTACTGGATATTCTTTACACTAGGAAATTATAAGTCTAAATGGGCCAAAAGGCCTGTTCTCATCATTATGTATTCTTATGTTCTTAATATGAACAAAAACATGAACAGTTTTAAGTCCAGTTTCTCTACAATAGTTAATGCTGAGAAATGTCCTGCAATAGGAAAACGTATATTGTTTTGCTAAAATAGCAAAGCATACTTACTGTCAAGACCTATGATGTCACATTTTTCTGACACTCAAGTATCTTAATAGCATTACATAAAATTATTATTATTATTTTATTTTTATGTAATTATTATTATTATTTTTAGATGACAATTTCACTGCACACTACTTGGGAATTATATTAAATTAAGGAATAACAACAATGCATAAATTACTTATAACATTAAAGTAAAGTTAGAATACCTACAGCATATCATCACAGTGTGTATTTAACATTGTAAAATTCCTTGCTGCTAGTGTAGATTCCTGGCATGGACCATTTGACCGTATCCAACCAACCATTTGTGTGGGTGTGTGCTTGGCTATGATTTATGGATTGTTATCACTGAGATCCTGTAACCTACATTCAGTTATTGTAACGGGGGTCAGTTATTTCCTTTGTCATCAAAAGTATTGCCAATTATTTTCGTTTTTTTAAATAGTATAATTGTTAATAATATAATAATTTTTTTAAAATAATATTACTTAAGAAAAAATCATTTAAATGGAAAAGAAATATGCTGTAACTGTCCTGTGCAGGGAAACAAATAAACCCATTGTTTTAAATCTGCTATGATCCCCAACTCTACTGTGTAATCTGTGAGTGTGCTTTGTGTACTCTGTTTGTCTATATGTAAATATGTTTTGTTTTTTTAAATATGTTTTATATAACTATAACAGACACTGCAAATTTTGCTTTTTATTAAGTTTGTAAATGTGAGCAAGAATATAATAAAGCCAAAGTCAAATTCAAACACAATTCTATGTTTGTAATACTTCGACAATGCAAATGTTCAAATGTATAATATCATTTTACTTAATTTAACTGGTTGAATATAATCTGATGAACCACTGATGTGGTGGCACAGGCAAGCACAAATACGAGATAAGTCATTAGTTACTCATATCTCACAATGGAAATCTCAGTTTCATTACATGTGTTTTAAAAATAATGTATATGTCAAAGAAGAAAGACACCCATCTGTATAGATTGCTGTGTATTTTGAATAAGGCCCGTTGCCTTGGATTTGCTATTAAAAACATACTGTACTACTCGTAGATAAACAGATTACAGAATAGATGGGATGTAAGCATGACGAACCCCGGTCCGCTTGGCAAATACAGTACTGTAAATTATATGGTTAATAAAAATGGTTACAATTTGGCCTATTGTTTATTTTGAAAATAGCTGTTAGTGAATACGTTGGACGGACGAATCATCTAGATTCTCACCCAGAGAGTCAGAAGAATCGAGAACCCTCCATTTCTCGGACCCATTTTTCTACTGTAAAATCGTCTGTGTTGCTAAACGCACATTTCGCCCTGTGTCTCTGTCCTGTGCGTGTCCGCTGCCTCGCCCCACCCTGCTACACTACCGACGTCACTGGCGGCGTGTCGCTGCCCCGCGGCTTTGTTAAGAGCGCGCGCCCTCGCAGCTCGAGCTCAGTCAGAAAGCACGAGGACGTCGTCGACTGAGGACCACCAGTCGGAAACTGTGCTATCTATACACGCTGCTCGCTGCACTCGCGTCAGATAACTCTGAATTTGCGTTAGCTAAATATGTCTTCTGCCGTCTGCTGTCAGATAAACCAGGTAAGGTCGGATGCTGCCAGTTGCCTGGGGTTTGATACCCGTTATTTGACTGTGATTAAGAAAGTGAAATACATGTGCGTGGTGGTGGCCAGACATTGCCATTGTCTCGACTTTACGGCTAGCTAGCTACTGTACTCTTTTGCTGGCTGGCAGTCTGATGCCGAAGAGTGGCTGACGCGGTGTAGTAAGCGAGCAATTTAATGATGCTGTCATTATTAATGTTATAGATGGTACGGATTTACTAAGCTAATATTGTTAGTGATAAATTGTGGGCGAGATTCCACGAGCTGTTAACATGTTAAGTTGGCTAATTGTCGTTTGCAACGAGGCCTTATTACTAATTAATATTGGGCCATAAAAACTGTAGCTACCCGGTTAACTGATAAATAGTTTGTCAAAATGTTACCATAACACGATTAAAAGATAGCGTAAGTTTCGTGCTTATTTATAGCTGACGTTAGTTGACAAATAACGACAAACTAAATTTGATAGCTAGCTGACTAACGAATACTTTTATAAATGGGTGGTTGGCTAGGCCAGATAACTCATTACCTAACGTTGTTTAACGTTACCCAAGCAAGTGAACTACAGTAATGATAATAGATCCTAGTTGAGGTCCGCCTAGCTCGCCATTAGTAGCCAACTTCGCTTTGTAGCGTAACTGTTCGATGGTATTTTGCCCTTCGTCCGATAGACCAGGCTTCGATCACACAAATTTGTCTTGATGTGATTCATGAAGTGAAAGTAGCTGGCTCGTGGATGGGATTTGATCGGATCTTGTTGCACGACTGACCCAGTCTCCTAGACATAATTATGGTTGCTAACGTTGGCGTTGGTTAGTTATTTTATCACTTCTGACTGGATAGCGCCTGTGGTGGTTGCTGGCTGGCGAGCCAAAGTGTAAAGGAATTATGTGCTGCTCATTGATTGGCGCATAGATGCAAGTCCCAGCTGAAGTATCCAATATATGTGGAGCACACAGACTCAGCCAATGGGAGCCCTGGAAAAGAGGGGTCTGGCCTATAGTAAATTTGGGGGAAGGGGGTTTGTCACTGCTAACGCTATACTGTAGCGCGTGCGTTTGCATACTAGATAACGTCGTCGTAACATTAATTAATAAAACATTGCTTGAATTTGATAGGCGTGTGATGCGTTTTCTTTGCGCCGAGTTGGCGTTGGATTAGAATCACCGATTCTCATGTTTGGATTTGGTTGAGAATCACCGATTTTCCGCGTTAGGGTGTGTAAACTGTATAAATAATGCATTTTTGTTGATGAAAGACCTTACTTTGACCTAGCTCGGATGTGGTTGTAACGTCAGTGGGCCCCTTTGTCCAAACTGTTATTTCCCTCCAATTGGATCGTTGGGTTTAAAGCTAATGGGCGGATGAGCTCTTTAGCAGTTTAAGGTTCGTTCAGATAAAAAAACCCGCTCCATTTTCAGGAAATGTTCTGGGATGACTCACGTGAGACATATAGACGGTCTTTTACAGACGTCTCGGAATTTCGCTGCCTTAATCACATTTTAATAGCGTGACTAAATCGTGGTAGCATTCGGTTCGTGGCTAACGTTAGCCGAGTACGTGCGAATCGGTGAGCGTGCATTCATTAGCCGAGCGGTTGCAAACAGAGCTGCGTTTTGCACAGGGGAGAGAAAATCACTGTGAACGGTTACCTTTCTTGTGGTTTAAGTTTAGGGTGTGGCAGTTTCCGACTCCGACACCTTAGTAGTTATGCCTTGGGAAAGGCCACAGGCGGTTTTTAACCAGTAAAGATTTTTTTTCTGCAACGAAATAAGTGCACGTGCTTGACAACGGCCATCTATTAATTAAAATGTATGTCTTCCTTCAAGCTCGCGCGTTTCTCCCTTCGCCAAAGTCAAGCGAAGCAGTATTCAGTCGTTGTACTGGGGAATTCTCGTTCGGTCACAGTCCGTGTCATGCGCCTGTCTTTTTAGCCGCTGTGACCTCTACATAGCTTTCTTTCAGTGTTGTGTCTGGTGCTCACGACAGACACAATGTCCTAGATGCAGGCATTCCAGTTCGAAATCTGCCGTTGATTATTGGTGGCGGCGTTGAATCATTGACAAAAATGTGACCTCTAAAACATGCGCAAGGTGCCATTGCCCTGCCCGCAGTACAGGGAGACTAAAGGTCCATGTCATACTTGCGAAATTCTGAACTGTCCCAGCTGCCCTGGGCAGTTTTTGGAAGCATTCCTAAACATTAAAAAAGTATTGGCTGGCTTGTTTACTCCTTTCCTTTTCACTTTATGCTGCCTACATTTCTCAGTGTTCAGCATTGGTATGCCAACCTCCGTTTGTCCTAATCTGATCTTGTACTTTTCTGAGGGGACTGCTCAAATTTGCAAAGTCTGTATTTCTTGCTTTTCTTGAAATACGATGCACATTGCAAGTTGTGTAAAAAGAAAAAGGATAATTGTAGACCAGCTGGGATTGGATTCTATTTGTTTTGACCCAGTAATAAAATGTTGTTTTTCCCCCCTAAAGGTGAATTTTATTTGTTGGTCCTTGTTTGGAGAATAGACTCCTGGTTCCTGCTTTTCCAAAAGATGTATGAAGCCCTTGTGTCTGTTTTTCATATGGAGACGGGCAGAAGTGGTAGTAGTGGCAGCGTTACGGAGGCACACAAAGGAGCGTGCCAGATGTTGCGCAACTAGTGGAAACGGTCAAATCAAATGTAACGTGCCAGCTTTCCGACAAGCCGCCTGCACATCATCTCCCCCCCCCGACGCTCTGGTTTCCACTGGTGTATTGCTGCTATATTTTCTCCAGAGTGGAAGGTTTGCATGCTCTCCTTGTGACATGTCCTGTTCAAACATGAAAAAGCAAATACAAGTTTTCAAAATGGCCCATTTAGATTTTTTGTTGTTAATTGAAATCTCTTCCCCTTTTTGGAGAATTTCTGAGTTATGACTGTCAGTTTATGAAACCAAAAATTGGGTGCGGTTGTGGTTTTCATCATGCAAAATGAAGTCGTGGTCGTAACATAACAATTGTGTAAACTGTTCCTTGTGTCTTTGAGAATGCAGCCCTTTCTAGACTATTGCGTAATGGACAAAACAAGAGCCAGTGTAGATTCCGGGAGTTGGCGGGACTGCGTGTGGCGTGCTTTCGAGAGGCTTGTCTAATAAAGAAATTGACCTGTTCAGCTGCCTCTGTTCCATCGGACATGGTAATAAAACATTAGCAAATCACTGATGTCTTCAGGCAAGCTGGCGCCTTTAAACTTTGTGTCCGTGCAGATACCTCGTGATGGAGGTTTTGAGACATACGATAAACGCTCTCTTCATCGGTTAAATGAAAGGATTTTTATCTGATTGGTTATTGGCTGATCCTGAATGCCATCTCTGAAAGTCGTCTGAAGTTGCAAGTGCACACAGCAGTTTCTGCATTTCAAATTACATGTGAGCTGTCAGCAAACGCCCGAGTGTAATTTTAGTGCAGCTGAAGGCAGGAAGCCAACAATGGCTCAACAGTTTCTTTCACGCATAGTTTTTGGCTTTAAGAACGTGACCCACTTCTGCTTTGCGCTGATATTTGTACCAGCACAGGTTGGAACGCAGGGTTCTTGTTGGCGAGCTTGTTGTCCACAGCTTTGTATCAGTTGCTTGACTACTTGTTTAACCAAGACGCACGTCTAAAGGGTCATGGCATGGAACTTTTTCTGCTTGTGGTAAGCATGGTTGCATCATTTCCCTACAGTTGTAAAAAAAAAAATGTATGTTTCAAGGAATGTTTAAAGGAATACAGGGATTTTCCCCCTTTTAAAAGTTAACTGGTTTCTTGGTAAAACCCAACCTATGAATGGGATAAGTGTCTTGGGCTGTTTTTGTCTTTAGGTCCAGTTTTTCTGGTGTTGGACTGAGAAACAAAGCAGTGACTCATCAGACTTGCCCCTCGCACATTCCATGATTTGAAGCGATGCATTGTCATCGACTGTTTTTACCTTTGTGTTGTTGTTTGGAATAGACACAGAATGCTTAACTAGCTACTTTAAAATGGCCTTCCATATGTCCCTGTGGGACCTGGTTTAATGTTGGACGAGTGCACAAAGGTCGCAAAAGGGCACTGCATGAGTTCAGACTTCCTTAAATGGCTGATGTCATTTCGGTTCCCTCACTGCCAGGAAGGGGGGGGGGGTAGATAACCATAGTTCCCATGTGATTTGTCAGCCTGTGCCAGCCTGTCCACTGCTAAAAGCTGTGTAAAGGGTGTGGTGAGGGGCTGACATCACGAGAACACGGTGGTGGAAGTGTCCCATGCTGTGTGAAGTCAGTGATTGCTGCACTTGCTGAAAGGTGTCCAGAGGGCGAGCTTGAGCCGGATAAGTCTGGTGTGTGTGGGCACGTGGCATGCGATGCATTTTTTTGTTTTTGTTTGTTTAAACGGGGAGTACAATGGAAAAAACATTGTATAGCATAAGAACAAGGGTTTTCTACAAGGGAAAAAACTGCTTCTGCTTGCTGAGTGCATGCTAGTTCCTTAGATGCAGGTGCATTTACAGGAGCCTTACTTGTGCCTGTATATTTGTGTGTGACTCATACCGCCATGGGAACGATCATCTTAAAAGATAACGACTTCCAGGGAAGACTGCTTGAAAAACGTGTCTCTAGATGCTGATAAAGGATTTTTTTTCTTCCCGTTTTGCAGGTTACAATGCAAGATAAACACAGAAAAAACTTGTTTCTATAGCCAACGGGATCCCAAGGACTTGATTGGTCACTCCTAAGCCTGATAGTTTGGCACATCATCGCACTTCCTAGTCGACTGGCATTGCTTTGGATTCCCCTCCTAGGGGCCTTCGTTCAATTGCCCTGTCCTGTCAGCAACACCGTCCTGTCCAGATAACAGCATCCAGTATTAGGTAAGCGCATCAATAATGGATTGGCTTTACAGGGTGTTTCATTGTGACATAAATTAATTATCCCAGCATTTCCAGGAAGATTCAATGGTTTTGGAATTCAAACTTAAATGTAATGCATGTAAATGTAATGTAAACTTAAATTCTCTACCAAACAATAACTATAAAACTGTTCTTACTGTTCCACCCTAATCTTTCATTCTCTTTCCCTACTCCCAAGGCTCCAATACAATTGTTTAAATTTTTTGGCAAAAATGATTCCCAACGGATATTTGATGTTTGAAGACGAGAGTTTCCTGGATTCCACCGTGGCCAAGATGAACGCCCTGAGGAAAAGCGGCCAGTTCTGTGACGTCAGGCTCCAGGTAGTTGTCACGGCGACTGAAGCAGGGGCCAAATGGTGCCGGGGAAGGCCGAAGTGTGGCCTCGTGTAATGGAGTTTAATCTCTTAATCCTGCAGCGATGCAGCAGAAGTGTCCGCCCATGCGCATTCCTGCTTTGTGTATGCAAAGCCCTGGTCAGTTTGCTGTGTTTGCAAATGGCTTCCATGGAAAGCCACTGGAACATGTAAAACCGGCCTTTTGTAGTAATATGAGCTGGACTTTGCTTGAAATGTAAGGGTTTATTTGTTAGGGGAGAGGGAAAGTTATCCAACATGGTGCACGAATACCACAAGTTGGAGTTGTAGGAGGTAATCCTCTATCTCTTGCACTTCCTGCGGCTGCCGGCTTGCGTGCCACCCTCCCATTGCCCGTCTTTTTAATTGAATAATAATAATGTAATATATGCCATTTAGCAGACGCTTTTATCCAAAGCGACTTACAGTAGTGAATGCATAAATTTTTCAGTATATGTGGTCCCAGTGGGAATTGAACCCACAACCTATGCGTTGCCAACGCCGTGCTCTACCTACTGAGCCACCGCAGAACCAAATTTCTCCTGGGGGTTGGGTGTGCACAGCGGCTCACGTACTGCGTGTTCCGCCGCCACAGGTCTGCGGCCACGAGCTCATGGCCCACCGAGCCGTCCTTGCCTGCTGCAGTCCCTTCCTGTTTGAGATCTTCAACAGCGACGCCGAGCCGCATGGGGTCTCGCACGTCAAGTTCGAGGACCTGAACCCCGACGCGGTGGAGATTCTGCTCAATTACGCCTACACCGCCCAGTGAGTGTCCACCTCTGATCCCCTGTCCTTGTGTACCCAGTAATGTTAAAAAAAATATATTATATATTTTTTTTTGCTAAAAACGTATTGATTAATTCACAAATAAGCAACTGGCAACTCCTTAAAGTCCTTGAATTTTGCATTATAAATACTTTAGGAAGCCTGCATATTACAAAATCTATGAACTGCCAAGCCTTCCTTTCTTGGCAAGCATTCCAATTCACAAGCATTCCTTTCAGTTAGGATTTTTCTTTTTTGCCATTTCTCTCATGTAGGCTAAAGGCAGATAAAGAGCTGGTGAAAGATGTCTACTCTGCTGCTAAACGGCTCAAGATGGAAAGGGTGAAACAGGTATGGGGTCTACTGTCTCATCACCCAACTAGGGAGGTCACCAATGGCCTCCAACACCTAGGCAATGGTTTGCTTCCATCAAACCTGGACTAGGCAAAGCTTCAATGCATTTGGAGTGTTCTTCCCACCTGTTACCTTCTGCCTCCGGTCTGGGGAGTCAACCTTGTAGCCCCCCAATGAAAGGAAACTAAAAGCAATCTGTCCTGCACAGATTTGTGGTGACTATCTGCTGTCGAAGATGGACGACCAGAGTGCGATCTCCTACCGCCATTTCGCCAGCAGCATGGGCGATGGCCGCCTCCTGGGCAAGGTCGACGGGTACATCCAGGAGCACCTGCTGGAGATCTCCGAGCAGGACGACTTTCTTAAACTTCCCCGACTCAAGGTGGGCACTAGATTCACACCACACCCACCCACCCCTCCCCTTCACCCAAGGCGGGGGACCAATTCACCCATGTATAAGGGGGCTGCTGGGTGGCTCATCCTGCTAGTCCATCCTGCTGTTTTTCTACAAATTGGTAGATATAAGAAAATCTGGGTTAATAAAAAAACTAAAAATATAGAAAGATTAAGGTGTGGCCTTTCTCTGTAGTTTTCCCCACCAAGTGCAGTAATTCTGGATTGGTCGCAGGCACCCACTTCCGTGTAACCTCAATCCGCCTTTGCGTTGCAGCTTGAAGTGATACTGGAAGACAACCTCTGTCTGCCCAGCAATGGGAAACTCTACTCGAAGGTGATCAACTGGGTGCAGCGCAGCCTGTGGGAGAACGGAGAGCCTCTGGAGAGGCTGATGGAGGAGGTCAGTACAGAGGCCAGTGTGGGCACACTCTCTCTCTCGCTCTCCCTCTCTCCTCCTCTCTATCCCCCTCTCCCACACCAATCAGTCAATTTCGATCCTGTCGGTTTCGTTTTGGACTTTGTTCCTTTTTTTGTGGTATATATATTTTTTTGTTCCCCTGTCTTTCAAAGCCTTGGCCTAAAGAATGTAAAATATGCAGTAGGCGCTCCTATACTGAACATCTGGGAGAGATGTCCAGGTGAGCTTTTAAAGAGCCCTGACCGATCTGTGGTTCTCATTTTATTATTCTTTAACACTGTTGCATTTGTGTCATGCCGACGTTTCAGTTTTTGTCTGTTTGGCCCGCTTTGCCCACTGACTCTCTTCCTCCACAGGTTTGTAGTTATGTTTGTTATGGGGCATTATGGGTAAATTCTAATGGCTCTTCCTCCCCATTGATTTATCTCTCCCTTTAGGTTTATTAACCCAAAACTACAGCAGGATTTTCAAGACCAAGGGGAAGCAGAACCAAGTCCTCTGCGGTAATGAGTCAAAAAGAAGCAGCTTCGGTCCTCAACCAAAACAACGCCGTACGGCCATCCTTGCACAGGCCCGTACCCCACAAACTAGTGTGGGGTCCCACTTTTTTCAGCACACCAACAAACCATGTCATATTCCACTATCCCTTTGCATGGAGCTTTAAAACATGGCAACAGGTACAGCATTTAAAGAATGCTGTTAACTTTTTTTTGTAAAATCGTAATTACACAGCCAGTAATTCCTTTCCGTTTAATTACAAATGCCCCCATTTTTCTGCTAATTGTATTCTAAATTCTTTTTTGGGCATTTCTGTACTATGGCACTAGTTTTCCACTAGTGTTTCTACCTGACTGCTCAGACATTTGTGGTTTGCGAATTTCTCAACTTCTAGCCACATGCACAAATATTCAAAAAAGGATCTGACACATTGGAAATTGTTCCAATTGTGTCAATATTAGAATTTACAATACTATCCAAATCTTTAAAGCAAGTGATCATTGGTAATGATAAACAAAATAGACAGAGGGGCTGCTGGGTGGCTCATCCTGTTAAGGCACTGTTCTAGTGTGTGGATGGGCCTCACAATCCAGAACATGCCAGTGCCGACTGGCCAGCAGCCCTGCAGGGTGGTGCAGGGGAGGGAGGGGTCTCATTGCCTGCACAAGCTACACATTGAGTGTCCTTCCCTCACCCAACGTCTGTGCAACTTAACTGGTGGACTGCAGTGTGAAAACAAGAAGCAGCTCCATGTCACCTTTTTGGAGGAGAGTTTGCTTTTCTGTGCTCTCCTCACTTGACAAGAGGTTGCAGCAATGAACACAAACGCACAAATTGGGCATTACAAATTGGGCATTACAAATTGGGATAAAATTAGGGTATGTTTTGAGGGTGGGATGAACATGCATTTTCAATAAGATTTTCTCCCTTTTCCAAAATAATTTTTCACCTAGTAATCCCCCAGTCAGATATTCAGAAATGTAAGTCATGGATACAATTTATGGATGCTGCAATTGAAATATTTTTTTGAATATCTGGAATATGAATTACAGAGTCTGGTTTGCATACCTGGTACTATTCTAGTTAATCTGTCTATTGATTTGCATTCAAATTTAGCATCTTGTCAAGTTGTGCGGTTTGAAATTCAGTTGGATGACTGCGATTATATGATAAAATATTTAATTGCTCAGTCACAAGCAAAATATCTGGCCAGCTGACGGGTTGAGTTGGCTAACTAGCAATCCATTTTTGTTTTTCATCTAGCTAGGGAATTCAATAGCTAGAAAGTATGTTTTATGTAACTTTAAGTAACTTGCTAACAGCCTAGCAAAGATCACAATCTGAACGAGTGGTAGGTTAGTTATTGCAGCTTAATTTGGTCAAACCTGATGGTTCCTGTTGTGGTTTGAAATGATTTGGAAGGCTTTGGTAATGTTGCTTCACTGGGAATGTCTGTTCGTGTGTTGTCCTATTCTAAAGTGAGATTGTGATGTCAGGAAGACCATACATTGTGTACACAGGAAGCTGTTCAATGCGAAATCAGGACCCAACTGCAACAGCCTTGGTATGGGGGTCCTCATCAAGTTGATCTGTTAGAACTTGGTTGACTGTTCCTCTGAGTTTTGCTTTAAATTTGGTTTAAACTCAGTAAGGCTGTTGCAAGTGGCCCTAGGTGACTACATAAGTGAATACTGGATACGAACATGGAAGATTTTACATTTAACAAAAATTACGGTTCAGTTTTGTGACCGCTGTTCTATAATTCGTCATCTGTGTTTTTGCTACATGGATGTATATTTTTTGGTTTCTACACATTTGTATTTGTCTTAATTTCATAACTTATTCCATCAATTCTGTCTCTGCCCATCTGATACCTGAATATTTTTAGATTGCAAGAATATGCCAAACACAAATACATAAGAATACAGAATGGGCCGTTCATTACATTACATTATAGGCATTTGGCAGACGCTCTTATCCAGAGCGATGTACAACAAAGTGTTACGTGTCAGCCCATCTAGGCTCGTCATGTCCTAATCTAAAGAGTATCTAGTACTGCATCTAGTCTAGACTTGAATAGCCCAAGCGTTTGTGTTTCTGCCTCTACTACCTGACCTGGCAAGCTATTCCAGGCATTGACAACTTTGTGTAATGAAAACTTCCCAATATCTGTGTGGAATTTGCCTTTAACTAATTTCCACCTGTGGCCTCTTGTTCTACTGTCCCAATTTATCTTTGGTAGTTCACTCCCTTTTAAGAATTTAAAAACCTCAATGACCCCCCCCACCCAAGTCTCCGTTTGCTAAGCTTAAATAGATTGAGTGCCTTAAGTCTATCCTCATAACTTTTACTTCTCATACCAGGTACCAATTTAGTTGCCCTCCTTTGAACTTTTTCAAGAGCTATATCTTTCTTGTAGTGTGGTGCCCAGAACTGCACTGTGATCACTTGTCCCTAGTGGCACCTCTGTGCTACAAATTCTGTCAGGTTTATTACACAAAACCAGATCCAGTATTGATTTCCCTCTCGTAGGCTGAGTAACAGACTGTACCAAAACGCAGTCATTAACCACATCTAAAAACTCCTCTTCACATTTAACCTGACCTGACACTACTTCCCAATTAATAGAGGGGTAATTGAAGTCCCCCATTATTAACGTCTCTCCTTCCAAACAGGCTTGTTTTATGTTACCACAGAGCATAGTATTTATATTGCTGTCTGAAGCTGGAGGTCTATAGCATACTCCTATATTAAGGCCCTTCTCATGATCTCCCAGTAATTTAATCCAGATGTCCTCACAAGGAATGAATGAGTTAATACCTGGAATTTCCTGCACATTAAGATGGTCTTTCTCATAAACTCCCCCTCTTTTATTAGTTCTGTCCTTCCTCAACAATTAGTACCCCTCCACATTATTCATCCCCATCTGCTACACCAAGCCATGTTTCAGTAATCCCAATGATGTCATAACCCCCATTCAACATGACAGCCTCCAGTTCCAAAAAAATATTTTTTAGACTTCTAGCATTTAAACACAGGAACTTCAGAGCCTTACTCACACTTATGTTGTCCTTCCCCTTCACACATAACTGCCAAACCACCTCTATTCACATTGGGGTCTAAAAAATCTTTACTTATATCCTCAGATTTATTATTATATTATTCCCTGGTATCTTCCATTTGGGCAGTCTGTACCTCCCTATCTTTAATACTACTACTAATTTCCCTCCCTGCACCTCCAATCCCTAGTTGAAATATTCCTCTGCTACCCTAAGCATACGCTGCCGCAATGCAGCTGTACCCCTCCAGTTCAGGTGTAGCCTGTCCTGCTTGTACAGGTCACCCCTGTTCCAAAAGGAACCCCAGTGCCCCATAAGCCTGTACCCCTCTTTCCTACACCAGGTTTGTAGCCATGTGTTAAATCTCATATGTCTCCTATATCTCCTATATGCACTATGTCTACTTGAGTAATATTGGAGGAGCAAGCATATTGGATCCAGAAGCCTCTTTTTTTCTCCAACGATGTGACCAACATTACAGCCAAAAAGCTGGAATTTAAACCGAAGCCGTGCAGAGTTACAAGAAGTTTTGGGTTCCTTTTGAATTCCCCCCCGCCGTGATGCAGTGAACGGAATCTCCAGAAGCCGATTTCAAATGGTGTTAGAAAGACGTGACCAAAACTACTCCTTTTGCAAAAGACGTGCTATTAACGCTTTGTATGACCGACCTGAGCAGTTGGCAGAGATGGCCTAAGAAGCAGGAAGAGATGGTCCCGGGTCGCCATTCGCGTGTTGTGGTCCCCAAAGCTGCCTTTTATTGATCCCCCCCCTCCCCCTGTCCTCCTCCTCATCATCCTCCTCCTCCTCCAGCATCAACTCTGCCATTGCCAAGGACCAAGCTGGGTGTTGCCGGGTTCTGTGTTGTCATGGAGACAGCAGACATGGGTCTTGTGTTGCTGTCTTGCAGGTGCAAACGCTGTACTACTCAGCTGATCACAAACTGCATGACGGGAGTGTGCTGGACGGTCCGGCGGAGGTGTGTGGTGCTGAGGACGACCACCTCCAGTTTGTCCAGGTACTGAAACCATCACGAGCCTCGAGGGAACACTTACTGATTCACTCCAGCTACAGGGAACTTATTTGGCATTCAAATGTAAAAATCTGTATGGATAAAGACTTGAAAGCTTTACTGGAACTGCAGGGCAATTTATAATTGATAGTTCAGCTTACCTTTAATGAGCCAAGAGATTCTCTTGTTGCCCTTGTGCTCGGGATAGTAATTGGCTATCGAGATTCATAGTAGTTTGAGGGGACACTGTGAGCTGTAGGGGACCTTGTAAGCAGGGTTGGGTCCGATGGTAAGTGAAGGCTGGAGGTATAGGCTGGTGTTGGTTGCTGTGGATGGGCGGCCGATGGAGATGGGTGGAGGTTGAAGGTAGCCATGGGGATACTGGGTCTGTTGTAGGTCTATGCAGTGGGAGGCCAGGCAGTAGGTGGAGGTAGGAGGTGAGGTTGGTGCTGGCTGCTGTGGGAACAGGCAGGCGGTAGATGGAGGCACTTCTGAGCAGGCGGTTGGAGGCAGACGTGGCAGTGGGAGTGGGCAGGTGAAGGTTGGGAGGCTGGCTCTGCAGCTGCCCTGTGCTTTTGCAGAAGAAGGCGTTGCGCGAGACTGTCCAGAGGCAGACCAGCAGCAGCAGCAGCGGCGGCTCCTCAGGGGCCCTCTCCCCCGGCGTGGCCGTGACGCCCTGCAAGCACGAGTGGAAGTACATCGCCTCGGAGAAGACTGCCAGTAAGTCTCCTCACTACGCTGTCTGCTCGCCCGCCTATTCCCCTTTGAGAATCCTTCAGGGGCATTTCTAGATGCCTTCTAGGGGGCCGTGTGTTCACATCATCCCTCAAACCCCTGATCCTGGAGGGCCAGTGTCACCTTCAGGGTTTCCTCCCAAACCAGCCGTCAAAATCAACTGAAGATTGTGTGGATCGAGCCGATACCCGCCCCACTTCCCCTAGAAGTGGAATGGAGCGACCCTGATGTGTACGTGGATTAATGTTGGCGTTGTGACCTTTGACCTCCCGCCCCTCAGATAACATCTACCTGTGCCTGGCGGTCCTGAACGGCGTGCTGTGCGTGATCTTCCTGCACGGCCGCAGCAGCCCACTCAGCTCCCCCTCCAGCACGCCCTGCCTGCTGAAGAGCATGAGCTTCGAAGCGGTGCCAGAGGAGGGTGCGGAGCGGCTGCTGACGCCCATGCGCTACGCTCGCTCTGGCCTAGGCACGGCCGAGCTGGACGGCAGGCTCATCGCCGCAGGTGAGCTCGCGATCCGATCCGTCAGTCAGAGTCCACCGACGCTTCTGGGGTGAATGTTCGGTTATGGGTTTCTTTTGATTTCTTTGTTTCCTGTATGATGTCCCGTAAAGTGCTCTCTGAGGGACTCTCACCCTTTACTGAAATATGATGTCGTTCACCACAGGGGGCTACAACCGGGAGGAGTGCCTGAGGACTGTGGAGTGCTACGACCCCAAGACCGACCGCTGGACGTTCATTGCCCCCATGAGAACGCCTAGGGCCCGCTTCCAGATGGCGGTGTTGATGGTGCGTCCGTTTGAGCGACGGGAGAGCGAGGATTCACGAAAACGGAGGGCTACCTTGTGCTGTCAGTGGCTCACTGATTTGAACCAATCATTGTATTTTGCGGTGGAGAACGAACCTTTTCGATTGGTTCAAAGAAGTCGGTGATCGACAGCACACGAGCTCGTTATTCCATATGTCCATATGTTCCACCCCACTCGGCTATCTGGGGATTTTTGTGGGGGTGTTGGTGGATGGGAAGCGCTCCTGAAACAGTGTCCCCTCGGTACCTCACAGGGTCAGCTGTATGTGATGGGCGGCTCCAACGGCCACTCGGACGAGCTGAGCTGTGGGGAGACATACAGCCCGCAGGTGGATGAGTGGACCCAGGTGCCCGAGCTTCGGACTAACCGCTGCAACGCAGGTGAGTGGGGGCGGACTGCGCCAAGTCACCGGGCCTGGGGAGGGGGCGGGAAACATGCGGGTGTCTGTTCCTGCCAAATGTAGCGCAATAAAAACCTGGGGTTTTGTCGCCTCTCTTGTCAATCCGCAGGTGTCTGCGCATTGAACAACATGCTGTATGTGGTGGGAGGATCGGACCCCTGCGGGCAGAAAGGCCTGAAGAACTGCGATGCTTTCGACCCCGTTACCAAGACCTGGAACAACTGCGCCCCCCTCAACATCAGTACGTACCCACCTTCTGTACCGCCTTCAGTGAGCTGTCCACGTTTCTGTACTGTATCCCTTCTCATTCCACAATGTGTTAGTTTTTTCACGTCTTTGTCCATTTCTGCTACACTCCACAGGTGTATGTGTGTGTGTGTGGGTGTGTGGTGTGTGACGCTGCTTCCTCTCCCCTCAGGGAGGCACCAGGCTGCGGTGTGCGCGCTTGGGGGCTTCATGTACGTGATCGGAGGGGCGGAGTCGTGGAACTGCCTGAACACCGTGGAGCGCTACAACCCCGAGAACAACACCTGGACCCTTGTGGCCCCCATGAACGTGGCCCGTCGAGGGGCAGCCGTGGGCGTGCACGAGGGTGAGCCCCAAACACCACATGATTCACCAATCATTTAACTTGTGGATTAATTACTGCCACAATTCCTTAGCCAAGTAAAAGTCCTTGCTAGCTAAAACATCAACATAGTACTACGCCTATTGTATTTACATGTTTGTTAACTATGGGCTATATATATAACACATTTACAATGCAAGTTAACTTGCAAGCCAATGAATAAATTGCATCTATACCAAATAATAATGTGGCTAGCTAGCAGTATCGGTATGTTGTTTGCTTGAGCCAAATTTAACTAGCTAGTGACAAGCCTATTCACTTATGCCCCATAGTAGGCTATGCTAGCTCTTCAGCTCTGGAGATGGCCTGTATGTTAAGCTGGTGTTGGTGAAAACCATGGGAAAGTGCTTGTAATGGAGATGGGCTGTGCATTTGAACGATCTGTAGAAGTATCAAGCTGTTGCTAACAGGCCATCGAGTCTGCAAGTGCCACCTATCAATTTATTTTTGGGAGCCTGGGACATGCACTGGTTGTGTAAGGGTTTCAAATGACAGGGCTCTAAAAATGGAGCACAACTATCCGATTACTGGTGGTGGGCAGCGCCTCAATTTGGAGGGGGCGCTGCTTCTGTATCCACGAATAACTGTTATGAGGGTCTTGTGTAAATGGATTCTACACTCTGAAAACGGTTGGCATTGGGTAGAAACAAAGTTTAAGACTTCCCTGGTTTAAACAAAATGTGGGGCCCTTACTTGTGACTTGTTTAACTGGTGCGTGTGCGTGTCCCCTGCAGGGAAGCTGTTTGTCATCGGTGGGTTCGACGGCTCCCGCGCCCTGCGCTGCGTGGAGGTGTACGACCCCGCCAGGGGCGAGTGGAGGATGCTGGGGAGCATGACATCGGCCCGCAGCAACGCCGGCGCGGCTGTGCTGGGCAGCACCATCTGCGCTGTGGGCGGCTTCAACGGCAACGACTTCCTGAGCTCCATGGAGGTGTACGACCCCGCCACCGACGAGTGGAGCCCCGGCACGGAGGCCTTCGCCCACTGAGCACCTCACAGTAACGGGCCTGGTGATGTCATCGTGTTTAGTGTGTTGAATATGTGATCGGGGAGGGGGCGGGGATAGGTGTTCTTCAGTTAAGTCGCGGTCTTGCGGTTGGCGGGAGTGTTTCATTTGCGTTGCTGAAGGGAGCAACATAAAACCTTTGCATATTGCATACACTATTTAGTGCTGTATATATATATTATTTTTTTCTATTGTTTTCACAGTCTTACTAAGAATGCCAATACTGAGTAAAAATGTTAATGTGTGGAGGTTTTTCTGTTTTTTGTTTTTTTCTTCTTTTTTGGAAAGAAGGGTTTTTCAAAGCGTAACAAAGTTGATTTGCATATTAGGGTTGCCATGTACCTCATTTCAGCCGATCGTCGGTTTTTGGAGCGTTAGGCGCTACATTTGAGCGCACAGAGAGAATTTTCGGATTGAGTTTGAGTTTTCTTATTTTTGTCTTAGTTGTCGCTCAGCATCCACAGACATAAAAAAGCCTTACTCAGAGAGTTCTAATGATTATGGCTGTTCTGTCGTGAAGAGAGCGCTGAATCGCTTTACCAATGCAGGTGGGGGATCTTTTACGATTGCCTTTTTAAAATATTTTTTGTATACACTGCTGAGCAAGTTATTCATTGATTAAGCGAAACAGGACCACACCTCTGTTAAGAGAACAAACTGTGCCAGTTAGATTCCTGCACACACACACACACACACGCACTCACACTCACGCACTTGCATACTCACACGTACGCATACACATACACTCACGCATTTGTCTACTCACACATGCACACACATACACGCACACCATCCCCCCACATGCACACACACACTTGCACACTCTCTCACACACTCACCATCCCCCCACATGCACGCATACACTCACACACTCATTCATACACACACACCGACCATCCCCCTGCACGCACACACACACTTGCACACTCTCACACACCCATCCCCCACATGCATGTATACTCACTCATTCATACATGTACACACACACACACACTCTTTCATACACATACACGCCATCCCCCCCACACGTGCGTGCACACACACACACACACACAATAGCCACAGCTCCTGTCTGCCAATGAAGCCTTCAGTACTGCCATGTTACTAATCATTCATCTGATTGAGGTGGCGTTTGTGAACATCTTAGTTTTCACATTTTAGTTATTCTTTGTCTGATGAATTGGAGAAGCTGGAGTTCTAGCACTTTTGTTACAAGCTGATGAGCTGAAATTTTCTTAACTAATAAAACCATTTCAACCCACCTGGCTTAGTGCTTTTTTTAAAAACACAATTTGATTTTGAGACCTGGTCCAAAATGTATTACCAGTGGGGATGCCTTCCCCCATGCGTGTGCCCAGATGTCTGGGAAATCTTCCCATATTGTGTTATATCACATTTTCATGGACTTTACACCAAAATGCAGAAAATCCATTGCACCAGAGCGATGGGGGGTGTGGATACACATGTTTTCCACCCATCTTAAGAGTTTATTTCCCATTGAAGTGACGGGACCTCCCCCACTATGTCCACATGACCAGGGGTCTTTCCTCAAAGTATTTCAGAGCGTTGGGGGATTTTGGAGGGTGTTTGTTTGACACACTCTGGGTTTTCCCAGCCCATAACTCCCTTTGAGCTCAGCCCCTGGTGTGGCGGACAAGAAGTCTCAGGCCACAGCCCCCCACCCCATTCAACACACATTAAAAAAAATCCTTGGCTAACTGTTTAATCCTTGGGTGTCGTGCATGGCGTAATGGGGAGTTAAGTAGGCCAGGAAGGAGAATGAATGAGACTGACTGGGTCAGGGCCTGTCTGCCCCTCACCTGCCAGGACTTCATCAATGGTGTTTGGTTGAGCAGGTGGGCCGACGCGAGAGTATTTTAAGACCTGGGTTCATAAAACGGGGTTAAGATGCCTAATGTATCCCTGCGTTGGTGGACTCCAAACTGGAAGTCGATTGGCCATGTGAGCAAATGGAGCTGCTTGGCTCTGGTTCAGCAGCACTGTGTGAATGTCTTGACCCCGTTTAGTTGAGGCACCTCTTTGAATCGGCAGGTCCTTCCGTTACCTGCTAGGATGTTTGGAGGGGTCTTGCCACACGCCAGTAATCCTATTTTCTGTGTACCACAACCCGACCTCCGATGAATCACATTCACCCTGGAACAAGACGTCCTCAGGGCTTTGTGTGAATGTGTCAACATTAACCTCCTTATCGTGTTTTTGCCACGGTGCTCTATGGTCACGGTCTAATTGCAAAGAACGTTCACCTAAAGACAGGTTAATGTGTTGCCATACCGTAACAGGCACTTTGCACAGGAGGAAAAATGTATTTGCCTTGTATGGTGTTCAGTGGTCTTTAAAGGCAGAAGTTCCATGAGCAATGCATCTTCAGAAGTGTGGTGGGACTTTGTAAAAATTAACAGAATGAAATGTTAATCGCCTTTTAAAGAAGGAAAAAAACTAAAAACATAAGCTCCTTTAGGGAAAAAAAGTAACCTAAAAACATCATGTGCCGAGGCTCCTTTAGGCAAAGCCAAGGGGAGGAGGAGGAGGGCCGGGCGAGTAGCTGGCTGTGACACACGCTCCAGTAAATGGAGTCTCATGTCTCAAAATTTGCGACAGGACAGCCTCTTAACCCCATGCGCCCTGGCACTTGTGTAAAATATATTATGTACACGCCTCCAGATTTAGACGCGGATCCCTCGCGCATCATAATTTTCTGTCACTCCCCCTAATGCAGCACTCCAGGGCAACCCGGCCCGAGGTGTAGACCACAAACAGTGGGATGAATTGGTAACGATTAAGTGATGAAAAGTGACTGAAATCAAGTCCAAAGGCCAAACCACACGCTATCGTTCAGAGGTTTTGTGATAACAGGAAGACTGCAGGGAAAGACCATTTAATGTGTACTTTTCAAAAAACAATTAAAATTGGTACAGCACATTGGAAGATAAAATCTGGTGCAATTTTGGTGTCAAATCAGAAATACAGTAGTCTATACATTTGTTTCATATTGTCAGTCAGTACTAATTACCAATATGTTTTTGCTATAAAAATCTGCACTTTATGAGTTTAGGATTATGAAAGAGGTCAAATAGTTTTGTGCACGAATTGCAGGTACATCAGTCACAGAAACATAAAAAGTTATTTAATGTGGAAAGTCATGACATGCGCCAAACAAGGAAACAATCAGGAAAGGGGAACAGTGTTTGCAAGTCAAAGCGCACCGACCGGGATAAATGGACACTTAAATTACAAAAAAACTCAAAACAGCCTCAACAATGACTACAGAACTGAATCTACACATCTGATCCAGTATCAACAAAAACTGTATGTCATGAGCTTCACAAAGGTGATATTTCTGTGTGTAAACAAGGCCAGTGCACAACAATACACAACCTGGTGTAATGAGCACAAAACCTGAATTTATGATTAGTGGAAGAAAGTAATATATCTAATGAGCAGTCTTTTACTCTTTTTCTAGATGGGTTTATGTTTTGAGAAAGCCAAAGGAAGCCTTCAACCCACATGGCCTGTTCCTAACTCTTTAAAAAGGTGGTGGATCTGTTATGGCATAGGCAGCCATCTCATGGGAGTCATTGGATCTGATTATTACTCGGCATGGTAGAATTGCAGCCAAGAAATGCAAAGTCATTGTAAGCAACCAGGTGCACCCTAAAACATTGTTCCCTCAAGATGTTAACACCCCCATACACATTGCTAAACGGATTCAAGAGTGGTTTCAAGAGCACCAGGAACATGGCCAAGTCAAACACCTTCCATGGCCTCCCCAATTACCAGATATGAAATCTCATTGAACCTTTATGGGAAGTTCTGGAATGTCGAGTGCGGAGTAGATTTCCACCGCCTTCATCTGTCAAAGAACTGGAGGCTTTTCTTCTTGAAGAATGGTCCAATATCCCACTAGAAACAGGTAAAACTGTTTAACAGCATTCCAACCAGAATCGAAGCTATTCTGAATAGGCATAGGCATATAAAGACATCAATAAACAGCAACTGTGGTCAAAAGCGCATATTCCTGCATCCTGATGTCCATGCATTAGTTCAAGGTGCAAGGCTAAACAGGCAAGCAACTCTAAATCAATTGACTGAAAAACAGGCAGAATATTTTTTTCTACAGCCAATTTTACAGCTGAATAGCTCAGTGTAGTTCGATTTAGAGTATCCATTAACAACTTTCGCGTGAGTAAACAATTATGCAGATGAAGACTGCTTGTGTCCCCATTGCTACCCAGATGTAATTGCAAATGACCAGCTGGCTGTGACCCATTAACAGGGTTTATGTAACATGGAAACATATTGCATGTTTCTGTAATTTTATACAATGTTTAATGGTTTTACCCCATATGTGAAAACTTGTAACCAAATATGTGCATTCACAGGATCCATACCTTGGACCTTATGGGCCAAAGGCAGCAGCTTAACCTACTATGCAATAACATACAAACAATCCTATGGCAAGTGATATGAAACTAGTAGGATGTTAGAAGAGGATAGTATTCTGGTTCTTCTGCGCAAACTTGTGTCTCTTACGAGTTCTCTGTGTTAATACCACAATGACAAGAAAAAGTAGTAAGTTTTGCTCACTGTTAAGCAGAAATGAAGCTGAAGCATCCCTTTACTAATAATGGGAGGTCTCTGCCACCCCTGGAGAGCTACGGTCTAATATCTACTACACAGAACGCATTTCAGCTGCTGTGGCCTCCCAAAGGAAGATTTAGCAGTCACATTTACATTTACATTTACATTTTAGGCATTTAGCAGATGCTCTTATCCAAGATTACAAGATGCATAAATACATGGTAGGAACAATTATAGTTGGCACAAGAGATCAGTGCAGTAATACAGCAATAGACATCATTGCAGGCAGCTGCATACCATACCTGTAACACTGGGAAGGAAAAGGTTAGTAAATATATATATATATACATTTTTTGTTTGTTCATGGAGTAAGCAGGGGTATATAGTGTTGAGCAAGTAGGCAGTGGTGATGACAATTAGCTAGATATACAGAATTCAGTGGTAGTGGAGTCTGAAAAGGTGGGTTTTGAGTCTCTTGTGGAAGATCGCAAATGATTCCGCGGTCCTGACCGATTGTGGAAGGTCATTCCACCAGCGAGGGGTCAGGACAGAGAAGAGACGAGACCGCGAGGAGCGGCTGCCAGGTGCCCGGAGGGATGGGGCAGTCAGTTTGACAGGAGGCGGAGTGGAGGGGTCTGGCTGGGGTGTAGGGAGTGATGAGTGACTGGAGGTATGGGGGAGCAGTACCTCTAGCCACTTGAAAAGCAAGCACCAGTGATTTGAATCTGATGCGTGCAGCGATGGGGAGCCAGTGCAGAGAGGAGAGTACAGGGGTGACGTGGGTGAACTTTGGCTGGTTGAACACCAGACGAGCAGCAGCATTCTGGACTAGTTGCAGTGGCTTGATGGCACAGGCCGGTCGGCCTGCCAGCAAGGAATTGCAGTAGTCCAGACACGAGATCACCAGGGCCTGGATCAGGAGTTGTGTGGCCTCTTGGGTGAGGAACGGTCGGATCCTCCGGATGTTGTGGAGGGAGAATCGGCAGGTCAGAGTGATCGCTGCGATGTGGCCCGAGAAGCACAGCTGGTTGTCCAGGGTCACTCCAAGACTCCTGGCAGACTGGGACGGAGACACTATGGAGCCTTCCACAGTGATTGACGCATCAATCATCGGGGAGCCCTTCGCTGGGAGGAAGAGCAGCTCTGTCTTCCCCAGGTTCAGCTTCAGGTGGTGGGTGGACATCCAGCCAGGCAGGCAGATGTCAGCCAGGCATGCAGAGATCCGTGCCGGGACCTGAGTCTCAGATGGAGTGAAGGAGAGAAAGTTGAGTGTCTTCGGCATAATGATAGGAAAAACCGTGAGCAGAGATAACAGAACCAAGTGACTTGGTGTACAGGGTGAATAGGACGGGGCCTAGCACCGAGCCCTGCGGGACTCCGGTAGAGAGGGTGTGGGGAGAGGAAAGGGATCCTCTCCAGGCCACCTGGTAGGACCGGTCAGCCAGGTAGGACTGGTCAGCCAGGTAGGACTTGAACCATGTCAATGCAGATCCAGAGATTCCCATCTCGACAAGAGATGAGAGCAGGATCTGGTGGTCCACGGTGTCGAACGCAGCTGACAGGTTGAGGAGGAGGAGGATGGAGCTAAGGGATTGGGACTTAGCCACGTGAAGAGCCTCAGTGACCGCAAGGAGAGCAGTCTCTGTGGAGTGGCCTGCCTTGAACTAAGATTGGTTAGGATCAAGCAGGTCATTCTGTAGGAGATGAGCAGACAGTTGGTTATAGACAGCCCGCTCGAGTGGGAATGGGAGGAGAGAGACAGGTCGGTAGTTTGAAATGACAGCAGGATTCAGAGAGGGTTTTTTGAGGAGGGGGACTACATGAGCACATTTGAGGGAAGAGGGGACAGAGCCAGAGGAAAGAGAGGAGTTAACAACATTGGAGACAAAGGGGAGGATGTCCAAAGCAATGGACTGCAAAAGGGGGGAAGGAATAGGATCGAGAGGGCAGGTGGTGAGACAGTGGGAGTGAACAAGTTGAAGGATGTCTGAGTCAGGGAAGGGCGAGAAGGAGGACAGAGGGGTGAGAGGTTTAGGTAGCGAGATGGGTGAGGGAGAACTAGGTGAGGGAGAGAGGATGGGGGGAGGGAGTCATCGATGCGAAGTCATCCGCGGTTAAAGAGGAGGGGGGGGGGAGGAGGAGGAGTGAGGAGAGAGGAAAACGTAGATTAGACACAATCATTTAAAATAACAAAACTAAAGTACTTATGTGTCCCTTGCAGTACATTGGATTGTGCTCTATAAAGTAAAGATAAGCAAGCAAGTTCCCTAAACAATTCCCTGAGCCCACTTACCATTGGTGGGATAAATAAACCCAGGTAATTTTGTATATATGTATGCCATTTGGCAGATGCTTTTATCCAAACCGACTTACAGTAGGGAATGCATACATTTTTCAGTTCATGTGGTCCCAATGGGAATTGAACCGCCTACATAAGCATTGTCAGCGCCATGCTCTACCTGCTGAGCCACAGAGAAACCAGAAAGAGGAGAGGTGCTCTTGCAGAGAAACTCCCCTCATGCTGCCAGATAATGAGAAACCAGGGCCTGCAGCATAGAACCCAGATCGAAGTAAGAGTTCTCCAGATTCCCAAACTCATTTAAATTGGTTCTGGTAAAAAAGGGAGTATTGCGGGTATTTTCATTGGTGTTCAATTGTCCACAACTGAAGAATACAGGATAGGGGGTAGAATATATTTCCCCAATCGTGGTTGCAAAAGGAGACTATGTATATACCTGCGCAATTACTGTCAATTATATTCTGCTGCGCTGCCCTACCGCGCTCTGAATCGCCTTGCGCAGCATGTCAAGAAGTGTCCCTGCTGCGGATTTTATGGAGCACACAGCAAAAACAATCAATAAGAACTGGGAACAGCTGGGGTACAAATTAATGATTAACTGGATGGGTGAGGGGGGCAGAACAATTATTTTCCCATTAGCTTATCTTGCCTGACAAACCCAACCGTAAATGTGAAATATCTAAAGTGTTTAACACCCGACAGCTTTAAATGCATCCAAATAAGTTACACAACCGGAGTGATCCCCCCATCTCGTGCCATGTTCTGTCCTAAACACTCAATTTTAACGTCAATTTACATTATATGAATCTGTATTTCACAGTGCAGCCATAAAATTACAATTATTAAAGTGACTATTATGTAAAATGTCCCCCATACCTGACCCAAAGCACCCCATAATGGTCGGAAGCTTGCAGGTTCTTGCTACTTAAATCCATTTTGAGTAAGAGACGTGTGAGAAATACTTGTGTTCAGTCACGCGCTGTTTGTGCGCCTCCTGCAGTCCAGGGTCGCGTCTGAAACTATAGCCTACTCTAAACTATACTCTAAACTATAATCAATGTCTACAAGGCTACAACATGCGCTCCGTTTGATAAGGATTTCGCCGCTAAAAACTAATTCATGCCACGAAATATGCGGATGTCATTCAATTATTGACCAGCTATGGATATGTTTCCATTGGATTGTAAACATTCAATTCATTCTGTATTGTAATGTGCGTGGCCTAATGCGAGCGTTGTAAAGTCACCAGTTGCCATCGCACCTTTGCATTGACACAATTTATTTATCAGAACGGTGCAAAACAATCTCTCTTTGACACGTCACAAGTTTTTCACAGCACCTCATAAAGAAAACAAAATATAGTATAACAGGAATGACTTTCCTCGCCATGGTAATTATTAACTCCATAATTACTCAAGATCATAACGTTGGATTCAAAATCCCGATTTGAGGGTCAGCAGCTTTTAACGAGACATACTGATTACTCGAGTAACCTCTGTCACTCTTAGAGAGATAAACACTCGTTAACCTCCTCCAGGTTAATGACGTTTCCAAAGACCCGCGAAATCCGCAGCCACCAGCATGCGCTGGTTCGTCCGAGATTGGAAATACCCCACTGAACACCGCGGCGATTCAGGGTAACGTACATTTAAGCGAACAATTGTCTACTCTAAACAGGGCCTTTCTACTTGTGTGCTGACTTTAAATGACAGCATGACCTTTTCCACACTCCGACACGTTAAACAGCACTCAAGGAGCTCGCGCAGAATTGCCGAGTTCCCTTATCGCTGCATCCAAAATCCCCCCTCGCCATTACTGTTTGTCATGCTAGACCTCCTCTTTTGACAGCTTTTTTTTTTCCCACAAAGTTACAATTTTAATCTCCCTCATAATAAAAATACTGATAAACTACCACTTCATCTGTTAAATAAGTACAAAATGGATACACTCAGAAGTGACCAACAGTCATTTCAAAGTCATCTCATCTCATCTTCAGCCGCTTATTCCTAGTTAGGATCGCTGGAGCCTATCCCAGCATGCATTGGGGCGAGAGGCAGGAATACACCCTGGACAGGTCGCCAATCCATCACAGGGCACTACATACACCATTCACTCACACACTCATACCTACGGGCAATTTAGACTCTCCAATTAGCCTAACGTGCATGTCTTTGGACTGTGAGAAGAAACCGGAGTACCCGGAGGAAACCCACGCGGACACGGGGAGAACATGCAAACTCCACACAGAAAGGCCCCCGGCCTGGATTCGAACCCGAGACCTTCTTGCTGTGAGGTGACAGTGCTATCCACTGCACCACCGTGCCGCCCATTTCAAAGTCATTTTAAAGTAATTCTATTGGGGGACATTCGCATGCTTTTTGGAGCACGTGGGCCTATCCGCTCGTATTCATTTTGGTAATGGTGGCTAATGCTGAATGAGATAAAATACCAAATAATGGGACGATGCACACAAAAATCTGTCTGGACCAATCAACATCGTGGGTGAGTCAAAAATCAATAATGTTAAAAATGGTGGAATACTCCTTTAACCATGCATCATGAGAGCGAAACGCTTCCTGTCGCTTCAGCAGGTAAGACTAACTGACACAAACACACCTGCGTGACACCCAAACGAGGATTTTTTTATGTTTGTTTGACATATATTTAATTAAATCTTTTTTGCTTTCTCCAGGTCAGGTACCGCGTTACAATCATATTTGTTTCTGTACAAAATATAGGGTAATGCACAGGCAGGTAGTCTGGGAATGTGGTTGTATTTGCTTTGTGTTCAGGTTGGGAAATGTTCCATGTTTGAAATAATTTAACTTACATGTGTACATATCTCTAGATCCTCTGATTCCCCCAACATTAACATCTGTAGGTATGAATGGAGCCATATTTCAAACTTGATGCTGTCAATATTTTTCCAGTTAGTTGCTAACAAACGTTTAGCATTCATACAACCAATATACATTATTTTATTTTTCCGGTTACACCATTGTCCGTCTTTAAAGTAATTTAGAATACATATTTTAGGATCCAAGAGTACATTTTCATTTAGGATTTGAGATAAGGTGTGCACAACCATAGTCCAATACTTCACAAGTTTAGGGCATTTCCAGACAACATGTAGAAATTGGCCTTTATCTTTTTACAGCAGATCTCAGTTTTACTTGCCTTCATTAATTTAAGCTTCCTTGGTGTAAAATATATTCTATTAATAAACTTGTAATTTATTCACTTATTTCTCACTTGAGTTTGATATTTTGAGGAACCCCTATCAAATATTCTCCCAATTCTGGGGTGTTGTGTTTTCTTGTAGATCTTTCCCATATTCTTTCTATTGAATTGCATATTGATGAATTTGTGTTATTTAAGATTGTATATATTTTACTAGCTACATGTTTCCTCTCTCCCTAATGTCAGAAAGCTGAGGGATATGGGATATGGGATATGTTCCCCCATATACTTTGTAAGCTGTGATATAATTTGTAGGTAAACAAATCTTTTTTTGACAATTCAAATTTGGTTGACAGTTGTTGGAATTACAGTGTTTTCACCTTCAAAAAGATGTGACATTTAATGAATTCCCTTCCTTGCCCATTCTTTGTTTTCTAACGGTTTGCCGTTAACCAAAATACTGCCACTGTGCCATAGGGGGAATTGGGTGATACATTACCATTAAAATCTAGGCCTTTATGAAGGTAGTATAAGCTATCTGACATGAAAGTTGTATTGCAGGGTTCTTAATGTTTTTTCAATATTTGGGGTTGAACCATAGTGCTTTCAGTGAGGGATTGTTTTTATTTGTTTTTAGGAAATCCTCTTCTATGGTTTCCAAGGCTGTGACCTCAGTCTTTAGGTTGTAGGCCCATTTGAATGGATATTAAGATTCTAGCTAGGGGTTGTAATGATAAAATAAATAAAAAAGGTGAAAGAGGACATCCTTGTCTTGTCCCTCTAAAGAAAATGCTTGCGATATTGTGTTGTTTGTGTAAACTTAGCCTAGCTGTAGGGGAATTATATAATAAAAGTATATAGTTCATAATATTGTGTCCTATTCCAAATTCTTGTAATGTTCTGAACAGACATGTCCATTCGATGCGATAGGAGTTATTAATAAGCCGCTAGTTGAGAACATGTCCATGCATTATATTTCAAATCTTTCAGTAGACAAATCAACAAAGCTCAATTGTGCGGTGAGCAAGTATTTAGCAGAGTAAAACCACTTTGTGTTGCAGGGGGGACTTTTTTAATGACTTAAAGTTTAAAATGTTTTTGCGGGTTCAAATCCTTGTTGGAGAGCTACAGTTGTATCCTTTACCGAGGAATTAACCTAAATTCCTTCTGATATTGTGTAAAGCGTGTAATAAAGCCTATGTAAGGTGCCCTGTACAAGGACTTCTGCCAGGAGAATGAATCATGTGTCAGTGGAATTGGAGCAGAGATTAAAAAGGGAACCTGAGTACTTGCTGTACAGGGGAAGGCTAAGGTTCAGGTCACCATGCAGACCTGAGCAAACTGCCCTGCTAGTTCACACCAGCGTAAAGGGATGGGGTTGCTCAAGACAGCTTCTCCCTCGCAGGGAAGGCATGTGAATGGCTACATTAGAGATCTGTTGATCGGGTTAATGACACCTGTTTGAAAAGTTATATCTTCAATTCAAAGCTGCGTCTGCATCTGAGTCTGCATTTCAAACTTACAGTAGTGTGCACATGCAGGTGTGCACACGAGCACACAGACCCACACACATATATTTGTGCACATGCACTCCTTCATGCACACACACATATCCACACACACACACACACACACACACACACACACACACACACACACACAGAATTGGCACTCAGCACTGTGCCACACAGAGGGCAGACACATTCTACAGAGACTCATTATGAATACCCAGTACAGCGGACGAGGGTGCGGTGCTGGGCGCTGAATGGTGGGGAAAGACAGTGCCAGCCTGTGTCTCTGTGCCACAGCAGCGGGTGTGTGGGCCAGCCTGCCTATAAGGGCCGAGACTTCACCGCCGTCTCTCTGCAGTGTCAGGGAGGCATTAATGCATTTCTAAAAACATTCACTCAAACAGTAAGTAGGTCTATTACACAGACCTCTGTCCCACACCCAGCCAAATGGACCACTGATTTAAAAAAAAATCCCTGCTATCGCTAATGACCTGCGGTTACTGCAGCCACATGCACGATACTGGCCATTTATTCCAAACCTGTGGACTGAGAGACTTTGGGCTGCTGCTAATGTACATGATAACGAATCAACTCTCATGAGGAGTAGCTGTTCCCATCTGTTAGATTATAGAACATTCTGGAGCACCAGGTGGCCACATTGCAACCGAATGGGAAGGGTTTGACATCATTAGAGGAATGGAGCCTTGGATAAATAAGCACAATATACATGCAGTGCCCCTTTAAAGTCTTACACCCTGTCTCAAAAATGTCACCTTTCGTTGCCTTAAAGCCTGAAAATAAAACTTATGAAATCAGACTTTTTCCACCTTTATTTTACCCTACAACTTCCAAGTGAATTTTTTTTTCTACATTTCTGAACATTAATGAAAAATAAACTAGAATGACTTGGATTGATAAGTCTACACTGAATTAGACTTATCAATCCAAGTCCCACCAAGTTAGTACTTGGTAGAAGCACCCTTTGCTTGAATCACAGCCATGTGTCTGTTTGGATAGGTCTCTACAAGCTTTGCACACCTAGATTGGGCAACATTTGTCCATTCTTCCTCACAGAACTGTTCAAACTCAGTCAGGTTGCACGGGGACCGTTGATTGACTGCATTCAAATAATTCCACAGGTTTTCGATAGGATTTAGGTCAGGGCTCAGCCTAGGCCACTCGAGGACATTCACCTTTTTATTTTTAGCCACTCCACTGTTGCTTTAGCAGTGCACTTTGGGTCGTTGTCATGCTAAAAGGTCAACCTCCTTCACATTTTTCCCCTTCTATCCTGACAAGTGCCCCAGTCCCTGCTAATGAGAAACACCCCCATAACAGAATGCTGCCACCAGCATGTTTTACAATAGGAATGGTGTTCTTTGGGTGACTGTATTGGGTTTTCGCCAAGCATAATGTTTTGCATTTAGGCCAAAATAGATCTTGGTTTCATCTGGATGTAGACTTTAAAATATATACAGGTAACTGCCAAAATGAATTAAACATTTTACTAAATGAGGGATACAAAGTTTCCTGAAAGCAGGTGCTTCCACACAGGTGTGGTTCCTGAGTTAAGCAATTAAAATCCCATCATGCTTTGGGTCATGTATAAAACTGCTGTTCAGGCCCAGTTGCCCATTATTTTAGCTATCATGGCTAGAAGAAGAGATCTTAGTGACTTTCAAAGAGGGGTGATTGTTGGGGCACATTTGGCTGGAGCCTCAGTGACGAAAACTGCTCAATTTGCTGATGTTTCATCAGGAACAGTGGCTAAGGTGATGTTGGCATGTAAGTCTTAGAGAAAGACAATATCAACTGTCGCAATTGTGGTCAAAAGCGCATACTCCTCGACTGATTGTGCATTGGTGATGATGAGAAACTCTGAGTAAATTGAGTGCCGTCCAGTTAAATTGACTGTAAATTAGCTGGCCCTCCTGCTAAATATCAATCTAGAGCGTGAGCAGGCAGTATAATCAAGAACTTTCTGTCAATAACTTAATGGAGAGGGGTACTATGGTTGGGTTGCAGTGCATAAACCCCTTATTGCAACAAAAAATAGACGTTTGCGAGTAAAGTGGTGCAAAGAACACAGGCAGTGGTCTACTGAGCAGTGGAAGAAGTCACATGGTCAGATGAGTCATCCTTCACCCTGTTCTCAACAAACGGACATGTACATGTGTGTTGCACGCCAAAAGAAACCTGCAGGCCCAAGTGCTTGTTTCCCATGATGAAGGGTTCTGGTGGCTCTGCTATGGTGTGGGGTGCATTTTCCGCTTAACCTCTTAGAGGGCAAGGTAAATGCCAATAATACAAAGTGATCACCTTCATCCTACGTTGAAGCATTTCTATCCTGATGGGAGTGATCTCTCCAGGATATGCAAAAATGCCATAGCCGTCACCAGATCTCAATCCAATTTAACACTTGGGGGATACTGGAGCGGCTCTGAGACAACATTTTCCACAAATCACAAAATCATGGAATTTCTTGTGGAAGAATGGTGTTGGATCCCTCCAGTAGAGTTCCAGACACTATGTGCATTTGAAGCTGTTCTGACTTCCCCATAAAGACACTTTATGTTGGTTTTTACTTTGTCTTGACAGTTACGTGTGTATACATTAATAAAGACACATGCGCACACACACAAACGCCCACACACATATGCACATGTGCAAGTCAATTAATCTGCAGATGCAGATTGTGCCTCATTCAGCCAGAGAGTGACCACCACTTGTTCCGTAACATCATTCATTCAGCTTGACCCGCAGCCTTCACCATTGATTGTCCATGTGTTTCATACAACTTTAATCTAGAACATTTCGGCATGTCATCTTTTTCCCCATGCAAGTCATATTCTCAAATCTCGAGGGGAACTAAGTTTTCTGATTTATTTGTTTATTAGTTGTTGTTTTTTCATTTTTGTTTTGTTCGACGCCCGTCAGTTCAAGGTCCACTGCATATTCATAGAGCCCCAGAGCTGAAAGGACTGAATTGTGTTCAAACAGAATACCAGCTGACTGAGTGGGGCCCTGAGACAATGAGGCTCAGAGACAATGGGGCCCTGAGACAATGTCTTAAACATATGGATCTGCTTTCCTTGAGCAAGTGACAGAAGTTATACAAAAGGAGAACATAATTCCAAACTCTTTTCTTTTTTTTCTCCCCTGACCTGGAAAACTTCTTTGGTAGTTTGGTAGTGAACTGGGATATCGGGTGTGGAGATGCCTCAGATTCAGTGCAGGGAAGGGCGGCTTTGAAATTGGTAAGTATTGAGTTGTGTGTATGTGTGCGCGCCCGTGCGTGTGGAACATATCAGCATATCTGCCAGTCTGCTCACGCACGTGTTTGCATCAGTATTGGAGAGAGCTTTTGTGTACGGCATGTATGCATCTCTGTACAGACATCTCCATGTCATGTGAGAGTAGAGAGTGAGAGAGGAGGGAGAGAAGGAGAAGGAGGAAGGGAGGAGGGAGGCGCGAGCTTCGGCTGAGGGCTGGCTCGAGCAGAAACGTGTTTGGATTCAGCGGAAAGGAAAAGTTTACAGCCAGCTTGCGTGAAGGATTGAGCTGCTTTTTATTATTCGGGGTATGCAGCATTCCAAATTTAACGGCACGGCAACCGCAGTGTTCCAACTTTACAGGCACGGCAACCAGGTTTCTAGTAGACTGGAGACGCCCGGTTAACAGAGCGCCATGCCGGGACAATGTGGTTCCTGTGGCCCAGGTTGTGGGTTCGATTCCCACTGGGACCACATATATACTGAAAACATTTATGCATTCACTACTGTAAGTCGCTTTGGATAAAAGCATCTGCTAAATGGCATATATTATATTATATTATATTTGACAATGTGCTGAAATCAGACTCCAAGAGCACCAACAACTCAACTCACTCTCTGCATAGCCCGCCAAGGGAACTGGCCACACTCTAACCTCTGAATGAGAAGGGGTTGAATTGCGCTACAAAAGTGCCAATCACACAAAAGTCCATCCTGTACGCTGCTCTCATTGGTCAAAGGGGGTTTTATTCATTCCTGTTTCCCAGAGTGCTAAAACAACAGTCTAAGTGTTTTGAAACCAGTATCACGACTTCCTTCCAGGAAAGAGCGTATCTCCAGGGACCAACATACCTCTGTCTGTAGTCTGCTGAAAAGCACCACGTGTTAATATTCAATAAAGCTGTGAGCTGCTGAGATGATTTCATTCAATTGAACGAAAGTGTCCTGTTGAGAGAGACACTTAAACAGACGGAAGCAGCCAACCTCTGTCGAGGATAAGCAACAGGATGTGACGTGTTAAAATTAAACAGAGCTGTGATAATTTAATCTGATGTCAAGTCAGGGCGTTATGCTTACGTATATACAGTACATCATGCAATCTTTGAGGTGTTTCAGCTGACTGGGGGCAAATAGCTGAACTTGAGCAGTATTTATGCCCTGTTTTCGTTAGTGCGGACATATGAGTCATCACGCTCTACTTTTCTTTTCTGTCCCCCCCTCCCCAGAGAGCCAGTGGCATGAACGCTAGCTGACTGGGTCGGAATGCCCCCCCTCTCACGCTCGTGATAATCGAGGGCCAAGCGGAGGCATCACTATGTAGCGTGTGTTCATTGTGCTATGGAGGATGACCAGTATGTAACATGATTAAAATAATGAATGCTGTGTATCGGCATGAATGAAATGGCACCTCTCCAAGCAATGCTTGAAATATGTTTTTATGGACAGTCTCACTCCTTTTGGACTTTGGGAATCACCCTAAAACAGGAGCAATTCCAAGAGGTGGAAAATAACAGATTTGCAGACTATGGCAAAAACAGTGACAGAGAGGGAGAGCCCATCCCTCTCTATCTCTCCCTTGCTCTCTCTCTCTCTCTCTCTGTCTCTTTCTCTCTGTTACTATATTTACCCCAGTCCTCTAATCTCCTATTTACTCAAAATATGTGATTACATCTGTTATTATTTACTGGGAATATCTGTTACCTACTTAAAATACTGTAGCACAGTGTCTCTCTCTGCTGGAGAGAGGGAGGGTAAAAGAGGGAATTAGAGGAAACAAAAGCGGACTGAGGAACCGAGAGGGGGAGAAAGAGAGGGAGTGTGATAGAGAGAGTAATATAGTGTGTGAGTGAAGAGAGGGAGAGAAATGAAGAAAGAGGGAAACAAGGAGAGGTATAAACCATTGTAGCAACCCCTCTTTCTTTGGCTTGTGAATAAATTGGAGAGTGGTGGAGTCTCCATAGTGTCGCCGTGACGATCTGTGCACATCAACAGCGGATGCGTGGGCTGCTGCAGTCTAAAGCCGTTTCCAAGGGAACAGCCACAGACCCGCCGCGTCTGATCCTCCGCGGGAACGGGGGCCCCATCTCAGCACCTCGCATTTATCTCACAGTGCTGCTGGGGTCCAACGATGCACAGAAAACCACGCAAGGCTTACTCGCTATCGCTAAACCACAACATTCACCTAGCTGTATCAGTGGCCACTTTAATTGGAATGAATGTGCTTAACGTCGAGAGACTCTGTGGTTTCTTGGTTGCCAGGCAGCAGTGTTGCCTAGCGGTTACAAAGCTCTGTGCTAGTAGTTGCCTAGCAGTTATAAGGCTCTGCTAGTTGTTGCCTAGCGGTTATAAGGCTCTGCTAGTTGTTGCCTAGTGGTTATAAGGCTCTGTGCTAGTTGTTGCCTAGCGGTTATAAGGCTCTGTGCTAGTTGTTGCCTGGCGGTTATAAGGCTCTGTGCTAGTTGTTGCCTAGCGGTTATAAGGCTCTGTGCTAGTTGTTGCCTGGCGGTTATAAGGCTCTGTGCTAGTTGTTGCCTAGCGGTTATAAGGCTCTGTGCTAGTTGTTGCCTAGCGGTTATAAGGCTCTGTGCTAGTTGTTGCCTAGCGGTTATAAGGCTCTGTGCTAGTTGTTGCCTAGCGGTTATAAGGCTCTGTGCTAGTTGTTGCCTGGCGGTTATAAGGCTCTGTGCTAGTTATTGCCTAGCGGTTATAAGGCTCTGTGCTAGTTGTTGCCTAGCGGTATAAGGCGATGCGCTCGTTCCTGGAAGATTGCACACTGGAACCACGACACTAGGTGGTGCGTTCATACCCTTGTACTCGAATCGCTTCCGAAAATATTTTGTTTGTACTTCCATATTTCATACACTACACATTTTTTACTTCAAGATAATTATATCATTGGATCATTGTAATTATTCAATTTTTATATTGCACTACAGAGCCTCTGCACTGCAGTCTGTAGTGGGTGTTGGATAAACATGTCAAACATTAACCATTTTATTGAGGGAGGGTTCTCAGCCAGAGGGAGGTTATTTTAGGGGCCGTGGGATGAAGAAAGTTTGGGAACACCTGTGGTAATCCAAGCGTAAGCAGTCTCATATAATGACCTTTATTCCTTCGCTGTTTTGTTGTATTCATTCCAGTCTGGGACTGCAGGCTCCAGCATGACCTTGGAACAATCTTCCGAAAACACTGTTTCAACATAGAACAACACACAACTGTAATGCAGGCACCAAAAGCATGCAACCAAAAGACAGGATCCAAAATTCAGCTGACCAATAGCATTGCAAACAACTTTATAACAGAATTATTCACTTATTTTCTAATTTAAATAATTAAAAAACACTTTTACAGTGACTTGAATTGAAGTGCACAAGTTTATTCAAACAAGTTAATAAGATCAACAGTACCAGAGAAAGGTATGATTAACATTCGCATAACAGTCAGTAACAGTGCAGCAATAAGTGCTAGAATCAACTGCACTGTTAGCACTGTTAAATATCCTGATGAAAACACGTGAAATGTTTTTATAAAATCATAAGATTGTGTTTGAAACAACTATGGAATAGAATGCCCTTTTTCTTCCAATTCAAATTCTGCTTCATTGACATGGCTTTACAATATGCACCATTGCCTGAGCAGAAGAAATTTGTGACAAAATATGGTACGTTGCACATTCCATTTAAAACCTGTCATGACGCAATGTCCCCTATGTCACAGGCATACGCTGTGTGTGTTTATGGTTGCGCAAGCACGGAGAGCAGGAACAGTTAACCAAAAGCCCAAGCCTCGGGGTAGGCCACTAATCCACGTCGATATCGATGCACAGCTGTGCTGTGAGTCTCCCGCAGGAGGCCACGCTCAGAGAGCGTGCCGATGACATCACGGATGCCCCTTGGCATTGGCCCCCGTCGGTTTGACCTCCTCGCTGACGTGCGTCCCAGTCCAGTGTCACAGGAGGCTCAGTTTCTCCTGGAAACTCCCCACCCTCCTCCTGTGGGCTGCTGGGAAATAAAGGGCCATATTGCACAAGCCTTCCTAGAAACGCAGAGAAACTACCTGCTTGAAAATGCTATTACTCATGGTTTCAGATGTACACGTCAGTGTCCATTTACAGATTACTACAAACGCCAATCTGGCCCTATCTGTCTTTGGTGGTGCAGGAGAATTTGTTTCTTAATTTGCAGAGGATTTTTTCACATTCAGTCTTGGAGTTTTAAACAAAGATTTGGCAGAGAACATTTTTAGACAATGTTGTCTGATGTTTTCCCTCAACCTGCTAAACCTGTTTTTTCCCAGCAGGTGTACAGTAACTTGCCCCGTATCTTTACTACCAGGTATCAGCTGCATCTGGCATCCCTCCTCCTCCCCATCGCCACCTTCATTTTATGGTTTCAATTTTGTCTTCTCTCCATTTGTCATTGATGTCCGGGGTCAACAACCTCGTCCTAATGGCCTGGTGTGATCCTGATTAAATACAACCGCCTAATGCAATGTCTTAAAAAAGGCCCTTTTGCTTTAAATGCATATACTGTATGTTGTATGGGAACTTATGACACTGAACTTATTCATTTATTTGCTATTTGAACAATTCTAAGGCACAGTCAGCACTGCCCACATCTCTTGCCATTGTCGAAGTGTCCGCTCAGCAGCTTTTCAAAGTTACTCGTGTTACCCGTCGAATGTTGATATGGTAGACTCTGTTTTTATTCACACCCTTGATAAGGATTAACAAAAGAGATCGTATAAAATAAACCATATAAGTAATGAGGTATATTTTATGCTCAAAAAATTCCAAACCTACAATACTAATACAATTGTTCAGAAAAACATATTTTGTTTTATTAATAATACTTTTTTTCCAGAAAACATCTGGATCACAATTCACACCCCTAACTATTATACTATTCTATTATTTTCAATTTAATCCAACAATAACAAATCTTCATAAATATACAACTTATTTGAAGTTCATTGGAAGGTTATGGAACTATACAGTGGCCTACAATGGTTTCATGTCTTTAACTAAAAAGTTAAAGATACTGCTTTCCACTGTTATGTCAATTATTATGAAGTTTAACGCCACTGGAACAGTGGCTAACCTGCCAGGTAGAGGACGCAAGTTTATCTTGCCCCCACGTGTAGTGAGACGTCATGGGTCGAGAGGCAAAAAGGAGTCCAAGGAGCACAGTTCAAGATCTCCAAAACAACCTGGCATCTTGGGGTTACACGGTGTCTAAAGCTACCATTCGACGACGCCTACATGATAATGGTCTTTATGGCAGAGTTGCAAGAAGGAAGCCTCTTTTGAAGACAATTCACAGAAAAAGGCATCTGAATTCGCCAAACTACATCTGAACTACAATTGCAACCGTGCCTTGTGGTCAGATGAAACAAAAATCTATCTTTTTGGACATGAAAAATCAAAATTGAACTCAAAAAAGCATCCCACAAACATCAACCCAAGAATCTGAAGGAACTAGAACAATTCTGCATGGAGGAATGGTTGAGGATCCCCCCCAGGAAGTTCCACAACCTCGCACGGCACTACTACTTGCTGTTATAATGGGTAAGGGAGGAACCACAAAGTACTGATAACAGGGGTGTGAATATTTGTGATTCTTGATTTTTCTGCATTTTATGAGCATAAAATAAAGCTCATTACTTGTATAGTTTATTTTATACAATCTCTTTTGTTCATCTTTATCAAGAGTATGAATAAAAACAGAGTCTACTGTATGTGATGATACGCAGACAGGAAGTGCGCGACTTCACAAATCAGCCGTATTGTATCTAGACCCCCCCGGCAACAGGATTCTGTCAGGAATGGTACCAGAAAACCAGGCGCGGACCCAGAAATGCAATAACGTCTTTTATTCCGTAAACAGGCGATGGTCACACAGGAGTAATCAGAGCAATGCAGGGATCCAAAGAATGGTCGGGGACAGGCAGAGTTTGTTCCGGGCTTCAGTAGTATCAGGGGCAGGCAAGGCGTAGTCAGTGGGCAGGCGAAGGTCGATAACGTGAAAGCAGTCCAGGGAACGATAGACGAACACTGGAGCACGAGCACGATGAAATAAAACACAGGGAAACAGAGAAAATGCTGGAGAGTTGTGTAGGCATAAACACGCAAAAACACGCACAAGACAATCTGGCACGACACGAACATGGGAAAACACACAGCTTAAATACATTTAGACATAACAAGAAACAATCAGGAATAAACACGAATGCAGCTGCCTGCAATCAGACACATGAGGAAATAAGTGAAAACGATAATACAATAACGAGACAATCAGGAAATGAACATGGGAAACGAACAGCTAACTACATCAGACATAACGAGAAACAGGTGAAACTGATAATACACTGACGAGACTAGAACAGGTAAGCAAAAGGAAAAACACGGACCAGACAGCTAGGAAAACATGGAAAAAACTACAAACGCTTAATTACGGGAAACACGAACACGAGACGTGACAGGATTCTACCTTTTTCTGCTGGGGATGGAGATTTGATTGATCCCAATATGATTGATTATCAAACCCACCCTCCCTTCATCCTATTCATGGGTGGTTATCTGAGAAATGAATACCCAGAGAAAGTACTGTAACTGGTTGGACACATTGGGCTTGTGTAAGCGCTCGGCCCTAGACACCATGTAGCTCCTAGCGCCAGTTCTGCTGGGTACGTCCAGCTGTTTTATTTATTTTCAAAATACTTTCGACTACTTATGTCCCCCCTCGCAGCCAAAGCGAAACATTTTCACATTCCATTGAAGATACGAATGTTAAATTACAAATGCAGGTGCTATACTTCTTTTTGTCAGTAACATAAATGTTTGTGATAATGGTGATAAATCTGATTCCTCCACCTTTTTTCTTTACTGAGCTTCATTCTCTGCATACCTTCTCAGTATTAAGGAGAAGAGATGTGGCGGTTATTGCCAGTAAGAGAAGGGGCCATCTACGCCATATGTCATAGATAACGATTCCTCAGAGAATGGATTGGTTTCTTAATGATGAGTCAACGGGTAATGCAGGCCCTGATACCTTCAACAGCCTGTCCTTGATTAAAAGAAACAGAACTTGTGTGTGACATGTTGATAAAGGAGACCGTTTGTGTGCCATTGTAGTCATAAAGACCAACAAAATGACAGTGATGTGCCTGTGCTCAGATGCTTGTAAACACTTGAAGAGTTGGGATGCAAAAGCAGATAATGATACATTTTTGTCATTTTCAATAAATCAAGATTTTGTTATTGTGCTTTCTTGGTATAACTTATTGATGTAATCTACATTTAATAATAAATATATTAAAATAATATTTTTCAGTTTGTCAAAAGCAGATGTGGGGGACTGCGTTCGCTCTCTGCCCTGATATTATGGTGAAAAGACAATTTGGCCTCTTTCGCTTCGTAGGTCCCTGTTCTGAATTGTACTGCGCGGTTGTGCAAATTTAGTACGTCATGTCTTTGAAAGGATAAAATACAGTAGTGGATATCAGTAGTGGTTTGTGCTAACAAGAGGGCATGGCGTTCTGCAACAAAATGTCGAATAACTGTACATAAAGCATGAGATGTATTGAGTTTTGCAACAAAACGATTTGGAAATCACGGCTTGTTTGGTTTAGTTTAGGCAGGAATGGTGTTTATCGTTTTTTACGTATGAACTCTTTACTTATTCCAGTCATACAGAGACCCTGGAGTGGATCATCCTTGGCAGAGTTATCCTTATTTTCATAAACAAAGTGGCGAGAGAGAGAACACACGCAGATTAGTGGTGTGGCAGGGGCGTGTAGACACCACAGTGTAACCTCCGTATGACCCCGTGGGAATGAAGGCCCTGGGCCTGCCCTGCCCCCTGGCCTGAGTGATCAACGGCCCTTTCCCCCTTCCCCTTTATATTAAATAAGTATTAAACACAGCAAAATGAAATGAATAAATCAAAGCTGCAGGAAAATAATATGAGCTCAATTCTGTGAAATATGTAGTGGTCTATGCTCAGGGCTGTCTGGGTTGGATTAAGCGTGCATTTATATGGGGGTGGGTACTTATTCCCAGCGATAATGCAGTGCTTATCTGGTAAAAAGTATGATCATCAGAGTGCGGGCCAGAGGTCCTGCTGTGATGGGGCGGGGCAGGTGGGTCTGTGAGGCAGGGTGTATAAGTCTGCCCAGGCTTGCACTGTCCCAGGCGGTCCTCAGCACAAGAGAAGAACGAGACACAACAATAAGAATACAAAACATAATAAAACATAGAATATTTCAATATTTTGTTAACATCACCATATTTAATCAGTTACATGTTTTTACATGTTAAATTATATATTTTCAGATGAAATAGACCTTGTAGTTTACACAGTCCTTGCTAATATTGCAATATTGTGATTATTGACAATTGTCAGATTTTTGTAATACATATCTGTATGCCTTGTACACTGGAGATGCGTAAGGTGATAACGTCTTGGTTTAGATGTGCTTCCGTGTTCAAACCGCTGTGTTGCAGTCAGATAAAGGTGTCGAAGGTTTTTTATTGAGGTGGGGGTCCTCAGCTGGTCGGGTGAAGGGCCTAGCTTGTCTGCCATGATCATCTGCCTCTCCCATTTTTGGGATGCCTATTATTTCCTCCCCCTTGTTGGTGCTATACTCATGAAATGTATGTCTAGACTTGTGGGGATGATGTTGTGATGGAAGCAGTGGTTAAATAAGAGTGAGGAGGGGGCGTGGCGTTAAGCTTTCAGGTGTGCAGCCTGGATTTGGCTGCCCCTTGTCCCCTGGTGGTACATGCTCGTGATGTCACCCGCCTTCTGTGTGCCATGGGGGCTCAGCCCGGCCCAGGTGGGAGGAGGTGGGAGGAGTGGTACCCTTTTGGCCCGTGGGGTTTGCAGCCAAACCCAGCGCACTGAAACCACACCCCAGCTGTGCCACACTGCGCCACCCAGACAGACAGACAGACAGACAGTGGGGGAAACACACTCAGTTGGGCGGGGGGATGCAGATGGAAGTTGATTTCTCTTGTATTAGAGGTTGCTCCTCCTACAGCTGAGGACCTTCTACAAATGGTACTCAGCACAGTGTTCCGTTGGGCGCGGTCTGAGATCATTCGCAGCGAATGATGACCTGTTTACACAGAGGTCATTCTGTTTGGATTTGTCCAGTACTTTCTGATCACATTAATGTGCTTGTCCTGGGTTACCATTTCAGTGGGTTGTCCATTTTTTTAAACATTTTTTACACGCATTACAAGTTCCAGCTGTAATTGTTTCATAACTCAACACACAAATGACATACAGATTGTACAAAACCCTGTGTGACTAAACCATAATGCTATGTTATTAATCAAAAGTTTTTTTGTGCTGTTGCTGAGAATTACAATTGGGTTATTTTGCTGCAACACCAATAATGAACAGTTTGTCATTTAGAGGACTGAAAATCCTCAGTGTGTCACAGGGTCAGTGAACACACAGCAGCAACACAGCCTGCGTATGGGAATGTATAAGTGAGTGTCTCATTACTGCTCTCAGCATTCAGCCTGGGAGAGAGTGAAAACAGTGAAAAAAATCGAAAAAGGAGGACATGGGAAAATAGGGGAGGGTGCCGGGGAACATTACCCTGCGTTTGGAGCGGAAACCCAACAGCATCGCTTTTTATTATTTCGTATAAAAACGTTTGGAGCAAATACCATTCTGAAACTGCAAGTCAGTTGTTAAGTCAAATTAAAACTCAAATTTTTCCCTATTGTTCAGCAACATGGCTGTGACTGATGGGCCCCTTCTTGCATCAGGACAATATCTTTGGTAACCATGACACTAAGCAGCACAGAAATAATCCTGACCTGCAGTGGGATTAAAATAGTACTTTTAAAACAGCTGCTAATCACAGATTACCAGAAAGGTAGTGGTTGGGGGGGGCCTTAATGAAACAGGCTGAAGGTCCACGGCCATAATCCTCACAAGCACAGCTTCCGTAGTTACAGATTACAGCAGTCAGGGTCACTGGGAGGGGTCAAGGTCAAATACTGGGGCCTGCATTTTATGACAGGCATCCAGTTTCTGCAAACACTGGTATGCGCTCTGCATCTGGCTACAACATAGTCATAGACAAACCTTCCTCAGCAAATAGATTGGTTTCTTAATGATGAGTCAAAGGGCAATGCAGGACCTGAACCCTTCAACAGCCCATCCTAAAGAATGCAGTTTGGAATGGTGTGTGCAACACGTTCAAAAAGGAGACTGTTTGTGTGCCATTACCACCACCTGCTGGTGAACCAGGATACTGCAGTCTCCTTTGAGAGGTTCTTTTTGCCTGTAACATTCATTCCCGAACACCCTGGAACTCTGGTGCGATACCAGTTTGTGGCTGGCTGGATAAACTGCCAACATTTCCAATTCGTAAATCACGTAGCATGAATGACAAATGTGAAAAAAGGTCTGACCGTGCCAGTGCCGACTGCAGCTGGCTGGACTGGACATCCATGCATCATTGTGCATCCCCAGTCTACCAGCACATGCTACACATTAAGTGTCTTCCTCTGACTCAATGTTTGTGCTAAATGTGCTGTGCGAGCTTAACTGGTAGATTACAGAGTAAAAAGAAGCAGCGGCTGACATCACATGCTTTGGAGGAGAGAGCGTGATTGAGGAGGTTGCAGCGGTGAGCTTGGCTTATGAATACAATTTGGCATTCCAAATTGGGAGAAAATGGGGGTCTGACCTGACAAAATCCATGGTAAGCACACAGGAACTGAGCAGGTAGGGAACATACAATAATTGATTGCATAAGTATTCACCCCTTTTGCAAAGACACACCTAAATAAACTTGGGTGCAATCAATTGTCTTCAGAGGTCACATAATTATTTGACTGGAGTCCATCTGTGTACAATAAAGGTGTTTCAAATTATTGCAAATTAAATAATGTGTGAGAGGTCCCACAGTTGGTTAGTGCATTTTCCAAACAAGAGCTTCATCATGAAGACCAAGGAACATTCAAAACAAATCAAATGTTCCACAAAAGCACCAGACTTTGAATAGCCCCCAGAGCACTGTTAAGTCCATCATAAAGAAATGGAGAGAATATGGCACAACTAAATTTCCCTAGAACAGGCCGTCATTCAAAACTGAGCATACGTGCGAGAAGGGAGGCTATCAGGAGGCCTCTGACAGAGTTACAGTCTTCCATGGCAGAGATGGGAGAAACTGTCCATGGAACAACAATGGCCCAGGCGCTTCACAAACCTGTGCTTTATGGAAAGCCATTGTTGAAGAAAACTCACGTGAAATCTTGGATAGCTTGCCAGAAGGCATATGGGACATACACAAACCAAGTGGAAGAAGATTTTATGGTCTGATGAGACCAAGATTGAACTTTTTGGCCTCAAAATTAGGCGCTATGTTTGGTGCAAGCCTAACACTGCGCATCATCCCAAGAACACTATCCCTACCATGAAACATGGTGGTGGGAGCCTAATGCTATGGGGATGCTTCTCTGCTTCAGGGACTGGAGAACTTAGATGTCAAAATAGAGGGCAAAATGGATGGAGCAAGATATAGACAAATCTTGGAGGAAAACCTGCTGCAGTCTGGGACTTGGGAGAAGATTTATATTCCAGCAGGACAATGACCCAAAGCATACAGCAAAACCCACATTGGAGTGGTTTAAAAACAAAAAATTCTACATCCTGGAGTGGCCCAGTCAAAGACCAGACATCAATCCCATTAAGAATCTGTGGAATGATTTGAAAATTGCTGTTTGCCCATTCAACCTGATGGAGCTTGAGCAATTTTTTAAATAAGAATGGGTGAAAATTGCTGTTTCCAGATGTGCAAAGCTGGCAGTGATTTACCCAGAAGATAGAGATTCACAGCTGTAATTGCAGCTAAAGTTTCTTCTACCAAGTATTAAGCAGGGGGTACTTATGGGATCAATTATGGTCTTTTTTATTTGTAATTAAGAAAAAGCTTTATTTATTTTTATTATTATTATTTGACATTAAGAGTATTTTGTGTTGATCAGTGGCAATAAATCCCAATTAAATCCAATTTGATTCCATGAAGTAAGAAAATAAAATGTGAAAAAAATGCTAAAGGGGTGAATACTTTTTATACCCACTGTAAATAGTTCACGGGTAAACATTTTATTACTGCACAGAATTCCCTCCATAAAACAAATAATTTGTTTTATATCCCATTAGATCAGGGGTGTCAAACTCATTCCATCGTGGGCAGTGTATGCAGGTTTTGTTGCAACCAGTGCACAACACCAGGTGATTTCAATTAGTTCCCTCCTTGGTTGAAGAAGGAAGCTAATTAGTGAAATCACCTGGTGTAGTGCACTGGTTGCAACAAAAACCTACATACACTCGGCCCACGATGGAATGAGTTTGACACCCCTGCATTAGATTAATAACTGCCTCCTAAGCCGATCACAGGGGACTGGAAGTGTTGCTGTGGTAACATCTCACATGGTGTTCACAGCAGCCCAAAGCTCCTGCTCAGGTTCTGCTCATGTGTTTGGTTGTTGATTGGTCCACCTGTACCAATCACCACACAGGTTTCAAATGACTGATACAGCCAAAATCATTGCTCTGGCTAGGGGGTAGATAATATAATGGAAACACCAAATGAAAAAGGACTCGTATTTTGAAGTAACTAAATCACAATTAAAAAGGAGTCTACACATGTGTTTCATATTAATGTCAATACTAATTACCAATAGGTTTCTGCTATAAAAGATTTAAAATTGTATAAGATTTATAAAAGAAACAATTTAATGTGAGATTCTAATGCAACATGAGAGATGAAACAGATTTTGAAAGAGGTCAAATAGTTGTTGCCGTAATTGCAGGCGAGTCAGTCACAGAAATGGCAAAATTATTTAATGTGTCATGGGGAAGTGTCACAAATCATGACGACATACGCAAAACAAAGAAAAACTGCATTAGTAAATGGGAACAGTGTTTGCAAGTCGTCGCTCAACAACAGGGATAGATGGACTCTTAATATTTGCTAAAAAAAAACACAAAACAACAGCCTGAAAATAACTAAATCTACACATCTGTGACCCAGTCTCAATACATCACTGTACGTCATGAGCTTCACAAAGGTGATATTTATAGGAGGGCTGCCATTCAGAAACCTGGTATAATGAGCACGAAACCTGGACTTCTGAACAGTGGAATAAAGTAATATGGTCTGATGAGTTGTCTTCTCTCTTTCCTGGAGGGGCTTATGTTTAGAGAAAGCCAAAGGAAGACTTCAAGCTACATTGCTTGTTCCCAACTCTTAAACATGGTGGATCTGTTACGGTATCTCGTGGGAGTTATAGTCATTGGGTCAGATTATTACTCTGCATAGTGGAATTACGGGGTGATCAGGTGAACCCTATGGTGCAAACATTATTCCCTCAAGACGTTCTCATATTCCAAGATGATAACACCCCCATACACTGCAAAATGGATTCAAGAGTGGTTTCATGAACACCAGGATGTCCACCTAAGTCAAACACCTTCCATGGCCTCCCCAATCACCAGGATGTATCAAGCCTCTCAAAGTAAAAAATTGGTCTGAAGTGTAACTTATGTGTAAGAATTGGTGACTTTTACGCCTATGTTCAAAATTAAGAATAAAAGTGATTTATCAAAATTCTCTGGACTTAAAAAGTGCTCTTAAACTGTCAGGTATTTAAAAGACCTCAGGAGCTCTCTTAACTCAGCTAGGAGTAGGCAAGATGGCACAGTTGCAAAGACGGTGATGTGCGTGCACCTTCCAAGACAGAAAGAATGTTTTAGAAATGCTTGATGATGCACAGTTAAACAAACGTTATCGCTTAGATCGTCTGGGAATCATTTTTGTCACTGATCTTGTGTGGAATGTAATATCGCCAGCAACTTTGAGAAGTAGCGCAGTTACGGCAGAGATGCAAGTTATTTTAACACTGTGCTTAAAGGTTTAGTGCAGTACCTTCACCTGAATATAAAGCATAACTACAATAAAATAATTGTAGTCAAAATAATTGTAATAACTATTGTTGTTCATCAGCAATATTGCAATATGAAACAAATGTGTCTCATAAATAAATAAGACAAGAACCAGTGCCAGGTGTTGCCTTCTTGACACTCTTTGGTAGAACATTGTACAATTTTTTTCGCTTTCCTTTGGGCTCCGAACGGCGGAGGCGACGCTTGCATTTGTTGTGTGATCTGCCTCCATGCCTCTTTTTTATGACGACTTGTGTTGTGTGGGGCTGTATTTTCCCTTAATTATTTCCTTTTTCGAGTCTACCTCCCACTTCAGTCCAATTTGGTTTTCTTTTTAAATCCATTTTGCTTAGCCTAACATCAGGGTTGCCAACCATAAATTTGTGGTTTCACTGACATGACTGACTAACTTTGACTATTTTTTACTGGCACCCCTATTTCGGTGTCAAAAAGTGAAAATAAAGGAAATGATACGCACCCTATGGTGCAGAGGTGCCCTGCTGGCTCTTGTGGTCATGCATCGTAATATTTGTACCATTTATCATTTCTTTAGTGGGTTGGAAGCTTTTGCTGTCTTTGACTGTTATTTTAAGTCAATACATTTAGGCACATTGACCTAGGTGACATTTTTTTCGTAACTAGGAGGAACGTTTGACAGCAGTCAGAAATTGAGCAACGAAGGAAGTATAGGGTGATCAAAAAGTCTCTACACAGTAGTTATTTACTACTGCGGAGAGACTTTTCCATCACCCTGTAGTAGAAACGGGAGATTTGAAATTAAGATTTTTTAACGGATTGTCCGTAAATTTGCAGACGCTTGGCAACCCTGCCTAACATTAGCCAACAAGGCATCTTTTATAATGAGGGTCTGTTTAACTTTTTTGGAAACTTGTGTTGACCATCAGAGTAAGATTTTCCAAAAGCAGATTGGTTATTCCTCTTTGCAATTTCAGCGATTGATGACCTTATCTTAATCTTTTCATTTGTCGCAAAAACACACTTACAAGTTACTCTTGAAAAAGACTTCCTTAAGAGAAAATGTGAGCTGCTTGATAACTACCTTTTACTGACCACTTTAAGCGAAGAGTGATTTCACTTGTAAGTAAGCTCTTAGGAGGTGTCGTAAGTGTAACTCTTAAGATATTTGACATATACCGGCCCAATCTAAACATCATTGAACCTTTATGGGAGGCTCTGGAATGTAGGGCGGAGTAGATTTCCACCACCTTCATCTCTCAAAGAACTATAGGCTTTCCTTTTGAAGAATGGTCCAATATCCCACTAGAATTGGTTCAAAACCCAGCATTCCAAGAAGGATTTAAGTTATGAAGGCAAAGGGTGGCCCAACTCCTTATCAGTTAATAAACATTCATATATTGTTTGGTGTTTCCATTATTTTGTCTACCATTATATGTCTGTACTGATATTTTTTCTTTTCTGTTATGCTTTTATTCCCCATTTTAATCCCTATTTTTAATCCCTATCCCATTAGTTTTATTTATTTCAATTATACCCTCTCTCTTTTTCATGTCAATGAATCCCCTCCATTGTATGAGAGGTCGCTGCCATAGTCCAGAGATGGTAGTCGGCCTCCTCTGATGCGGCACCCGCAACGGTCACCGTAACACACAGGACCACTCATATATGCAGGGAGCTCATATTGGCTTCCCTCCCCCCTCCCTGGGGTGGACAGCCAACTACCGACCCCTAGTGGCACCCCCTGCCAGAGCCGAACTGGCACAACCTAGGTGTAATCGAACCCAGGTCGCAGTGGGCAGCGTCAAACGTTCTTACGGCTACACCACCCGGGAGGCCCCTTGTACGAATTATTTTTGACTATCAGTATATTGTCCATTTTGATAATGAATACATGTTTGAAATGCCACGTATAGTTGGTACCTTTTTTATTTTTCAAACAGATATTGCAGTATACTTTTCCCCCCACCCCCCACCCAAAAAACATTTAACCAATATTTTTTTTGCAAAATACATCAACCTAAAACTCAACATGCTATAAATGTCATTTTTTTCCTTTTTTTTTTTTTTTTTTTTTAATGAAATCATTATTTGGCTTCTTTCTCAAATAGAAACAAAATGCCTCCTTTATCACTTAAGACAACTCTAAACAATTCTATAGGCTTTCCTAAAGCCCAGGAACGTCCCCCAGTTGTGCAGGAATTTGACATTCATCACCTGTTGTACAGCATGAGCAATGTATAGCGGCTGCCACACTGTCACAGAACTTGTACGTGATAGATTCTGAAAGCACTAAAAATCCATGGGCACATTGGTCCTGCAGGCATAAGCAGTAGGTATTGCGCAATGAGAAACAGCTATTCCCCCAAGTTATGGACTCACAGAAAATGTTGGTTAGCCGTCTTGACCACGGTCAGCCTCGACACATGGTCAGAGCCTCTGTGAAGCTCCAGGTGTGCTTAGGATGGACCCCTTTGTATTCCGAATGGTGTGAACCTCAAATCAATGGTTGAAGACGCATGGGAGTGGGCAACAGGAATGGAAAGCGTTTGGCAGAAGTTGGCCAGCTTTGATGAAAGTTGGCAATTGAAACCTTGCTTGCATGTAAAAAAAACAGATTAAAAAAAAACCTTTGATCACGACAATTAATTAAGCATCCTTCAAACTGCCTTAAAATTAATGAACAGTTCATTGATGCGGTGTGACCTCCGATGTCTGATTACAATTTAAAGAGCACTTTTGGCTGAGGCTCCGCTGCTTCTGCCAAAGGGATGCCGCCGGAAACCACCCCCCCAAAACTAAAACAGTGACTCAAAACAGTATGTATATACAAGGATTTAAAAAAAACTAACACAAAACGAAAAACAAAGACAGCAGTACATCCGCAAGAGCAACACCCACCCCATAACCTTAACCCCTACAAAATACCATAAAAAGAAAAATAAACTCAGTTGAAGCAGTCAGTTAATTCAGAAGCAGGGCTTCTGGGACTGATGAGTTTGACAGAGAGGGGAAAAGATGAGGGAAGTGTCAGTCTGCTCGGCCCTGCCCTGTCGACCCCGGCTCCGCCCAGGGTGGGGTCACTGGTGGGCCTATTTCTGCTCCTTTGTTGGGGCGAAGTACAGCTCCATGGGCTTGTTGACCTTCCAGTACTTCTCGCTCACCAGCTCCAGGGAGAAGGATCCATTCAGGACCTGTGGAGCAACACACAAACCCAACTTCAGTGGTGGACTATCAATCAGCTGTCCAACTCGTGTAGGAAGCTAGTGATGGGAGAATGAGGTTTCATGAACCCCAGGTGGGTGGAACTGCAATGAGCTTTCAATCACTGACTGTGATCCAATCAAAAGAATTTGCTCTTCACAGCAAAGCAAAATGATTGGTTCACGCATGATAGCTCCACCAACATTGGGTTCCACAAGGCCTCACTCTCCTTCCATTGCTATAGGAAACGCACAGCAGAAATGAAATGACTAAATAAATATTGAACATTAGAAGTAGATCAAATATGAGCAGCAGAAGCAGCCTACCACCGGAATATAATATGCAACGCTGTTAAGAATCAGAACCAGTGCAGCAAGACGTTATATTCAACTCTGCCGTTGGCGTTTGGATAAAGCAGGACCTGACGTTGGCGTTTGTGAGAAAGCCGGATGTGATGTAAAGGCGGAGATGCAGACGTACGGTGAACTGGCTGTTGGCGGTGGGGATGTAGATGGTGTACTGCTTCTCACTGGCTGCCTCCACGTTGATGGGGCTGGCGTCACCGTTCTTACGGAGCTCCTCCAGGGCCAGCCTCACCGCCAGGTATTTGGACAGGTGGTCCACCGTGGCGTTTCCTGAGGTCTTGATGTACCTGTGCAAAAAGCCCGAACTGCACCCGGTTACTGAGAGGAAGTGCTCTTCAGCCTAAGGCCTCGGGGCCCAATTTATGTTTAACGACCTTTGTTTAGAGTTGGCCCATTAATACATAATCGTATGAAATAAGCATTTACTGTCTGCATGCTCCATTACAGGACTGCTCAGTGATTATTTTGATTACATTTTTATGCACTTGAAATGAAACAGAAATCTGCACAGGTGTAAGCAGAATGCCTTTATTTTTGTAATCTTCCAATTATTATATACTTCATTCTGAAATGCATACTCTCCCAATATACACTGGACAGTTAATAAGCAAAACGGACAATGAAATACTACACAACCGCATTTTTTTATTCTGAAGAGTCCCCTTACCTCGTTTGTGCCGCGTCGTCCTTCTCCATCAGCGTGGGGTGCGGCCGGAACACCAGCTCGATCTCGCTGGCGCCGTCCAGCGCCGCGTCGCCCGCGCCGTTCTCTGCCGCGTTGTCCATGTCCAGGCCCGAGTCGTCCGACGTCTTGGTGCGCTTGATGCTGGGCCCCGCTTCCTGGTTGCTGTGGACCGAGGCGTTGCTGCAGTGGGAGCTGTCGCCATTGTCCTCCGCCCCGCTGCCGTTCTCCATCTGGTGCTTCTTACCCCGCGGCAGCCTGCAGGACGAGCGCGACACGGCCATATTCACATGACTACACTTGCACGTCACATTCATGTGCTCAAGTCTATAGGATTATATTCAAATTGCACGAAACTTACATTTTAAATGATATACATTTATAAGATAGGATTAGGTACTGAAGCTGGATACTGAAGAAATGTATCACCGATTAGCAAAGGAACTGGTTCTGACCGGTTCATGGCCTGGATCTTGAGGCCCTCCTCGATGCTGTGGCTGAGGGCCTGCTGGTTGTTGTGTTTGCTGATGCGGGCCAGGACCCTCTCCTGGTGGGCCTCGTACTCATCTCTGCTGGGGTAGATCTTGCTGATCAGGGCGTCGAAGTTCGGGTCGGGGCGGAGGGAGCGCTTGGACACCAGCTTCTTCCGGCAGGTTGGGCATTCCTTGTTCCTGAAAGACGCAGTGCGCTCCCAGTCAACTTTGTGGACGGGATGGGGTTACCGGTCCGAAATACATGGGGTGGACTGCTTTTTAGTGGCCTCAGGGCCCCAAGATAAGGAAGATACCCCAGCTTAATGCAAAAAATGTACCTGACCACTGACACCCCACCGGATTGAGTAGCATCAGGATTACATGAAAAGCATTCGACAAGATCAGATAAACTGTAGTAGTCACATACATTAGTATTATTTGTCATAACATAATTAACGTAATATGCAATATCACTGAGGTTCTAATCGAGACATAAATTTCAACTTTGTATTGTAGGATCTACAGTAGGATGCACACACTGCCAGTCCTAAAAATAAAATGCAGGGAAGAGTCCACATTCAGTTTACTACCGACAATAGTTCATACTGAAGCCCACGTTACTACAGAGCTATTTTTTCCCTTTATCGTGCAGGATCTATACAGGATTAATCTTACACATCCCTTGAGGAGTCTGCAGTCTCAGGTGGCCAAGCAAAGGGCCAATCACCAGTAGGTCTCTGAGTTTAAATGGCTGGTCTGTTTTTTTGGGGAGGGGGGGGTTTAAGCGCCTCAGTTCGTTCAGAGCCAAAAAGAAAACCTGCTGTAGAGCTCAGCAGGCCAAACCTCAAATTGCCCTGCCCTCAAAGCGCAGTCCCACTGAGACGGCTTCAACATGTGTTCTCTGACAGTTATACACAGTTCTGAGAAATCTGGTTTCCCTGGGCCTTGGACAGACTGCTGCATGATAACGTTTCTCCAAGAAACTTCGACTCAGACCCCTTCCTTTACATGTCTAAAGGAAATGGGGAGGCGTTTTTTTGCGTCAGTATATCCCGCAGGTACTTCACACAAAGGCTGAAGCCAAGACCTGGCCAGAAACCCAAGTACTGTCTTCCTAAAGCCCAGTACACACTCCACGATTTTAGCCCTGATTTTGTCTTTTTATTGCACTTTTAATGGACATATGCAAGGCCCCGTCTTTTAGACAAGGCACTAAATCAAACCTCGATCTGTTTGTTTGTTTTCGGTCAGTTACCGAAAAATAATGTGAAATATGGATCAAATTGGCTACACTGGCATGGGTACACTGGGCGTCATCACTATGACTTATATTTTACCAAATGTAGACAGACAGACAGACACACACACACACACACACACCCCAGATCGCAGCGCAGTGATGATGCAGTCAGCGCAGAATCGGTGAAGGCACTCCTTGGTTGTCATGGTGTTCTTCAGCATGTCCAGGCAAATGGGGCACATGAGCTCACTGTGGAGGCTGCGGGGAGACACAGCGATCTCCAGCCCGTCTGTGATCGCCTCCTGCAGGACACGCCACACAACAGCGCAGGGTGAGACCTGGGCCACATCAAATCCTCTGCTTCTAAAACGGGTTCATCCTTAGGCTTGCGCCTTGTTCAAAGAGGCCAGTGCCTTCATTCCAAGCTCTTGGTTTGCAAATGGCTCTGAGTTCTCAGGTGAATATTAATCAAGCCCTCTTACCTGAGGTGTCCTCTGCAGCTCGTACAAACTGAGCTCCCACGTCTTACTGAGGGGCTGCACTCCATTGGACTGCACGGTCTGCGTCATCTTCAAAGTCTGGGGACAAGAACGTCACGCTATTTCTTGCAGCAAAACACAGAAACAATGTAGCTTCCCGTTGTATGTGTGGTTGATCAATGTAGCCCTGTTACATCTTCCAGTGTAAAACAGCAACCCAATCTCTACTTTTAATGAATTATTTACGACAAAACATTAGTTTCTCGGTGCTTCACAGAAAACGAATATATGCTTTTTTAATATATATATATATATATATACACACCTAGTCATTAACCAAACATGAAATTAAGACATAGCTAGGTTAAGCGAACTGTTAGCTAACTGCGTATGATTTTTGTCATTAAACCTTTACATATGGATTCGTTTCAATAGCTTTTAATATACGAACTCCAAGCAGATATAATGCTAACGTAGCTGGCTAATATTATTAGGATAACATGCTACTTCGACGCCTACAGCACCCAAAAACAACGTTACTTCAGGAGCTCAATATGACCCCGTTTTGAGGTAAAAGCGGTTGCAACGAAAAACATAACATGAAAAACAGTGGATTGCTCTACCCACTCGTTAATGCAGATTGTCATGCTGTAAACCATCAATTCCCTCAAGTTAATATTCGTTTTGTTTACAACGCACGCTGGCTGGCTAGCCACTTTAAACGTCTTTGTGTGATGCTGGATCACTAGCTACACAGCTGTGCACACGTCGTGTCAACAATGTACTAGCTCAGCTAGCTAGCAGGCTATCGAACTATTTATCTTTCAAATGTCTCTTTGGATTTAAAATACGTCGCGTGAATGTAACGAAGGAAAATTATTCAAGTTGTACACGCATTTCAATTCTAAGGTGTCACTTCGACGCAAACGATTACAAAAACAACAATGCGAGGCTGACTACGACGGTTTCTCACAGGCTAACGTTACTGAGGTTTTAGACAACTAGCAAACCCATGGCTAGCTATCTAGCCAGTTTTTTACTTTAAAGCTAGCCACGCCGAATAGTTTATTTTATTTTAACCGCATCCCATACTTTTACTCTATTTCACAAACAAAAATGACATACAATATCGTTCCAATGTGTTTGTTTATGAAGCTAGGTACTTACATTTTGTGTGTTGGATACACAGTATCCAGCGCGTTCTTGCAAATTCGCAATATGGCGGACTAACCCTCTGCTTTGCACTCTGGGAAACGTAGTGGAAAGAAAGCCAATATCTCAAAAGTATTGAATACGCATTTGAAAAGCCCTAGCTAATGTGAATCACATAAATTAAATTACAAACAAAAATAGTTTAAGAAGAGTTCAAGATATAGCATTATTTGAAGTATCCATTAATTTAAAGTAAATTAAGTCAATTTTACCAAAGAACAATAACAAACTGTTAACAGCAGTCTATAAAAACAAAACACTGCGAATGGATAGGAATATGGATAATAATAGCACGTTTTATTTTTCAATAAATTGTCATCTTCTATTGAAAATCATTTATTAGTTAATTTAATCAATACACAAATTGCATCGATCCATGTCCTTCAACCTATGCTAGACTACTTCATCAAGTGTTTATGACATTAATCCATTCTCGAAAGCCAAAAGCGAAGATTTTAACAAGCGTGTGAGAAAACGATAAATTAAATTATCGTTATCGTTATGCCTTAACTAACCGCGCGTTTTCAAGCTTTTACCAAAAGTATTCGAAATGTATGTACCAGGCGGCGCTGCAGTTTGAGGAAGTTTACACTACTCGGATGAGATGGGGAGTTCGGAGGAAACCCTGGCGTCCCCGCCCGTCATTTCTGACAGCCACGACACGCAGGGCGATTCGGCAGGACCTAGCCTACACGCTGCATCAAAAGAGATAAACGAATTATACTTGAAACTGAAGTTCAACAAAGGAAGACCGTTACTGCACTATGGGAGTTTCTTCCTCCAATCTTCTGGATGAAAGCAAATCCAACTACATTAAAGGTAACGTTAACTAAAAAGTTGTCAAGTTTAACTCCAGAAATCGATGGTGTACTAAAAACGTTTGAGCGGACGAGTCTTACTGTAGGCTGTTGTTTACGTCTAACGTTTACGTCTACGTTTTTTAAGTAGCCTACCTGTTAATTTACTGAGATGTCGGCTAAACTATGAAGCTCCTTTAGCCTTACGGGTTATATTCTTTTCACTATAATGAAACCTACAAACATTTCACCAATAAAACCTGTTGTTTCCAAGACAAAACATGTTTGCAATAATTGTAACTTTGACATTATTTTAGATACTGGAATATAATAGACCTACTGTGTTGCAACATTTTCTTTTACGTTAGTTTTTTTAATTTCCTTTGCTGTATTTTTCAGCAATGATGCCTCTGGTATTAAACTTTTTTTTTTAATGATATTTTTGTAAGGACACGTGGTATTCCTTGGAACATACCACATTTGAATTTCCATAAATTATGTAGCCTAATTATCGTGGTAGAGCTGGTAATACAATTTTTTTGACTGCATAGCACAAGGCTTTCTGAAATGGCTGTTGAGAGCTGGTGCAGGCTACAGCAGGGAAATCATAGATCTATGATCATGCCGATGACGCGTGTATGCGGAGGGGACAAGCGATCAGAGTTCGCCGTTATTGACTTATTTATTTTAGATTTTATACTGGTGTATTTTGGCTGGCCTTCAACGAACGCGTATCCACCGCTCTGATACTTCTGGGAGACAAAATAACGGACGTATAGTCTCCGGGTCGGAAATGCTGTGGTCTGGACCACGTCATTAATGTGCGGAGTACAGTGGCATCCACATCTACAGCACACTGCGTGGATTTGCAGACGTTACCTATTCTCAACTGCAGGGAGACATTCGACTTAAGACTTTAGATGTTTGTTTAGTGTAGCTAATGGAATTACATTTAAAAAAACTAAAATCAGAAGAACTTTTTTGTTGTATTATTGGTTCATTAACAATAGCCACCTTGAGAAAGTTTGCATCCTCAATTTCAGCAATACAAACTTGCTTGCTTGCTTTCCTTGTGAAATTGGCACATCAGTACCGAAAGGTTTCGAGGTTTGTCCAATTACGCCCAATATTGTTTATACAATTAATTACAGTTAAATGTCCAGAACTCGAATTTATATTACCTTTATATAACCAATAATGTTTTTTATTTGGTCACATGCACTGAGCATGTATATATCATAGATTTTTTATTTTATTTACAAATGTACCTTAAAAGTCAATATAAGCTTCTAACCTAAGTGATATCAAGTACACTGTAATTATGTGTGCATTGTTTTTATTTCAAACACTGCAGTGCAATGCTGGATCTGTTATTGAGATATATGCCTATATCTTAAGACAATCATTCTTTGTACCTCTGTGGAAAGACAACGATCATTCAGTGAACCGTAAACTTGTATTTAGAGCACAGCTTTTCTCTGGAGCTGCAATGTCAAACTTTGAAGTGTGCAGAGATCATTGCATTATCCAGAGGGACATGTTGTGGCTTAGAGGCGTGGAGGCTTCCTGGCCTTTTCGGCATGTTTATCAATATAAATTTGAACTTTTGTTTTACAGCACAATAAGTTTCATGAAACTTTCCATTCTTGTGCATTTTAGGGAGATTTAGGGTGTTATAAGTCACTTGCCCCCCACCTCCCCCCCACTACCACAGACAGTTGTGAAATGATGGCACAGCCAGGCATAGCGTGGTATCCTCATTTTCCCTTTGTGTGGGGTGTCTCCTGCTGGCTGGCTTATTGCCAGATTGCTGATATAGATGATAATGTACACTTTTCAGTATTCACAGTGTAAATTTGTTTAACCTGGTTGTCCCATTGAGGTGGAAAAGGGTCTAATTTACAGTAGAGACCTGGTCCAACAAGTTCAGCAAGAAAAAATAACAGATACATCATGCCTGACACAATATACCATAAAAGATTGCAACACAATACATCACAGAGTAAATTAGGGTTAGGGTTAGGTAATACGATTACCATTGATTATTATATAACCATTTGTGATAGTTTTAAATTAATTTAACAGTGTACATGTTTGCATTTTCATATTTTTTCAATATAATTCCATGACCAGGGAGCATAATATGTCATCTTTAAGTACTCATTTCACAAAACCCAATTCAAGAGTTCTGAGTGTGGCCTACATACTGTACGAAACCAATGAAAAGGCATATTGGCATTTCCCTGTAAAAACCTTCCTTACTTGATCATTATGTTATCTTATAGCACATCACAGGGATGTCAGTAGCACTCCCAATGTGCAGCAGTATGTGCCAGTCCAGGTTTTACAAGAAGCATGTTAGTTTACTGAGAGGAACTTGTCCATTTGTTGTTTTCACGTGATGCGCTTCCCTTTTTTGCTTCCTTGTGAGGACTTGCGATGTATGCGATATAACCTATTGACTTGCACCTGATTGGGGTCCGGGCTAACTGTTCTAGGCATTAGGACACCAGATGTGGAGGGGTGTGCTTTAAAAGATACATGGGTGAAACCTATGAATTGGTTGTGAATTGAGAATTAGTGTACTCCCCAATCAGTACATCAAGTTGCTTGTAGTAAGACCTGGAATGGCTCAAACCACTCAATGCCTCCTTCATGTCATATAACATCTTACAGAAGTTTAACATTACAGTAAGCTTCTGTTTAAAGATATCAAACATTTGCTAAATTACTTTAGGCCAAGCGTGCATTCATTGTATTGTCCTCACAGGAGGAGTTTGACAAAGGCTAGTTGCCCCCTAGGTGCCATTTAGAGCACTGCAGTGTGACACAAGCTCAAGGTTAGCTGGAGGATCTGTTGAGTGAGAATCCTTTCTGTGATGCGATGAATCAGCTCCTTGTACTCCAGCAACTCAATTCGCCCAGTCTACTCAGCCTTTTCTGGGATGTGGCATGTTTACCTTGGGCTGGCCCAACGTACACGGCGAAGCCCACTCAGGGAAGTCACAGCTACCTGAAAGACTGCAGCTAGGACAGCACCATGCACCAGGGAGACATTCAAGAAGGAGGAGAAAAATAAGGATCCTTCTGTCAGGCTTCAGACAGACTGGGCCCACAGGCTACCAGTCAGGCGTCTGTCCCCGAGCACAGCGAGAAGAGCTCAATGCTGCCCACTGCGACCGGGGTTCGATTCCACCTAGGTCGTGCCAGTTCGGCTCTGGCAGGGAGTGCCACTAGAGGGCGGCAATTGGCTGTCCGCCCTAGGGAGGGGGGAGGGAAGTCAATATGAGCCCCCTGCATATATGAGTGGTCCTGTGTGTTACGGTGACCGTGGCGGGTGCTGGCTCGGAGGAGGTGGTACAGGTGCCCACTACTGGTCTTGGGACAGCGACCTCTCATATGAGGGTGGGGATAATTGGCATGAAAAAGAGGGTATAATTGTCAACTAAAAATAGGGGAGAAAAATGGGGAATAAAAGCATAAACAGAAAATAAAAATAAATAAATAAAGAAAACCCTGCAAGTTGGAAGAACCCAGGGTTTAATGTTGGTTCACTGATATGTCCTTGCAGTCCATCGCCAGGGAATGTTCCATGTGGAAATTGTGATTGCAGAATTCTAAACAAAGCTTTTTTTTAAACCACTCAAGAGATAATTTTGCTTATCATAAGATTGCTTCAAGTATGTAAGAAAAGAAAACTGAATACACCCACAAATGTAAACAAAGCCAGCAAGTATGTTACTAATTAGAATGACATACTAGATCCCTCGCCCTCCTGAATGATGTCATTGGCTTATTGGCGTCAGCTGGAGTCCAATTGGCTCAGCAGAAACCTCTGGGGTTACTTTCGTAATGATGCATGAGAAAGTGCAGAGGCCTGAAAATGGCGTTCTTTGCTTTTAATGAACACCCATAGCAAAGACACAGCTCTATGCCGGAGATTTTTTATTGCCATTTGTTGATTTAGTGTGAATTGTCTAAACAGCAAAAGAAGCAGAAGGCTTGCACATACAGTTCCGTGCAAAGCAGGCTGCGACAAAAGGTTTTATTCCAGTGAAGGCTGTGTTAGAATGTCATTTTATTATTAAACGGACCAGTTACAAATCAGTATAACGTGTGCACATCGGAAATAAGGCACTCATAAATGCAATCTGCGCTCTGCACCAAGTTGGCCTGCAGCTTGCTGGTGACAGGACAGAATGGAGCTGGTTTGAGCAACTGGAGCTTTGTGAGCCCAGAACGAGTCATCCTTGCCTTTGATTTACCAATGTTCTTTTTAAAAATCTGGACCACAGGAAATACGCACTTTTAAGACGATCACATTTTCCTGGCAATAATTTGAAGAGCTTTGTGTGGACCGCTCCTGCAAATATCACAATGTCGCTTTTAATCATATGAAAAACGTTTTCACCGCTGTCGAGCATTCAGCAAAAAAGGAAAAATATTGTGAATTTGTTGCAATTTTATTGGTAATCGGAGTGCCGTCATGTCATGGCTCTGGGAGCAGTACCTTTTTGATCTGACATAAGCAAGTATAGGGTTTCATATACAATCTTTATTGTCCCTGAAACAAATGATGGAAATTTTCATTCAGCTCTTAGGTTTGCAACATAAAAACAATCAATCGTACTGTACATAGATCAACAAATATAAATACATATCGAGCAAACAGTGCATGTTCCTGTTGGCATCGATCCCCTGACTCTTTATTGCTGCTTCTGGATGAACATGCCCTTATTTAATATCGAAATAACGGGATACATTCTTTATTATAACATTTTTTTCTTGACTAGTGGCACTCTGAGTATAATTTCTGTGTGTTTGTACAATCACAGGTCAAAAGAGGCCAGTTTGAGATAAATAATACTTTTTTTGTGTACCAAAAGCAAACAACTGCAGCGGGAGCCACTAAAAGAGCTGGGTGGAACAGGCCTTTAGGGCAAGGTCACTGCACAGCGTGCTTGTTGTCAGACAGCACATAAAAGCCTGAGCACTTGAGCGGTGGAGCAGACGTTAAACTCTGGGTGGTTCTGTGTGGCTCAGTAGGTAGAGCATGGCGTTGACATCGCTTACGTTGTGGGTTCAGTTCCCACTGGGACCACATTTACTGAAAAATGTATGCGTTCACTACTATAAGTCGCTTTGGATAAAAGCGTCTGCTAAGTGGCATATGTTATGTTATGCTACCTGCTGTGATTGTGGTGATTTTTCGCCGGCTGGAGGGAGTGAGGCGTGTCGCACAAGGTGTGCTTCATTGAGTCCTTCAGAGAGACCCATTAATCCTCCAGCCCCTCTGCTGGGCCCTGTGCCTCCCTTGGAACACGCTCTTTCAGGAGTGAGGAGCCGAACACGACGTCTGTATCAGCATGTCCCAAGCTTTTCCTTTAGCTTTGGCTAATTGGACCAGGGGCAGACCTTCTCAGAGGTGAGGGTAGGGAAGTTGAAGCGTATGTCCTGAGAAAACCACATGTTTGTAACCCACATTTCTACGTACTTTTTGTTGGCCCAGGTTTGACCTTGAACAACATGTGACAGCCATTTGCAAACTTTAGTCACTCTACCACTGAACCATTGAGAGGAGTGGCAACAAAAGTCACTTCTGAGTCAGTGGAATTGGATGTATAAATGCATTTTTGTTTATTTATTACCACAGGAGGAAAGTATTGTGATAAATCCTAAAATTGCGCCATGTCTGATCTTACTGGAATCAGCAATGTTAAGATGATCCCTGTAGGTTTCATTTTCTCTGTGACAGAATCTTTCCACCAAAACAGCCCTCTAGTGTCACAGACTGGTTAATTCAGATCATAGTAGCAGTCCAATTGTACAATGCTACCCATATATGTTATGATATAAAATGCCATTTTATACTCATTCATATTGTGTGTGTGTGTGTGTGTGTGTGTGTGTGTGTGTGTGTGTGTGTGTGTGTGTGTGTGTGTGTGTGTGTGTGTGTGTGTGTGTGTGTGTGTGTGTGTGTGTGTGTGTGTGTGTGTATATACATGCTGCATATTTACACATATATTGTACCTTACAGTGTATATTGGATTTTAGGACTTTCAATGTGCAATATGTTCCTTATTTTGTTAAAACTCCATCACCAATTCAGGCAGCCAGTGTCCATCAGATGTACACATTGGTACTTAAATGGAGCATTTTTCCTTTATACAATTGACTACTATAAGCAGCACTTGGTGTGTGAGACAAATTACAGACACTGTCAAACTTATATTTTAAACATCTCATTGTACCATATAGCCAGCTAACTACCCAACATCAGCATGACAGCATGACACCTTGTTTTGTTTCTGAAATAGGATGGCCATCTTACTGGCCAGTTTACAAAACAAGACAAACACAGCATGTTTTTTGTTTTGTTTCCTGCAATTTGTAAGCCAACATTAACTTTGAGCAGTTTTAAGCAAGTTTTTAATACAAGCTTGCTTAAAAATCATCCATATAAAAAGTTGAAACTTCACGAACCAAAAGTAACAAATGGCTAAAGACATGGAAGTAGGTAAACAAAACACTTGTCTTGAAATAAACAGTGCAACATCCTTCAGACTGTACACGTCGCAGTTTTAGAAGGTTTCCATTGGTTGATTTATGTTTATCAACGTCGAGCTAGAGGGTTGCTGTTTTATGCCAGCCTATAAATAGCACAGGCTGCACTGGCTGGGTGAGTCATCATGAGTGTCGCCTGATAAAAGTCAGATGCTGAAACTCTGTGCCCTCCCCCCAAAAAATGGATGAAAGGTTTCTCCAGGTGGGGGAGGTTACAGAGGTCGAAATATCAGGTACTGTAAAGTACCCTTGAGACATGAGGAGAAATAGTCCTGTGTGAATATGTTATATAAAAATAGTTCCCAGTCTTTGGTTGGATTTACCTTGGGAACTGAGGGAAAATTCCTTTTTTTCTCTCCTGCTGGTCCAAACACAACAGTCATATACTGTGGTGGAAGAAAAAAAGAGATGAAAACAAATGAATAGTTGAAATAGGTTTTTTTAAATGTCAGTGCAGAGCGGTCAGCGTTAACCCACTCCTCACACTTATTGGCTAAGGTTAACACACTCCTCACACTTAAGGTTAAGGTGTGAGGGAGAACCCTGGTCAGCTAGAACCATGAATTTAGGAGAATAACCATAGCAATGTACCTCAGTGAGGAGTGAGGCATTATGGGTAGGTTTTAAGTAAATCCTAAAGTTAGTAAATCCATTGGAAAAATATCTACCATGCTGATGTTATGGGGCAAGCCCCCAAATTCCCTCTCCGAATGTGTGACTCAACTTCAGTTTATCGTGTCTTTCATTCCGAATTGAAGTATGGAGTGAGCACAAAGTTCGGAGAAATGGGTGAGGAGGAGCCCCTACCTCCCTGTTTCCTGGACAACAGAGAATGAAGCCCCCCCCCTCCTCACTCTCTTCAGACTGTTTTAACCCTGCAGATATGTGATGGGGGCAGGTCCTAAATCTCTCTGTGCACCAGCTCGTTTATTCATATGACCAAGGTTATGTTATTAATGCGTGCAGATGAGGCATCCATGTGGTCTTTGAGGGGCCCCACCTCATATGGTTGCCAGGTCTGACTCGTGTTCGCACATGTGGCTTCCAGCATGCTCAGGGGAATGGAAAGGAGTGAGGGGTGTGTGGGGGGGTTGGGTGAGGTTTGAGGTCTCCAGCACTGATTATACTGTGTATGATTGGCTCAGGTTCCCACTTTTACAGAGCGAGCAACCTTCAAGTCCTGGAATTCGTCTTCCTCGTATGGATTATGAGGAAGGAATGCTTGGGAATAAGGTGGGGTTCTGGCATTCCCATTTCCCCATTCCCTGCGCAGGCACACTCTCACTGCCGTTTTCTACGCTCCCACATTCTCAACTTGCACTGATGAAGGCTAAAGTTTAGCTGAAACACATTGACAGTGCCTGAAAATGAGAAAAAAAGATTTTAATGAAAATTCTGCCCTCCTTAACCACTTTTTGGATTACGGGAAAGGGCTAGCTATGATCACAGCTGACTTTTTTATTGACAAAATTTTCACAGTACATTTTAGAAATGTACAATTAAGATAGGGGTGATGTATTGTCAGAATTTTCTGGAAAGTATGTTATACATGCCGTTTCATAGTTTTACACAAATCGCAAAATTCTAGCCAGACATGTTCAGCAACAACATTCTCAGCAGAGTGTGTGGTAGCTACAAGGGAAGGTTCCCATCACAGAAATTAACACACTCCGTTGATTCAGGAGGGAGTGCAGTAGCATGTGTGCCCTCCTAAAATCGGGCAGTCTTTTCACTCTGCAGCCCACCTGCTGAGCTGCGCAGCCATTGCTGCACATTGGCTGCACATCTCGCATAACAAGTGCACATTTTACAACGCTGGCGCAGGCCGACTGCAGGCACCTGATCGAACACAGGGGGCGCTGTTGTGTCATGGGAATACCTTGCCGAATACCCTAGCCTCCCTCTGTGGCTGACCTTATAGCCAGTTGTGTATCACTCTGGCAGAGGGACTCCCAGCCACAGTTAAGATTACATTCTGGGCTACGGGACGCGTTACAGCATCGTAAACAAGTCAATCTTTACATCACCCGGGAGCCTACAGCAGGGCTATTCAATTACCTTTTCATGGGGGCCAGATTTTAAAAACCAAAAAGGTCATCAGGACACTCTCTGCAATGGCCAAACTGCCACAGAAATGGCCTTAAGACGGTAAAGCTGTAACGCTGTTAACGGTGCCTTAAATTCTGTGGATTCTCATTGGTTGTGTCACTCTGTCAGGGAGCGGAGCCAGCTCCACAAGACCGGCCTTTCGCGGAGTGGGTGGATCTAGTTGCTGCTCCAGATTCTTTAATCCTCTGGGACTACTCTAAGAGGTTCAGCCCTAAATTGTGGCCACAAAACTCTCTGTCAGTGTGATAGTTGTAGCGTGCGAGGCCCGTGGAAACGGGCGACACCTGGAAAGGTTTGCAGCACCGCGTGCGACCGGGCGGCTTCTCTGCAGCCTTCAGCTCATTCTCAGAGGATTGTGTGAGGGTAAATTAAACTCAATTTCCTCTTAATTTGCAAACAGATTTGCACATAGTTGCCACACTGTTGTCCATTTCCTAATATTTCATTCTGAAAATGTAATATTCTTCTGCTTTTCTGTCCTTCCGATTGTGAAATTTCCTGTTGGGAAATCAAGAATTGTCAGCAAAGTTTTTCAAACAGTTTGATTTGTCACAGTTCTGCCTGGCATAACGGTAGCGTTGGTCAGAACCTGGGGGCCAAGCCACAGAACGATATGAGAAAACAACACTGTATTACAGAACCACAACACTGCTCTTTGGAGCATCTAGTAAGTGTGCGAGTCTCATTCTTTAGAGTATTATAAGACACTGGAGTACGGCCTTGTGTATCAGCGTTCCCACCCCCCCTTGCTGGCTGCATCGAGCGGCGCCTTGCCGTGAGGTCAAGCTGGCCTTCCTGCAGCAGCTGTTCTCCCTGAAGGAAACTGCTCATCATTTCAAATCCAAGTCTGTTTTTCTCTCTGCTTAGAACGATGGCGACAGGGTTAAAATACAGTTTACGAAACCCTGAGTGGAAAGAGATATGTGATATCAAGGAGAACATGTGAGGGAGGTCTGTCTCTGTGCTACGGAATATCCACATAGCAGTGTCAATAAGGAAACTAACAGAGTGTAGAGTGGTTGTGGGGGTGGGAGCACAGATCAGGTTGGTTATCGTTGCTGTAGGTCAGCACAAACTAGCATTTATTCTACATTTTGAACCAATAGCTGATCCTTGAGAGCAACAGACGAGCCAGTAGGAACAGTCAACAGACATGGAATGCCTGAAGAACAAGAACCAATCACAGGCTGGCTTGTCAGTCAGCTGGCAGATCCGAACAAATCTGCAGCCAAACCAGATGCCTTTCTCACCAAATGTACTGACTTTGATTAGCACATTCAACTTTTACATATTTGTTTGTTTCCCAACAGTACCCAACCCGACAGTATGTGGTCAGCGTTATTGAAATTAACAACAACATTTTTTCAGAAACTGAGCTTTTGCTCGATTGGATCTTGGCCTTACTTTCCTGCCCCTCAACAGTTGACAGAAATATTGGTGTAGTTTCAAAAATCATTTTCTGGGGGATTACATGACCATAAATGCATTTAACTGCATTATAGAGTGGTTTCACATGGTTTATGTGACGGTGTCTACTGTGCTATTCCGTCCTTGCACTCCAATTGGCCAGTGAATGCCTTGATGACTAAGACAGCTCTGCAGGAAGGTCGCTTCCCTGACACCCACGGCCGTGGCAAATACCCTTCTGAGCGGCAGAGGCGTGGATCACGGGAGTCGATCTCAGAATATGAATTTGAAATACTTAAAGCGTTTCAAAGTAGGAACTTGTTTTCACAGACCGTGGAGGAGTGGAAAAACAGCGCGAGACCCTGGGGTCTGCCAAACCGCTCTGTCCTCACATCGCCTGCTTCTGGTTAAGCCTTTATATCTGTGTGTGAGCAGCACAGCAGAGCAACGGGATTACTCACACACCAGGTCAGAAAGAAAGCGAGCCGAGGGATCGTATTATTGTTCAAACAGATAATGCGACAACCTTTCAACTGTCGAACGCTATTATAAATATAAACATGTGAGGGGGAAGTGGCAAGGCATGGCAAACAATGTCAAATGAGAAAACGAGAGAACATGTTAAAATATCTGTATTTAAGAAAGGTCAAGTTCCTTGCTTGAGGGGCCCCCAGAAATGAGTGTGGGAGAGCGCACAGAGTCATCCGAGGCAGGAGGTCCAAAACAACTATTTATTTTAAAAAAGCGCTTGAGGCCTCCCGCGTGACCCAGTGGTTACAACGTCCGATGCTGGCCACGGAGCCAGAGTCGGCTCTGGCCGGGAGCGGCGATTGGCTGTCTGCCCCAGGGAGGGGGGAGGGAAGCCGACATGAGATTCGCTGCGCATAAGAGTGGCCCTGCAGTATACCGGGTTACGGCTGATACTTGGGTGAGTGCGGTCTCGGAAGAGGCGTCAGGTCGCGTGTCGCTACCGGTTGCAGGACTACGGCAGCGAACTCACATTACTAGGGGGGGGAATTGACTTAAATAGCGGGTCTAATTGGCTACCAAATTGGGAGAAAATGGGATAAAAATCTGAAACAATTTCTTTTTTTTTAAGCGCTTGTAAGAAAAGGGAGAGATTGTCTGCTGTGTGATGACGCATCTGCTCTTGCAAGAGCTGCATGTGTTTGCTGGCACTAGGAGAGATGGAAGTTTATGTGTATAACAAACACACGCCACATGGTCACCGGGGCAGAGCAATGGTAATGGAGCACAGCAGTCTTGTAAAAAAAGCGAACACAGATCCATAATTTCTCAGGTGCCTGATAAAGAATAAATACTATGGGGCCCCCAGGGTGGTGCAACGGTAAAGGCACTCACCTGGAGTGCAGGGTGCCCACTGGCCACTGTCTCTGGCTGGGAATCCCGTTCAGGGGCGGCGATTGGCTGTCCACCCCAGAGGGAGGGGAGGTCTGATGTGGTCGGTGAGCTCATAGTAAGAGGCGGTAGAGTTGAAGTAGAAAAAAAAGGGAATAAATTAAAAAACTAACAAAATATATATATACAATCTATATACGATAAAGCTCCCAAAAACATGGGATTTATTTTATTACATACATTTTCTGAGCAATCTTGAAACCAGAGGTTGCAGGATTGAATCCTTAGTTGAGGCTCTCATCCTCCTATATACATTCTTAATATGTAGCCTATATAAATCTCCCCTGGTATTTGCAAAGGAAACAGAGAATGGAATAAGCACTTAGATAACCCTTCTGAATGGTTTAACACATCTGCCAAAAGGCTTTCAGAACATGTGTTTGGGGGCCTCCGATAGTGTAGCGGTCTAACTCACCCGTATTGGCTGGTCCTTTACGAGTGTGAGCTGCCTATCATGGTCACGGTTTGAAACACAACTGTACCAGACCAGCCCTGATGGAGAGCCCCGATCGGGGGCGCGCATTTGGCTGTCCGCCCCAGGGGAAGGGGGGAGGGAGAGCTGGCACGAGCTTGCTGAGGAGCAGGAGGGCGACCTCGTAAACACGTTTGGGCAAGTTCCGTCTCGGAGGAGGTGAACATTGCCTCGAGGTATTAGCTCGTCCCATGGATACATTATGTTTTTAATGACACTGTACCATATGTGGGCTGATCTTCACTAAAGCCCATTCACACAGGATATACCTGGTCATATAGGTTCCTCCCCACTGTACTGCGTTAAGACCCCCTCCAAGAAGGTGCACTTATCTGTTTTTGCACTCACGCTTGCACATGGAATGCTCACGACAATTAAGGACACAACAGGCGCACGACAAAGACCCTTTGTGAGCGCAGTGCGCTATAAAAACATTTTTAAAAACACATTTCCTTCCCGGCGGCTTCAACAATCGATTTTTCTCGTCTGCCGGGTTGGAGTTCCTCTCCTGTTTTTTTCTTCTTCTTTCTTTCCTTCTCCTGAGAGGAAGGGCTGAAAGAGACCCGGAGTGTTTGTGTACGCACGGCACATATACGGTGTATTTTTGTCGAGTGAACGTCTGATCTCACATCTGTGTTCTCCGGACTGTGCTTTTGATTAGCGGGAGGAAATGACCTCATCTGGTTTCGTGTCGAGCTGCCTGTCCGCTGGCATGAAGAGCTGCGCTCCTCGGTAGTGATACTTTGTCAGGTTACATTTGACTGTTTATTCACTCGGCGGATGTCTTTACGGGGGGACTACTTGCACTGCCGACGTTACTCACTGTTCATTTATGGAAAGGATTTAGCAACGATTCTCCCACTGCTAAAAGATGAGGTTATATATATGCCATTTAGCAGACTCTTTTATCCAAAGCGACTTACAGTAGTGAATGCATACATTTTTCAGTATATGTGGTCCCTGAGGGAATTGAACCCACAACCTTAGCGTTGCCAACGCTGTGCTCTACCCACTGAGCCACAGAGAACCATGTGTTACTTCCTGTTCTGTGCACAGGCCCTTGTACCCGCAGATCCTATCACATGCACTTCCTGTGGCATTGTAGGTCACTTTGGACATGAGCGTCTGCTAAACGTAGTAATAATAATAATAACAATTATAATAATGATAGCAACAGCAATAATAATAATAATTGTTTGTATGTAGGCTAGAAATGGACAGAAGCACTTGAGGTTGAGCAGCTCCCTCAGGGGTAAGTCGGTTGACGGGTTGCCGGATCTTGGGCCCGTCTCCCTGGCTCACAGCGTGCTGGCATTGTGGGGACATACACGTGCTCAGAGATAAGCGGCCTGTCACTGGGCTTCCTGCTTCGTAGGAAAGCCCCCGCATTCCTGCGTGCACAGCTGCAGCTGCAGGACAATGGGCCTTGCGCTCCAGAACGCTGCCCTGGACACGCCAAGGATGTCCACGCTGGACACTAACATTAACATTACAGGCATTTAGCAGATGCTCTTATCCAGAGCGACTTACACAGTGTACATTTCTTTACATACAGCCCAGTTCTCCCAGTACTCCCGCCTCACTAGAGAGTGCAGAATCGGAGTCTCGTCCCTGGGGAAGTATCATATGAGTCATCATATAGCCCCTTATATGGAAATAATAATAAAGACAAGTCTGCAGGACTGGTTTGCTGTGATTGGCTGGTAGGTTGTGCCAAGATGGATGACACATATGATCTGAATTTATCCCACTTCCTATTGGGTGAAGTCAGTGTGATGCAATTATCAGGGCCCAGATTAGCAGTCGTCCTATCGTCTCAGACGATTACAAATTAAGCCTTTGATTTCCAAGTGATCGTCCTGCTGACGACTGTGAATTTTATTTTTTTAATGAGCTAACTGGAACTATTTCTGTTTTACACTCACATCGTAACAAACAAGTCATGCACGGATATTCAAAAATATTTCAGAATGGGAAAAGCAGCACATTGTCACTCGCATGCAGTCTGTGCTCACCGCGTTTGTTGTTGTTGCTATGCCAGACTGCAGCAGTCAAGCAAGTTTGCGGATCGCGGCACATACAGTGTCTATAGAAAGTCATGACACCCTTTTGAAATAGTCTCGTTTACGTTATGCGAAGAAACACATAGAAGATTCTGATGTCATGTGGCAAAAGGTTATATGGTCAGATGAGACCAAGATTGAACTTTTTGGACTGAACTCCAAACACAGCACACCACCCCAAACACACCATAACTACAGTGAAGCATGGTGGTGGCAGCATTATGTTGTGGGGGTGTTTCTCTTCAGTGGGGACTGGGCAATTGGTCAGGATTGAAGGGGAAATGGATGCTGCCAAGTACACCCAAATTCTTGAGGAAAACCTGCGGCCCTCTGCTAGACAGCTGAAGATGGGCAGGTGGTTCACCGCCAAAAAAACAACGCAGTGGCTAAAGGACAGGAAGGTGAATGTCCTTGAGTGGCCTAGTCAGAACCCTGACCTAAATCCGATAGAACATCTGTGGATGGACTTGAAGAGTGCAGTCCATCGCCGCTCACCACGGAATTTGACTGAACTGGAACAGTTCTGCAAGGAAGAATGGGCAAATATTGCCCAATCTAGGTTTGCAAATCTGGTAGAGACATATCCAAACAGACTGATGGCTGTAATTAAAGCAAAAGGTGCCTCTACAAAGTATTAAATCAGGGGACTGATCACTTTTCCAACCCTGTTATTTTAGTTTTTCATTTTTTATTAATTATCAGAAATTGTGCCATTTTTTTCACTTGAATGTTGTAAGGCAAAATGTGTAAATAAAGCTGAAAAAATATGGATTTTATGTAATTTCATTTCAGGCTGTAAGACAAAAAAAGTGACTATTTCAAAAGGGTTTATGATGACTTTCTATAGGCACTGTAGACACAACAGCGAGAACCAGCTAGTTAGTTAGCTAGCTAACGTTAGCATTCACAGACATTGGGTATCGATATCTGTTGTTGCTAGTTGCTTGCTAACACAAGGCTTAGTAAGTGATCATGCCTTTATCACTTACCAAGCCATGAATTGGCAAGCAATGTCCATGAATACTAGCTAGCTAGTTACTGTTTATATTCAGTTCAGTGAGCTCTCCCGCCAGGCTGAAGAATCGCTGTGATTTTCCTGCAGTGTTTTCTCATCTCCGTCCTACAGTCTAAGCACAAAACATTCCCATATCCCTGCTTGGTTAAATCTAGGAATTATTAGCTAGCTATTACGTTAGCTACCATACCACACTCTAGTTGGGAATGGAAAAATCTCTCTCGTTTGAGTGCCGACTAGAGTGTATGTTATGATACTGTGTAGTTCGAGTCCCGATTAGAGTGTACGTTACGATACTGTACAGTCAGAACACTAGTCGCTAACGCCACCTGCGGGCACCCATCATAGTTTCACTGCTACACAGTCCCATGAGCACACGCTGCACAAGTCAAACATAAATATCCATGTAGAAAATAAATAACGTTAACTGTCGTGTCTATCTTTGGGCTATATACGACCTAGTGATCGCATTTTCAAAGATGTGGAGATTTATTGATGGTGCAAGTCCACCCCCCACTAAAAAGGCTAAAACCAAAGAAGATCAGCTAAAAACTCAGCGAAAATATGATTCAGAGAGCAGAGATCGCACTTTCCAGGAAGATTGGAAGGTGAATAAACCATGGCTTGTCTGGGAGGAGGAAGGGATAATGAGATGTTGTTGGTGCATTCAAGCTAAAGAAGTAGACAGAAAAATAGGCACCAAAAATATACATACTGTATTCAAAATAAAAAAATAAATAAAATATTTGACGTACACAGTCTTCTTTGTTGCTCACCTACAGCGCTCGCAGCGATGCGAGTAGGACAAGTAACTTTTAGGAAGGACAAGTATCTTTTCTAAGATACTTGCCCTTTGACAAGTATGACTTTTACCCTAATCTGGGCCCCTGAAATGTAGGCTACACCCTGATTTATGATTAGCGAAATTCACCCACAATCCCACAACCTCTTTGATTGCTGAGCGACCAGCAGAGGAAGTGGGCAGTGCCATCCTGAAGGTGTTCGCTATGGCTCAAAGGAAAAAAAGCTTAATTGAGGGACATTTATTCCATTACCTTCTGTACTGTCAGTACTGAACACCGACCCCCACACACACACACACACACACACACACACTTTATCTATATCAACACATCCTGCACTTACCGGGGTAATCATGGCGCAATTACATCCCATTACGATTATCATCTTCTTCAAAAAATGTTTCTTTTTCACCTTCAGACCTAGCTGCAAGGTACACAGTGAGACCTGTCATCTGCAGGTTATGGAGTAATGGCACAATGTGATTTATGCCATTGGTACCTTTTAGAAAAAAACCCTCCTCCAAAGTCCCCATATGAATTGTGAGACTGTGGGGCTTATTTTCCTGCCGGCGCTAAGCGGCGTTATGCCCTAGCGCTGGCAAATTGCCAGTTTTGTCTGTCGCAAACTGAATATTTCCCGTCTCCGCCGAGTTTGGCAATTTCGTGGTGCGCAATGAAGGCGTTTGCTCTGTGCAATTTGGTGACTTTATTGATGGGCATATATGAATATAAGGTTATCTGAAATCACATGACAATGTTTTGTGAATATTGTGAATTTACCCCCACGTTGAGGCAAATCGTCCAATCCATGGGTAACTTGCAAGCGTAATCAATTAAGCTAAAAACGATTTCACCACAGCTTGTGGTTATTCAATGCACGGACATGAAAGACTGAAGCCAGCAGACCATCCATCGCTCAGTTCAGTAAGATAAATATATGTTTGTATGAACATTGTTTTTCTTATGTGAAAGGGTTTTATTCTTTCCATTTGCACTACAGAAAATGGAGTACATAATTGGACGCCGAAGGCGATACTGTGAGCGATACCCTGGGTTTGGTAGCCGGTGTTGGCCAGACAGCTATCAGTTTCTTCCAGTCTTGTCCAACATGCAAATTAGTTTATTACTTTTCCTACACCCGACAGCCAGCAGAGAACTAAACAGGATTTTTATATGCAATGTGGATTCCCTGGGGTCTTGGGTGCCATTGTTGCGCACACCATCTGATCACAGTATCATTTATGTGAATCGGAAGGGGGTCCACTCCATTAATATCCAGGTGGTTGCACACAGGGTGACGTATGTAGGTCTACTGCATGACGAACATAAATTAAACAGGCCTAGTTGCAGTTGTGAGCTTGTTATTTATTGCATTAAGTTAGAAGAAAATAAATGTTGTTTTTTAAGTCGGAAAGCCTACAAATAAGGAAAAAAAGAGATGGTAAAATAAAGCACTTTCTTTTAACAATGTAGGTCTCAAAATGTAAACTCAAATTATGAAAATAACAAATTAATGTGCGCCTTGTTTTCCCCCTCTGATTCGCACGCCAACTTTTCTGCACCTTCTCGCTCTCCTCTTTTGAGAAGCGCTGCTGGCGCAGCTGCGCAAAACTGTCATCCATGTGAGGAAATTGCCAATTTGCTATAGCGTTAGCGCACTGGTATTTAAAGGGATAGAAAATAGATGTTCTGATTGGCCATTATGAAACCAAACCCCCACCACACCCACATGTTTAAAATAAAAGTTAATCCAACCTCTTTTACAACTGCGCCGGAGATGCGCTATCGTCCTAAGTCACGAAATTACCGAAATTGCATTAGACACGCCCTAAAGCACCACCGTCTTTGCTTTGCATCTGTGTTACCGACACCGTCATAATTCACCAAAATAGGGCCCTGTGTGGCACGTTGAAATGTACATTGAGAAATGCAGCTGTGGGTTGAGCCAGTGAGCGTCAGTGTTGGGGCTTGTTTTGGGAAACCGTAGTTGGGGGGGATATGTATAACTCTAAGGGGGCATGGGCTGATAAGGGCAGAGTTTCGTACTGATATGACTGCTTCCCCCAAGAAGGCCCCCAAGAAGGACCTCCCTGGCTGTGGACCCCCACCTCTATAAAATGGTTAACGTTGGACACCTTAGTTCAGCACCCACTACAGGCTGCAATGCAGTGGCTAGTACATTGAAGAATGTCTAAAACGCGACATATATTGTCTGTTGACATGACATGACATATACTGCAATATAAATATGTAGTAAATGACAGTGATTGTAGTATTACCATGTATATGTATATCAGACAAATAAACTCTAAACTCCTTAATTTATGAAATATGGAGGAATAAACAAAATGTTCTTAATAGGGAAATATTTCCCATTTTGCTGAGGACTGCCTAGGACTCCAGTTTGGGCACCCCTGGGGGCGGCAGGCAGGGGGGAGGGAATACCCAGCGGAGAGGGCAGGCAGCCACTGCTGCTGTTTCCCTGGGTTCTGCTCTCTGCCTGGTCCCCTGAGAGTGGACACAGTTGCGGTCCTGCTAACCACAGTATACTGGACTCTAAACCACGTGGTTTTCTTTAGAACTGTGCAACAGAAACCCAACTGTGCCAGACCGGTCCTGGTGGGGAGCCCTGATCGGGAGCGGCGTTTGGCTGTCCGCCCCAGGAGGAGGGGGGAGGGTGACCCAGCATAAACTAGCTGAGAAGCGCGTAAGGAGTCTCCAGAACATTGGTGGGCAAATTCTGTCTCGAAGGAGGTGGAGTTTGCTGCCCTCAGGGAATTAGCTTGCCTCATAGACACGGGGGCGAGTTCATGTGGGGAGGGCAAATAGAAATAAATAGAGGGTATAATTGGCCACTAAATTGGAAGAAAAACAGGAAAAAATCCTAAAAACAAAATAGAAAAAAAAGGAAAAATAACTGTACTACACACCCGGTGCAAGCACGAGCAATGTGGTGTCAGGAAGAACGATGCCAAATTGCAAACAAGAACATAAATTATTAAATATAAATACCAAATAGACTCGGGGGGAAAGGAGAATCCTGCAATACAGACTCGTGAAAGAACAAGAACAATAGATCCTGTTCACTGTAGAGCTGTCACAAATCTATCACCCTCCCACATCATTCTTTTGTCACAGGTAATCATCCTTTGCCTGCGTCTAAGTACATTAAGATGAATTCACACTGTGTGATGTGATTTGTAATGTCAGCATGGATCGGCATTGGTCAATCCATTTTTGCCGTCCATAAGGGAAACTAGCAAGAAAGGCCCAGCTCCATAAAGTTCAGTCCCCTTGGCTAGCATGAGCATCCAGAGACATTATCCCTGTGAGCAAAGAGATTCATAAAAAATAAGGAAATTTGCAAATAGCTCCAAGCAAAGAGTTGTTAATGCAGACCAGGGTTGATGAATGGAATATGCATGAGATAAACTGCTTGATCCTGGCCTTCATATCTGGCAGTGCGTTTGAGCTATGCGTTCAGCAGAGCCTGTGCTATAACAGGATTTATTTTTCATACCTGCTTCTAAAATACTGCTCTCAATATCTCCAATACCTTATTAATATAAACTTGTTATTCAGCAAAATCATTTCACATATGTATGAAGATTTTACCTTTGAATATGATACAAAAAAGTGAGTCAGATGGGCGAATCCTAATACAAATATCCATGAAGTATTCTATAATATCGGCCCTCTCCATGGTGTTTGGTACCATTCAGAATAACTTTTTCAAAGTCCTGGTGGTTGTGAACCACTGTGTATGCTGGCACACTTAAAATACACAAAACTAAACAAAGCTACTGAACTATTTCTCATTTTCTCTGTAACTGCTACCTCAAAAATGCTGTCCAAGGAAGAAAAGTCAAATCAAATCAATTTTATTTGTATAGTGCTTTTCACAATTGAATTGTCACAAAACGCTTAACAGAGGGGGAGCCCAGGCCTAGACCCCCAAAGCAAGCCTAAAGGCAACAGTAGCAAGGAAAAACTCCCTTGATAGGGAGAAACCTTGGGAGGAACCGGAATAAAAGGGGGAGCCCATCATCTTCTGGCTGGCACAGGGTGTGTCCAAAAAAGACCATATCATGGTCAGTCCAAGGTGACTCAGGGCTGAATGACTTTGCGCCTCCTGAGTTAGGTAGTCAGTGGGGGGGGTGGCTAAGCCATGTGAAGGGGGTCCAGATCCAGGAACTTCGGTCAGATATATAGGTGCAAGTCCGCTCACTGCTTTAAAAGTTAGCAACACTACTTTATAATCAGTCCGATATTTATCAGGAAGCCAATGTAGTGATGCTAACACAGGAGTAATGAGCTCATACTTCTTGGATCTAGTCGAAATACGTGCTGCTGTATTCTGTACTAGTTGAAGACTCTTAAGAGAGCTACTAGAGGACCCGGATAATAAGGCATTACAATAGTCTAGCCTCGATGCAACAAAAGCATGCATCAAGGTTTTTGCATCCTCTAATGACAGAATGTGCCTAATTTTAGCTATGTTTCTTAGGTGAAAGAAGGTTACTCTGGAAGTGTTTTTAATATGAGTGTCAAATGTAAGATCCTGATCAATAATAAAACCAAGGTTCTTGACCATTAGACTTGATGCAACTATGCAATCACCTGCATTTAACTGCAGATCCAATTTGTTCCTTAATTTTTTGGGGCCCAAAACCATCATCTCTGTTTTATCTGAATTCAAAAGCAGGAAATGTACTGTCATCCAATTCTTTATATCAGAGATACAAGCCTCTAAATGAGTGAGTTGAAGTATTTCACCTGGTTTCATTGATATGTACAGCTGTGTATCATCTGCATAGCAATGGAAATTCACTCCATGTTTACGAATAACATTACCGAGTGGTAGCAAGTATAATGAGAACAGTAATGGTCCCAGCACTGAGCCTTGTGGAATACCATATTTAACCTGAGAGTAGTCAGAGAACTCTTGATCTAATTGCACAAATTGAAACCTGTCTGATAAGTATGATTTAAACCATGAGAGTGCCCGTGCATGCAAACCAACCAGGTTTTCTAGCCTGTAAGGAGAATCTGGTGGTCAATAGTGTCAAAAGCAGCACTTATGTCAAGGAGCACTAAAATAGAAACACAACCAGTATCCGATGCTAACAATAAGTAATTTACAACTTTAATAAGTGCCGTCTCAGTGCTATGGTTTGGTCTAAACCCTGATTGTAGTGTTTCATACAGATTATTAGTTTTTAGGAAAGCAGTTAATTTGAAATGGGCCTATAGTTCTTCAGATTAACAGGATCAAGATTTGGTTTCTTCAGAAGAGGCTTGATTACTGCCACTTTTAAAGACTTAGGCATGCAACCCAATAATAGGGATGTATTTATGATATCTAACATGGGCTGACCTAGCACAGGCAAAAGCTCTTTAATAAGCTTTGTTGCTATGGGGTCTAACAGACATGTAGATGATTTGGAGGACATAACCAGTTTGCTAAATTTGTCCAGATCCAAGGGAGTGAAAAACTCAAGGGTCTCTACGCAACCCTGCTCCTGATAGCCCTGTGCCATCTCGGGAGTAGGAGTGCTAGATATTGGAGTCATTTTCATAATTTGTTCTCTGATTGTCTCAATCTTATCAGTAAACGAGTTCATGACAAAGTTTTTGTCAGTTTAGCTACCGTGTTAACGACAAAAGTTACTCCTGAAACTTTACCTTTCTAGTTTTACACTGGACTTATTAATCAGGGTTGATTGGTTGGATTGCTGTTTTGTATTTGATACTTCTTGGGGAAAAAAACACTAACAACATTTTGTATTGGGCAGTGATGTCACAGTAATCAGGAATCAGTTGTAATGATCAATGATGTCACAGTAAATATTTGTCACAATGATCAGTGACGTCACAATAAACAGATGTGTGTTGCAATGACCAGTGATGTCACAATAAAACAGATGTGACAGTGATGGGCAGTGATGTCACAGTAATCAAGCATCAGTTGCAATGATCAATGATGTCACAGTAAATATTTGTCACAATGATCAGTGATGTCACAATAAACGGGTGTGTGTTGCATCACAGTGACATCACAGTAATAGGTTGTATTGATCGATAATGTGACAGTAAGCAGGCGTGTGCTGTAATGCGCGGTGGTGTGCTTGTGTTGCAGGCCGGACGGAGGCGGAGCTGAAGAACTTCAGCCCACATTATCGGAGGCAGTACTTGGTGGCCTACTTCTCCCAGCTGCAGGAGGAGGTGGAGCAGCACAGGACTGGCCACACACAGCTCCTAAAACAGAGGGTACGCGGCGGAGGGTGCCCCACACCCACTCTCACACCGCCGCCTCAGTTACAGCTCTGTAACGACAGCAGTGATTTACAAGTGCCCCACATTTCACCAGCCGGAAACAGGGTCTGCAACAATATCAATAAACAGCAGGCAAAAATATAATTGCTCAAACGGGGAAATATTAAACAAATATAAAGAGAGCGCAACCTTAGAAGAGGGAAAAAAAAGTGTGTTCTATGACACTGATGTCTATACGATGAACATTCTCCATAACATTCTAGACGTTATTTGCGTTAATTACATTCCGCATCTGAAGACGAGAGAAGTATACAATTAACGCTAAAGTCTCCTACTCTCGCTTTGCTCCACCACATATACTGTCTATGGGTGCTGCACAATGTTGCGGCACAACGGTTCTGTGATCCCTTGGCTTTTCCTCTCTGCACAGGAGCCTCCAGAGGATGGCGAGATCTTGTACGAGGAGGGCGTGCTGTATTTCGACTACTCCAGGAAGTGGAAGGAGAGGTTTGTGGTCGTGAGAGCCAACTATAGCCTGGAGTGCCATGACAGCAGTGAGGTGAGAGCTGCCTGGACAGTTTCAACCAATTAGAGATGAGTTTGGCATCGGAAACGCCCACAAGACACACAAGGAGGGAGGGACTTCATGAAGTGATGTAAACTTGTGTGGTTTCACCATGGGCCATTCTATATGGTTTACCATAGAATTATGATTTAACCGGTCACAGGGCTACGGCAGCGAACTCACATTACGAGGGGGGAATTGACTTGAAAATAACGGGTGTAATTGGCTACCAAATTGGGAGAAAATCAGAAACAAAATGAAATAAATAAAAAATTTAGAAAGCAAGCTATGAAGATAAACAATATGTAAAATTGTATAGAATACCGTGCTCCGGACTACGCACATCTGCCAAGAAAATAAAATAAATTGTAATGTGTGTGTGTATTACTTAGAACGCATGAGTGCACACTGTCCCAGAGTGGTGTGTTCTCTAAGAACCCCCTTCCCGTCTGTGTTACTTTTTTTTAACGCTGGTGCTCATTCGTTACAGAGCTTCGCGAAAGGAGCGCCCCCGCGGCACAAGCTCCAGCCAGCAGGGGGCAGCGTGCTGACCTCAGAGGAGCAGTACACAGCCGTAGTGGACAAGACCTTCCCAGACCCTAACGGTAAGCTCAACCTCCCCCGGTGTTGGGTTTGAGGTAGTAGTAGTAGTAGTATTCTTTATTCAGTCATCACACAATACAATAAATATAAACAGTCCGGACAATATAAGCAAGGTAGTGACTGAAAAGGTATAGGCAGAAGCATAATGCTTATATATGCCTATCCTACATACTTATCAATTTAAGCTACCCTAAATAATAAAAGAAAAGAAAAAATAAAGTAAAAGAAGATCATTTACACTTGTAACCCTCAAAAATAGCTTTATAAGCCATTCTTTTGAAAACCAAAAGCGAATTACACATTCTTAAATTTATATTAGCATCATTCCATAATTTAACCCCAACAATAGAAATACATCTCCTTTTAATCTCTTTTGTAGCTTTTTGTACAGTAAATTTACAGACATCTCTCAAATCATATTTGGACTCCTGTATTGAAAAAAACCTTTGTACACAGTCTGGGAGTACCTTTGATTTAGCTCTATACATTATTTGCATTATTTTATAATATACCAGATCATTAAATTTCATAGCATGGGATTTTATAAACAGTGGATTAGTGTGATCATAGTAACCAGCCTTATTAATAATACGTATGGCTCGCTTTTGTAGTACGACTATTTTATTTATAAAGTCGACACCCACAATTCCACACAATAAGATGCATAAGGAAGTATAAGTGAGCAATAAATTATATACAAAGCCTTATAATTTAATATATCTCTAGACTTATACAGGATGGCTATTGACTTTGAAATCTTTCCTTTAATATATTCAATATGTTGTTTCCATGTTCATTTATGATCAATAACAACCCCTAGGAATTTTATCTCAGACACTCTTTCAATTTCAACATCACAGATCTTTTATTTAATATCCCCACCAATTTCTATTCCATTTCCAAAAACCATAAATTTAGTTTTCTTAATATTAAGAGACAATTTATTAGCATCAAACCAAGTTTTTAGAATTTCCAACTCCCTTTCAATAGCAGACAAAAGTTCTGCTAAGTTTTCCAGAGCAAAATATATTTGTATCATCTGCAAAAAAAAAAAATGTTAACAGTTCCGTAACATTACAAATATCGTTAATATAAAGTACAAAAGTTTTGGACCAATCACCGATCTCTGGGGTACTCCACAGGTGACCTTCCTAAATCCTGACACAGTGTTGTTAATTTGCACACATTGCTGTCTATTTTAGAAGTAGCTTTTCAACCAAGAGTAAGCTACACCTCTTATTCCATACTTCTCCAATTTTCTCAGTAATGTGCTGTGATCTATAGTATCAAAAGCCTTCTGTAGATCAATATAAATACCAACAGAACACTCGTCATTTTCAACTGCCTTTGTTATTTCTTCTACCATCTCCATTACTGCATAGGTAGTGGTTCTATTTTCCCTAAATCCATACTGGTGTTCACTCAGTAATTTGTATTTATCAATGAAGAGATCCAATTGTTTCACAAATAATTTCTCTAGTATTTTTGAAAATTGAGGAAGAAGGGACACTGGCCTATAATTATCCATATAGTGCTTATCTCCATTTTTAAATATAGGTATTACCTTTGCTGATTTCATATTATTAGGAAAAACTCATTTTTTAAAAGACAGATTACATATATAGGTCAGAGGTCTTACAATAGAATCAGTTACTTCTTTAACAATTACCATGTCAATGGAATTTATATCAGTTGATGTTTTGTTTTAAAATGTTCTTACAATTTCTATTATATCTATTTCATTTACCCCACAAAGGAACATAGAACTGATATTACCATTAATCAGATTATCAAACATATATTTTTTATCATCAGGTACAGCAATTTTACTGGCCAAATTAGTGCCAACACCAACAAAATAATCGTTGAAGTCATCAACAATGTTTTTTAAATTGTCCACTATCATCAGAGCTATTTAGAAAATAACTTGGAAATTCTGATTTATAACATCTATTCCGAATAATATAATTGATTACTTTCCAAGTCCTTTGAATGTTGTTTTTACTGTCCTCTAATATTTTATTATAGCATTCCTTCTTCTGTAGTCTCATAATGGAAGTCCACTTATTCTTATACATTTTTCTTCACTTTCACTGATTCTCAGTTGTAAATATTTCTTATAAAGTAAATGTTTCTTTTTGCACGCCCTTTGCATACTATTAGTCATCCATGGCTTTCCTTTGTATTTATCCTTCACCCAGCACTTTCTAATAGGACAATGTTTGTTGTATAACTCTATAAATGTGAACAAAAATGCATCATAGGCCTGAGTAGGATCATCAACATACACCTCATCCCAATTGCAGTTTGTAAGGTCCATCTTTAAGGCCTCAATTCTTTCTGGAGTCCTTATTCTTACTAATTTACAAGAAGGCTCACTTACATCAACTGGACATTTAACCTTTAAATTATGCAAGATCACAAATATAGGAAGATGATCACTGATATCACTTAAAAACAAACCACTTGTTGTTGGGCCATGAACATTTGTAAAAATGTTATCAATACGTGTTCATTCCATTTTAACAAATCAATATTAAAGTCACCACAAACAAAGAAAGATTTCTTATCACATACTTTTCCAAAAATATCAACTATGGTATTCATAAATTCATCAATGCAAGAACCAGGCGTTCTATATATGCAACTCAAGAATATACTCTTAAATTTAGTAGACTGAATTTCAATTGTCAAACTCTCCATGACATCATTAACAATTGTGGTATCAATTGCCTTACATTGAAAATCTTTCTGTACATAAAATGCAACGCCACCACCCTTTTTATTTATCCGGTTTACACTAAAATTATCATAACCTTCTAACACAAAATCAGCACCCTTTTCATTTGTTAACCAAGTCTCACTTTTAGCAATGACTTGAAATGTATGTCTTAATTATTCTAAATAGTCTTTGATTTGAACAAAATTTGCATAGAGGCTTCTGCAATTAAGCACCCGGGGCATTGTGGAGCTGTCCTTGGGCACGCTTGCCCCTCACACCCTCCAATAACACGGCTTTGGGGTTAGTTTCTGCGTGTTTTGGAAGCCCGCCGGCTTGGCAGAGCGGCAGATGGAATGTGTAAGATGGGCCTCACACTCTGCTGCCACTTCTGACCTGAGGGTGTGGAGGCTTCTCTTCCTGGAGGTGCGCCGAGACACCCACCTCTCCACTCCCCCTGAGGCATCAGCTCCCCCTCCTCTGTGACAAGACGTCCACAAACGCTAGAAAGTGGCCTCTTCATGGAGACCCCCACACAACCCATGAGGAAGGGCTTAGCGGGTCTGTGTGAGTGGTGGGTGCCAGGGTTTGAGTCCCCCTCAGGCCATCACTGTCTGCTGGGTCAGCCAGAGGGCCCGTCACACATTACACACTTTCGCAGCTGTGCTGGACGCATGTTCTGGAAGGGGCTGGACGCTCTGAGAAACAGCGCGTTACTCTCCCGGGCCCCTAGGTCTGACGTGGGGGGAAGTGCGCCGTAAATTTGCGTGGACGTCCCGCTTGTAAAGCCTTCTCTGGGAAACGCATTTTCTGATCTGTGAAGCTGTAGACCAGAGTGGGCTGTGGGCTCGGTGCCCTGCCCAGAGGACTTGTAACCGTTCAAAAACTATTCTGACTAGCCCTTGGAGAGGACGTGACTACACTGGCCTCTCCTCTCAGTGGATCTACAACATTGAGTTTCCGACACACAACCCATCGTGGACATACGCTTGCCTCAGACTGGAACATCCCCATCTGTAAAGCATGAACCCCTCTGGCCTCTTTCCAGGCATAAACGGCTAATAATGTGTCCTATCCAGAGCGTCTCACCTTGCTTACTCATTATCCGTTTGTACATCTTGATCCCTTCTGAATAAATTCATGCATGTGACCTGTGTGTGAGAAATGTGTGTGACCTTTCCCAAGGTCACAGCAGTCTCCAGGTCACGGCCATGGCGACCCCTTGGGCTCGCCCAGGTAAAGATCCCCGCTGCTTTCCTCCGTGTTTCAGGTGCAAAGGAGGAGCCTGCTCCCCCTATGGTGGCATCGCCGGGACAGTACCCCGTCTACCTGTGGCTCCCATACCACAGGGACGCCTACTTCTGCTTCCACCAGGAGGACCGGCGATCCCGCTTCGTCTCCGTCCTGACCGACTGCATCCGCCACCAGAACCACGGTACAGCCGGACAGAGCGCCCCCCGCCTCTCACAACGTAGCATTGCTTCTTCCTACCGCACACGCTGTCAGTCACCAGTCACGCGGTGATAGTAACTTATTTATTTATGTTTAAGTTGATGATGTTAATACAATACAACACAAAAAAACAATATTACTTTAACCCATCCCCCCAAAAGGGCAGTTGCATCTTTGGCCAGGAGAGAGTACATTCACATTCATGTTGTACGTATGTACGCATTTCAGCATACACATACAACATCCGTATTAAACATTTAACGTGTATTACTCAACACAGTAGCATTGGAGCGATACGTTATTGATTCACAACGTTTCCCTGGAGAATGTCAACGCTGAAACTCGGATCCAGAAAATTGAGGAATGTAATAAATTAGCTGATGATTTATCCAGCAGCGAAAATTTGGAGGCAACACTTGAGAGAGAGAGAGAGAGCGCTCTCATCCACAGTGATATCATGAGTATCAGATAGTAGAGAAGGTATAGTCCCACCGCATGACATGTGGTTTCGTGTGGTTTCACAAGCTGTTGCAGATTCCCCCTCAACTCTGCAGATGCACACTTGTGTGCTTTAGTTGCCCGGCAACTTAATTATGTTGTTTTTCAGTGGCCTTTATAACACACTAATAATATCCCGCCACGTAAAGTCTGTTTCCTGTGAGGGAATGGAGTTGTCATGTACTTGACAGTTAGCGGTTAGCAGCTTTTGTAGGGCATAGTTGCTGCTGCCATCTTATTTTTTCATCAAATTTAAACATTGAAAACATTATTTTTTTTACTCCCTGCAATTAGTCCATGCGTTTATATATATTATATAATAAATACTGATAAATATATTATTATTATTATTATTATAAATGTAATAATACTATATAATAATGCAATATTATTATTATAGTGTATATCATAATACAGTTATTTATTAATTAATAAAAGAAGGCATAGTGTTCATCTATGTTCCATTGCTGTTTCAATGTTAAAAAATATTTATTTTTATTTTTTCAGAATATTTTGACAAAATAGCGCTCTCTGTCTCTAGTTCGCTTGCTCTCTCTCTCTCTGTCTCTCTCAATCCGAGTTTCATTATGACAATATAAAAGGAGAAGTTCCCTAATCATATCACAGTTTCTTAGTTTTATTCGTAAGTATAGCTCAACATCCTCCTTGCACAATCAGTCAGAGGCATGTTGACAGAATTGACAGCACACTCTCCTCCTTCCACCTTCCAGACTTCCTGAAGAAGGTGACGTGCGATGTGCAAGCGTTCCTCAAAGCCATCCAGTCGTACAGGCAGGAGAAGGGCCACTATGAATCATGGGACATGCTCGTTGGCAGCGATGTGCAGGTGGGTCCCTGCTCATGGAATCATCATCACCATCACCATGGAAACTTTTAGACATCGTTTCCGACCGCAGAGTAAAACACGCCCTGGCTGAAGTCAGACTCACATGTCGCAAACAGGAGGAGTCTTAGGAGGAGGTTGAGAAAACTGTCTCAGTGCACAGGGCATGTGGCCCCCTAACTGACTCACAGTCGATTATAAACAAAAACCGCGACTGCGGCTGCTGCGGACTTCTGGTCATAGTCCACTTGTGACATCGTCCAGACTCAAAGGTGGCGCTGTCTTAACCTCAGGGCTGGAGTTCCTGAGACCGGAACTAGCGCCTTCACAGCCTCAGCCTGTCAGGAGGCTCCTTCGGCCTGTTACTAGGCATAAACGGCTGTGTACAGGAAGTGCAGTCTTCCCCTCAGGAAGCACCTTTGCCCATTGTTTGACACCTCGCTGTGCTGAAACGCTGCGCAACCCGAAACAAACATTTACGTTGCACAATTCTAGCGGCTGTTGTGCTCAAGCAGTTTCTCATTTGTAGCTCATTTGTAAAAAAATGATAATGCCTCGGAGATTCCAAAGGCCCGCTGCAGTGAAAATGACAATTTTGTCAAATGATTCAGTTTTGATGCAAATGGTAGCATGAAGCTGACATCAAGACACTTGCGTCACTCACAGTTTGTGTAGAGACACTTAAACAGTGATACTGCTCTGAGTTGCTGTGTTCAACTACAGCAATGTTGTGTTTAATTTGTGTTCAGTCAGTGGCAGCATTGTGTTTTATGTACAGAGATTTGCGATGTGTTCAGTGTTTGTACTTTGATGTGTTCAGTGACTGTTCCCGGCAGTGTGTTCAGTGACTGTGCACTATGATGTGTTCAGTGACTGGACTGTGATGGGTGTTCTAGGTGCTGGCTAACCTTGTGATGGAGGAGCTGTTGCCGTCCCTGCAAACAGAGCTGGTGCCTCGTCTGAAGGGGAAGAAGACCGAGAGGAAGAGAGTATGGTTTGCGGTGAGTGACATCATTCTGTCCTCCCTGTGCTCTGGGTTGTCTGTTGTACTGATAGAATCTCTCATTTATATTCTAATGATCCCACAGTCCCTCACTATTTTATGAGCGGGTCAATGAAGCACTAAGGAGCAGACCTGGCTACAACACGTACTTGAATTTTTTTTTTTTTATTCTCCCAGAATGCCGAATTGTGCTCTTAAGCTCCCTGCAACCGCTGCTGTCAATTCAGGAGAGCATACACAAGCACACGCTCTCCTCCGAAACACGTGATGTCAGCCGCAGCAGTTCAGCGCGGATATGAGTCGGAGGAAGACACTCTGTGTGCAGCTGCATATGATTGACCAGCGGGGGGGTTGCTGGTGCACAGTGAGAAACGAACAACCCAGCGGACGGTATCCCCCAGACCATGGGGCTCATCCACACACAAGAACAGTAGGGCTGGACATTGGCAAGAACCTGCTCTATCAGGAAACTGTAAACAGAATGCACAAGTGGTTCAGTTATTTTGTGCGTTGAATTATACAATGTGACATGCACTCTCTCTATATGCCTTTGAAAATGTCTTTGGAAATAGGCTAGTGCAAATGAAACACACACACTGTGCCTTGGAAAATAGTGCAAATGAAGTTATTTTTAACCACTCATTGTGTAAGAAAAGTAAAAAAGAAAAGTCACATAAGACATGGTACAGAACATGATAAAGACCAGTGAAACTAAAATTGTAATATTTCCACTGACTCAAGCGATGCAACGACGATTTTCTTCACCTCCGCATATAGCTTCAGGACTGCTATTTCGGTCGTGTTTGCGCGTGGGTATGGTGTAGCGTACCATGTTCCGAAAACCCGAATTTTCCACAACACTAAGGGTGTATGGCCTTACAGATGAAAACTTGTCACAGACACTGTAGATGAAGGCCTTGTCCAGTTTTGGCTGTTTGGGATCCATGAATTTAGCCGCTGGCTGTCGGAAAACATCAGTGTGGTGCCTAGTCAGGTGAGCGCCTAAGTTTGTCGTGTTCCCAGAATATTTCAATACCGAATGGCAAAGCTTACAGATGGCATTATTTTGATCCGCTTTGGTTTTGAACCCAAAATGCGCCCAAACATCTGCTTTGAGACTAGCAGGCATATGCTTGGGAAGTGGGGGTGCTCTTGTATCATTTTAAAGGACATTGTAGCTATTGTAGCTAGCAGTAGTAGTTAGTTCACCTTGAAGCAACTGTTTCTATGCATGTCTCCATGTTTGTTTATGTATCACTCTTTGCCTTGACAATCTAGCCAGGCTGAGCTGCAGCTCTGTGGCAGCCAGCACTAACGTGCTGTTAGTGTGTTATCTTGTTTTCATGTTCTGTCCGTGTCCTTCTACTCGTCACTAAAATTTAAATATGTATTTAATTACTTGAAACACTAAATATGTTACAAATGGCATGTGAGGGAACTGAATTCTGCATCAAAATTATACAAAACAATATTATTCAATTCCCGTTGCGTTATTATAATGTTATTTTTGTTTGTTTCGGATTTCAGCACCCCTAAGTCAAAACATCTTCCCGCGCCTCTGCTAGCAGGCACTGGCTTTATGGCGTCTTTGGCATATGGCATTGCTACTGCCCGGATGGTTCAATGGGTCTTCCGCACTACTCGAAATACCTGTGAAAAGATCGCTTGCTTGACACCTACAGGCACGGGTTCTTGATAAAAGAAAAATGAAATCTGCTCTTGTTTTATAACGTAGAGATCGATACCTGGATTTAAAGAATCGATAGTGAATTGAAAAAAATAATATCGAAATGTATTGGTGTATCGATTTTTTTACCCAGCCCTATGGAACAGTGCCTTAAAGTATTACAAATGCGTGTCTCCTGAGGACAGTAGGAGCACAGGAGTTGACCATCTGGTTGGTCTAACGAGTCTGTGGTTTATTGTGACTCTTGGCGAACGGAGGCAGCACACAGAGTGCGTGTTTAGCTTGGATGTTTTCAGAGACCAGTTATTGTGGGCTGAGCCCTGATAAAGGCAGGGCTCTGTGGTGGTGGCAGTGGTGCAGAGCATGGTAT